>OY986438.1:188922961-189285461 GCA_963920525.1 Dichetophora obliterata
CATTTGTGTTTAAAGGATTTACTACCTACAGCCTTTGTGTTATATACTTTTTTCAGAAACGACTCAAGCTTCTACTGTTTGCCTTGCTAATTATGTTGAACAGGGTTTAAGTTAGCGCTTTGACGTTGACATGCTTGCATTTTGGTTTCTTCTGGTCAGTTGAGCATGTTAAAAACACGCCTGAAGTCATTGCTTAACAAGGGTGAAAACACTTTAAATTTTTTTTTTTTTTGCATGGTTACATGTTGTGACTTTGTGTACAACACAGTAAAAATTTTAATACACAATGTATAGGTACAAAAAATCTACAAATACCCAAAATGAAAACTATCTCAACTTCTCAGCATAAAAAGCTGCCAGTTCTCATTTCAAAAACATTTCTACAAATTAGAAATTATAATAATGAAATATTACCATCTTTTATATACATCAATTGCTAATTTTATTTTATTATAGCCAAGCTTGGCTTACATTTTTATAACATTTTTATAAAAACTAGTTTAACCCTCCGATGAGTGACAGTTCTGAACTTCACGGCCGTGTGAAAAGGTCCTTACGGACCTTTTTTGTAAATCATGTTTTTTTCATATAAAATTTTTTTTTTGATTTTTTTTTTGTTTTTATTGTTTATAACTAAATTCTACATACAAAAATAATTTTTTCAATTTTTTTAATTTTTTTTTTTTTGCTTGAATTTTCTTAAGACTATTATAAAAAAGTTTAAAAATTATTGGTGTTGAGCGTGTACTTCTTGTCCTCTGCCCTGTGCGCAAGTGTTGCAAACACTTCCATCGGTCTTGATAATACCTGAAATGAAAAGAAAAATAAAAAACAAATAACTATATATTCTATTCTTGAATTTGAAGATGTTTTTCTTACCCTGACATCGAATGCTTCCATCGCATTGCGTATCCTTGGATATGAGGTTATATGGTTGTTCAGGGCACGTTCTTCGATATTTGGTGTGGCCAATTGTTTCGTTAGCATTAACAAGAACGACCGCCGTCTGTCACTCCTTTTTATAGGCTTCATTTCGTTGTAAATCGTAAAAGCAGCCAATGCAGCGACGTCCAGCATATTATAAAACATGGCCAACGGCCATCGTTGTGTTGCTCTTTTGCAGCTGTAAGTGCCTAGCATTTGATCCATGGTATCAACGACGCATTTGTTGGCGTTGTAATCTAATATGGCATAGGGCTTCCGCTTCTCGGTTTGCTCGTCAACGAGGGAGGTGTAGTGCATTGTGGAGAGCATGTTCATCACTTTATATTTTTTCGGCACGTATGAGCATAACGCTATATCCCCTTCGTTGAACCCAAATAATGTACTATCGATGGTGCGCTTCGGGTTCTTCTTGAACTCCTGTGGAATGAATGTTTTGTTGTAGCGCACTGTACCAACATATGCGGTCTTCCTCCTCAACAAAATACGCGCCAAGTCAAGAGTGGTAAAAAAATTATCCGCGTATATAGTACGGCCAGCATCTAAATATTTTTCCACAAGATCAAGCACTACGTTCTGCCCTTGGTTTATCTCCCGTTGTTGGTTTGGCAGTTTTCCAGAATATATCATTTCCTTCACAGGATAATAACTCTGTGAGTCGCATAACCACCATACTTTCAAACCATACTTAGCTGGCTTTGACGGAATATATTGTGTGAAGCGGGTGCGGCCTCTGTAAGGGAACAACTGCTCGTCAACTGTTAGTGCTTCATGAGGAGTTTAAGCTGCTGCTAAGTTATGTTGCAACATTTGCCAAATATCGTCAATAGCCGCAGTTTTGCTGTGGATGAGTCGCTGTTGTCGAGTATTTCCATTGTCGAATCGAATAAATTGCTTTATACACATGAAGCGATCGTACGACAACGCAGCTTTGTATATTGGGCAACGCGTCGCGCCCCAAAATTACATAGCTGGTTCATGGTTTGATCTTGTGAGTCCAGCACACAAAAGAATAGCTACAAAGGCGTCAAACTCTTTCACTGTCACTGGCTTCCACTCCTTTTTCTTCGTGGGATTCGCCAAATTCCATGCAGCTGTAACCTCCCTGCCTTTACGATTTGTTTCACGTAGCACTAAGTGTATTATTTCCTCTGTCATGATTGAACGCATTATTGTATAGGGGTCGTGTATATTTCCTGTTGGTCCTGGTTTCTTTCTTGTGAAGTCGACCACGTTATGATTACGAGTGCGTGATGTTGGTGGTGCTTTTTTACTCCATTGGGTGCCATCTTTACCAATATAGTAACTTTCATTCGTTTCCTGTCCATCATTTTCTTCCTCTTCATCATCGTCGTCATCAGTATCTTCATTTAGCTAGACGTTATCCTTCAGTTTCGGCATCTGACTCTTCAGCAGGTTGGTATGTGCGATCTTCATCATCCTCAACTTCATAATTATCAATTGCAGCAATACCAATTTCTTCATCCATGTCTTCGTCAATAAAATCAGCAAATCTACTATCAGCTGCACGCCTTTCATCCGCAGTCACTTGCTGGTAACGTGTACTACGGCGTACAACAATTTCAACAACGTCCAAATTACTTGCATCTGCCATATTTATATTTTTGTTTCTATCACACACCATTTTACTCTTCGCTGTCTAAACTTTGACTGATTTGGTTTACGAAACTACAACTTCTTTTATACTCTTTCGTACGTCTACCTAAACCCAAAGACATAAGAGCCCAAACAGAACCAAGGCGGATGTCGGATGTCGGGCCTCTCTCTGCGAAATCCGCTGAGAACACGTTCAGAATATGAGCGGTAGTCGGTTGTCGGATCACGGTTGCATTTTATATTGGGAATGATACAAATTATTTTATATTATGCTTTGAATTCACATGAATGCAACACAGGCACAAAAACAGAATGTCAGATCATAGTAAAAACTAAGAAAATAACACTGAACGTACCCAATCTTTAGCAAAAATATGGCAACATTTAAGTCACTCAGAGAGAGATCCGACACCCGTCAGAGAGAAATTAGAATAGATTCTATTCTGGCGTTTTCCCGTCATGCATTTCTACGGCGATTTCATTTTTGGCGGCTGCATATATTTTCATGTAATTTGTAGCACGGCGAATCCGACAACCGACATCCGCCTTGGTTCTGTTCGGGCTCTTAGGGATGATGATAAAAACACAAAATTCTAAGAAAAAATTCTGAGAACAAAAATACTAAGAACAAAAAATACTAAGAACAAAATACTAAGAACAAAAAATTCTAAGAACTGGTTTATTGCTAGTAGTATAAAATTAGAATATTGTGCCTTTCCTTGAAAGCAATAAAGTTCATGTCTTCGAATTTTTCTTAGAATTTTTTGTTTTTATCATCATCCCTAAAGTCTTTGAGTTTAGATCTTTGTATTCAGAACAAGTAAATTATGTGTTGAAACAATAAAAAAATTATAATGATGCCCAAAAACATGCATTTATTAGTGAAGTTCAGTACAAGGTCCATACGGACCTATTCACACGTCCGCGTACTATTCTCACTAAAACCTCAATAACTCCTAAAGTAATGATCCGATCGGCTTGATTTTTTTCCATCTCAGTATTTATAACTTTCAAATATTTTGTATCTCAGTACCGGAATTAAAAAACATTGTGTGGTCCTGAGTTCAAAAATATGTAGGAGCATGGGCGTAGCTAGGATTTTTCTTAAGAGGGGGAGAGGAAATTATTGTTTCATGTAGCTGATAAAAAATTCATATTTTTACATAATATATTTCATATATTTAAAACATAAAATTAAATTGGAAACGATATTGAATTAAACGCTATTTAACAAAAGCGGAAATCAAAGTATTCATCGCCGCGAATCTTGAGCAAAGCGATTTAAAAAACCATCATTCATCTTCTCTTTTTTCTCTTGCATCAAATTTCCGTGCACGCTTTAAAGGAATAAAAATACTGTTGTAAGGATGATTTTAATAAGTCGAGATATGGTATGAACAGCAATATATTTATTTACCAGCAAAATAAATAGGTAAATAAAACAAACCAAATCAATAAAAATACAAAATATTCAAATTCAACCTATTTTTGTATTTAGATTAAATTTTGTTGAGAAAATATTTGGGATTTCTTAGATACCCACTTATTTTTTCCAACTGATGTTAACATTTTTTGCTTTTTTGGAAAGAATATATATTCTTAAAATTAATCCTTAAAATGTAAATTTTTTCTGCACAGGACCAGAAAATTACTTTATTGTACAGAAATTATGATATTTTTCCACATTTATTACAAGTAATCCGGTATTTGGCTTTGAATTACGCTTTTCCATTTTTCTTCCTCACAAAACTTTGTAAAACATTTAGTAATTCAAGCACATTAGTCGGTATGTTACTCCTCATCTCCACAAAGGTTCCAAGTTCTATGTATCCAAATTGACGAATAAATTTTTGCCAATGTAGATGACGTAGCATCTGCCAATTCGTCACCGTCTAATTTTTCTTCATCATCATCTGAATCTGAAAACATAGAATTAATTATTTGGAAGTAGGATTAGAATATGTACGAATGAATATAAAATTATAAAGGAAATACCTGGGATAGACTGAATTCCACGACGTTCCAGATATTCGTTCTCTGAATACGGGCAACTGTTGACGAAATTGCTAGTGATGGAAATTTCTTCTTTTGTTCTGTTGTTATTTTAAATTTTTAAACATTCCCTAATAATATTTTACTTTTTCTCGGCACACCGAGTTATTAATATGCATAACAGAAAATTGTTTTGAAAAAATTAATTACATGGAGACAAAAACTCATGAGAGCTCAATTTGCAGCTGCAATATTTGTTCATTGTAGAGAAAGATTCACTGTAAGGAAAATCATTTTAAAAAGATCTAGATACACGAAAAGTAGAACGAAAAAGCTGTGTTTTTTAAATAATTTCATATTCGGGAGAACTTCATTGTACAGAAGTCTATTATCATGAATCAATCAGAATAAGGTTGAGAATATATTTGACATATCCTTATTTTATGTAGACAAACACATATTCTGTCTCTGAAATTAATGTCAAACGGGGTTGTGTAGGCGTTTCAAAAAAACAGTATAATTTCAGTGTTCTGCTGCGTCTTTTTTTTTAAAAAGTAGTTCTTCTGCTACACTGTTTTTTAAAAGACTATGCTTTTTTCATTACACTTAACCCATTTCTTGTCACTACTAGAACGCGTTGAAATGTTTCGAAGTTTTTTCGAATGTGTGCTTCTTTCAATCCCCCCGGCCTCAGAAAAAAAGATTTTTTTTGCCACGCCCAAAAAAAAGTTATGCACTGTACGAAAAATCGTACATTGACCAAATACGTATGCAAAAACTTAAGACATAAGAACAAACTTAATTTTAAAGAAGATAAGGAACTTTATCTGTTTTATTCAGTTTTAAGTAACAGATTTATAAGAGTTGACACAGCCAACTACAATTTAGTATTTGTTATTCGTGCAATTACATTTTTAAATGCAACATTTTGGGTGCAATTTCTTATTACATTTGGTACACGTGAATGTCGTTGTTCTGTGGCAAACACCACATCGTAAATACTTATTTGATCGATCTTCTACTATAATATTATGACTTGCAATCCTTGGGATATTTTCTGGACAAAACCGATTTTGTAACTCAGTTTCTTCAAAACTGTTGTGGCTTTGATTACTTGTAAGTAAAAGATCTTCAGTTACTTTTACTTTTAACTCTACCTTTGTCGCAAGGTTTTCGATTTAAACGTTTTTCTATAAAACAGTTCAGCTTCTAAGCATTGACGAGTGCACTATCTTATCCACAGATAAACAAATTCCACCACCATTTCTTATTTCGTATACCTATATGGAAATTAGAGACAGTGTTGTCTGGAAGCTAATACTCTTTTTAATGTTAATAATAAGATTTTTTTTATTCACTTTTGAATGTGAACTACAAAATTTTTTTTTCTTTTGATTTTTTAATAAAAAATTAATAATGAATGAAAATTATTAATAACTAGCTGAACCCGGTGTGCTTCGCTACCCCCCTCGTATAAAATAAAATTAAAAGTATTTATATATTTACAAAAATTTATTTATTTAATTTAATTATTTCAATGCTTCGCCTCTTTTTTTGTTGTAAACCAATTAGAATTCAGCACTGAATCGCATGTAATTTGCTTCATGCTCACCCTTTTAATTTTTAGACCAATCAAAAAGCAGCAATTACACAATCAGCTGTTTCGCAGTCAGTTGTGGGAGAATGAGAATGGGGTTACCCCACTCTCTATTTTAATTAAGACGTATTATAAAATCAGCTGTTTTGAAGACAGTGGTGGAAAAGAGAATGGGGCTACCCCACTATTTTAATTAATATGTATTTTAAATTTGTGGCAAAGCCGTTAATAAACGTAGTAAAAAAGTAGGTGCAGAAGTGTGCATGGTCGAAAAATATTATCATGTAATAAGTATTCCTGAGTCAAAGCTGAATGCTGTGAAAATTTAAGATCGGTTATCAGGTCCAGCCTCCAATATATCGCAAACAAAGGGGCGTGCTCCACCCACTTTTCTTTTGGTACGTATTTCTATTCATGCCAATACCATATATAGCAAATACTACGTCGCGACGTTGAAATCGATCCAGTAGCTCCAAATAAGATCTTGAAGCCCCTGCCCAAATGTGGAAATTGTGCTATATTTTCGGCCTGATATATGAGGTGTAGATCAAGGGAAGATCAGCTGCAGTGAAATATTTTTGCACCGTTTTAAAAAACCTAGGCACTTGCCCGCTTTTTTCGACACATCGAAAATATGATCATTCCAACGAAGATCCGATCCGATTGGATCAATATTTTAAAAAATTCAACACTCAGAATGCATATTTGAGGTTAAGGCTTATTATGTACAATTTAATTTGAAATATTGTATTTAGATCAATTTTTGTGGAATACAAATAGATTTTACTGATTTGATAGTCATTTTTTAAAGGTAGACGCATAGTGGTCAATTTTGTGGTAAAAATCCTTTTTATGGTATTTTTTAATTGCTGTGGGAAAAGGGAATACATTTTAAATCCAAAGCAGGGTTGCCAACTTATACCATTCGGCCCGGAGACTCCGGTTTTAAAAGGTCAATCTCCGGACTGCGGGCCTCGCTGGTTTTCTCCGGCTTTCGCACATTAAGATTTTTTTTTATAAAAAAATTACAATTATATTAAAATTTAAAATAAAATTATTTCGTAATATTAATCGTATGCATTACAACGCTTTGAAGCATGCCAACAAAATATTATTCTTAATGACGTGGTCGAAGTTTATAAAAGACCTTAGTGCATTTAAAAAAATTTTACAATTTGGAGGAAAGTCCTATGAAAATTCTAGATTATTTATATATTGCGAACCCAAAGCACGAACCCAAACTCGATCGTTATTAGAAGTGTCGAGAATTATTTATGTTAGATGTTGAAGAACTTTTTGATAAACTAAACTTCATATTTTTTTTTTATTATTAGGACTGCGCACGAAAAAATTGTCCATCATAAAAATTGAGATATCTGCCGAACCGTTGTTCCGATCTAATTAAAAAAAAACAAAACATTATTTAAACAGGTATTTTAGTAAAGTTTTTTACCATATTTAAAAATATTTTATAGCGCTCATTGAAAATTTTTTAAGTTTTTGCGGTATCCCTTCCATCATCGATTTTATTGAAGTGTGTGATACTTTATTTGTAGTCTTGATTTCCCTTTTGCATAAAGATCTCCGCGTTGGTCAAAAAATGCCCAAGATATGACGATTTTACATTTTGGGTTATATGGGCGAGGCCACGCCCCTTTGTCAACTCACAACTTTACATAGTCAAAAATTTATTATTTCGTAAGAATATCCTATTGTGAAAATTTAATGACGATCGGTCCAGTAGTTAAGACTAAATTGCGATTTTTAATTTTCCTAAAAATGAGCGTGGTCCCACCCACTTTTCTCCTGGTACGTATTCCTAATTATGCCAATACCATATGTACCAAACAGCATCAACTTAGGTCAAAAAATGCCCAAAATATGGCGATTTAAAATTTTGGGTTATATGGGCAGTGCCACGCCCCTTTGTCCAATAAAAACTTCATATAGCCTGTTATTATTTCCAAAGTCATAGTAAAATGCTGTGAAAGTTTCAGGAAGATCGGTCCAAGGGTTTGGCCTCCTATAAAGCACAAACAAACAAACAAACAGACAGACAGACATACATTTTTATATATATATATTGAAAGCAGATTAATTATAATTAAAGTAAAATGGGGCGAAAAAGGGGGATTTGGTAATAAAAAAATCTATGGCTACCTTACCTGTAGATAAAAAGTATATAAAACTTTAGGTAAATACATATTACAAAAAAGTATTTTGTATAGCAAACATTGTTGATGGTTTAAGTAAGTATCTGAATTAAAAAAGGGGGCGGTGAAGTGGGCGTGGTTCATAGTAATATGGCGACGTTAACAGTATTAAGAGCAATATACTACCAAATAAAAAATAATCCGTTGGAAGGAACAAATTTGTACAGAGAACAAAAAGTTTAAAACTTAAATTTGGCGTGAAAAGGGGCGTGAAAGGGGACGATGCGTAAGAAATGTTTATTTCTACCTCGCCTGGAGTATAATGTGTATACAATTTGAAGTAAATCTGTTAAAAACTATATGGGAGCAATTACATAATTTTAAAAAAGTGGGCGTAAAAGTGGGCGTAGTCGAAAAAAGTACCCTATTAATCATGCCAGAGTCCCAGTTAAATGCTGTGAAAATTTCAGGAAGATCGGTCCAGAGGTTTGGTCTCCTATAAGGTACAAACAAACAAATAAACAAACACACATTCCATTTTATATATATAGATTAATTAAAATTTATAAAAGATTTTTAAAATATGGAAAATTACTGCTAAATTATAAGGTCATCCAAAAATTGTTCAGCCATTACGCCGATGCGTTCTATTAAAGAGCCTGCAATGAAATGAAGTCTTCGTACATATACGATTGTTTGAAAGCTCAGCAAAATTTTCCCGTTAGTTTAAAAGGGAGGTTTCGGACTATCCTACATGTAGGACGGATTTGACAGATCGGATGGGCAAATACTGCGGCCCATGCTACATGTAGGATGGAAATCAAAAACTTTTAATTTTTTGTGCCTGTCCCTCCTACATATAGTATGTGCGCACGCAAGCTCATCCGACTTCATACATTTTCTCATTCTAAAAAAAACGTCGTGGAGTGAACATATAAAGAAAAACGTAAACAAAGTGCTAAGTTGAAAATATAAATGTGGCAGGTGGTTCGTGTACTGTATTTTGGAAGGAGTTCATTAAACTTACATGTCCATCTTACATGTAGGATAGTCCGAAAACCCCTTATCTCATTATCATTGTCAGTCGAAGTCATATTTAGTTCCTTCTTTGCAGGAAAAAAAAAAAAGAAGATAAATGGGACTTTTTTAGAAGTTTTATATTTGTGCGCTATTTTTAGAGACTTTTTGATAAATTTAGGCATTGGATAATCCAATGTCCTACGTATTTACTTAGCATTTTTTTAATTTACTCCAATTAAATGCGATCTACTCAAATCAAAAAGCTAATTAGGAAAACTTTCATTCCAAAAAAATTGCCTTAAAGTACTAGTCATTGTTTTAAAAACATTTGTTTTTCAATGAAAAATAACCTGTTTTTTAATTTAAAGCAATTGTTATTGAATCAACAGCTATTACTTTAAATTCAAATATATATTGTTTTTAATTGAAAAAACATTTTTTTTCGAAATAATGACTTTTATTTTAAAACATTTATTTTTAATCTAAAAGCATTTTCTTTTGATTTATGGGTACTTGTTTTTGGCGCCGTGTTATGTCGAAAATTTTTTGATTTGAATGCGTTTTCATTTCATTCCATAGTATTTTTTTTTCAGTGTAGCATTCATTCATATGAAAACAAAAATTGATTCCATATTGTGAATAGTGAAAATAAATAATTGAAATGATTAATAAATTCATTTTTTAAAATATAATGTGAACTCAAAATTTTATTTATAAATCAATTTTACATTCATTAAATGGATTTTTATTATGTTTTTACTGATTCACCTTTTTGCAAATAAAATTAAACTCAATGCATTCACTTACAGCTCTGCTATGAGGTGAGACCTCATCGTTGAAAGTTTTTTCATCAGTCAAAGAGTCCACCTTATTGGTAGCGCATTCAACTTAACGATATTTTTTTCCTCATCATCGCTCCAATTCTCGATAATATCTAAAAGCTCACTTTCTTTAGAAAACGACTTCTTGCCATGATTACGAAAGCCACTTTCCTTTTCGAGCAAAAACAGCTGAAAGATGATAGACGTATCGCGGTTGCACGTGGGTTGCAAACGTATTTGGTCAACGTACAATTTTTCGTATACCAATTTTTGCACTAAAATAAATAAGACATTTTTTTGGAAAAAAAAAAATGTTTTTAAAAAATAGTTTATTTCAAGTAGCAAAAAATCATTTTTTAATATAATTATATTATTTTATATATATTTAAAAGTTTTAGGAAAAACCTTTACAAAAATGCTTTTTTTAAATCTAAAAAATATTTTGAATATTAAAAAACTTTTATTATTATCGACTGAATTTTCAGAAAAAACTTAAAAATTTTTAACCTAAGAAGAACTGGAATAAATTTTTACCCCCAAGTATTTTATAACATTTTTTAAAGTTGCTCTACGAAAAATCGTACAAATACAAGAAATGGGTTAAGGGAGATTTAAGGCAAAAGCGTATCAGTTACATCATCAGTTTAAGTAACCAAAAAAAATTTTTTTTCTAACATATATTTTTTATATATCTATAAAGAGGCGTTGAAGTTTGTGTGCTTAAAAAAGGTTTAAATCGATCCACATCATAGCTCGGCTCCAGATCGTTTTAAAACAAACAAAAAAGTGCATTTGAAAATAGACATTTGAATGCACATCTTTTACCAGAGTGGCATAAAAATTAAGAAAACTATGAGGCGTTGAAAAAGTAGTAAAATTTATGCTTTTTTTACCCGACTTCAAAAAGGAGGATGTTCTCAAGTTGGTTGGTTTTTTAAATATATGTACATTAGTAGCGTTGCCATCATATCTTTTTTATAGAGGACATGTTCTCTTTTTTTCTCGAGATCTTTTATTATCTTTTTTTAAAATGAATAGTCCTCTTTTTTTTTTGAGACAAAATATATCTATAAAAAAACATTTACTAAAAATGCACACAAAGATATTTGCCTGAAAAAATCTACACTGATTTGCAATTCAATGGCTTTATGACAATGCTGAACGCCATCCCTGAACAAACGTAACTTAACCCTAGCTGTGACCACTATATTTTTGCATACGTTATGTGCCCACTGTGACGATTTCGTCCTAGCTATTTTTTCACCCCTTTAGAGACATCAGTTAACCCTAAATTTGTTTTGAAGGTTTAGTTTTAAGTTTAAGTGAAAGGAAAAAGAAGGTTTTATTCAAAAATGTTAGAACAGTATTCCGCAATTTATTTTGGAACAGTCAAAAAAGAGCATTTCTTACATTTTAATAAAAAAATTATATCTCTGACCCTAACTAATAATAGATTTAAAAATAATATGTAAAAAAATGTTTATTTGATGTTTTACTTCCCAATAAATTTTATTGAATTTTAAAAAAGTCTCTTTTTGTCCTCCTTTTTTTGTTAAAAGTTTTCCTCTTTTGCCCTAGACTTCTGGTAACCCTATACATCGATGACTAATAAAGTACTTACCTGATTGTCACAATTTTTTGTCAACAGATAGAGATATCAGACGGGTAGGTGCCCATCTAAAAAATGGGGGTATTCGACACAGGGTCGTGGCAATATAAGAAAGACTTTGTATGTAGAATAATATTAACACTAGAGAACTGAAATTTAGTACAGGGGTAGGCACAATTATTAAAAGTTTTGTTCAAAAAAGTGGGCGTTATTCAATAAATTCTAGTGATTTGAAATTAAGTACAGGGGTAGGCATAATTATGAAAATTTACTGTGAATAAAGTGGGCGTTGTTGGACAAAAGGGCGTGGAAATATAAGAAAAATGCTGTATCTCAGTTAATATTGACACTAGTTTACTGGAAATTCGTACAGGGTTAGGAACAAATATAACAAATAATGGTCAAAAAAGTGGGCGTAATTCGATAAAGGGCGTGTCAATGTAATAAAATCGCTGTAACTCGAATAATATTGACACTAGGATACTGAAATTAGGTACAAGGGTAGGCATAATTATGAAAATGTGCGGTCAAGAAAGTAGACGTCGTTAGACAAAAGGGCGTGGCTATATAAGAAAAATACTGTACCTCAGTTAATATTGACACTAGCGTACTAGAAATTGGTACAGGAGTTGGAACAATAATTATAAATTACGGTCAACAAAGTAGGCGTTGTTCTAGAAAGGCGTGGCAATATTAGAAAAAAGGCCGTAATGCGAATAATATTGACACTAGGATACTGAAATAAGGTAGGCATTATTATGGCAATATAAGAAAAATACTGTATCTCAGTTAATATTGACACTAGCGTACTTTAAATTGGTACAGGGGTTGGAACAATAATTATAAATTACGGTCAATAAAGTAGGCGTTGTTCTACAAAGGCGTGGCAATATTAGAAAAAAGGCCGTAATGCGAATAATATTGACACTAATAGAGGTAGGATACTGAATAGAGGTAGGCATTAATATGAAAATGTACGGTCAAGAAAGTGGACGTTACTGGACAAAAGGGCGTGGCAATATAAGAAAAATATTGTTTCTCAGTTAATGTTGACACCAGGGTACGAAAACTCGTAACAAGAATGTAAAAAAATTGTTATCATAATCTCTAAAAAAGAAAGAAATAAAAACTTTTAGCAAAAAAAAACCAACTTCAAAACCACTACAAAGTAAAAAATAATGAAAGTTTTTTCTAAATGACCTTGTTATTTATTATGTTGATTTTATATGATTTAAATACAAATTCTAAATGTTTGATAGTTTAAATCATACTTGATTTTAAATACAAATTCTAGTTGTTTGATAGTTTAAAATCGTTTATTGAGCTTTAGGTCAAGGTTAGAACAATTAATTGTTCTAACGAATCTTTCCAAAGAAACAACAACAACAACAGCAACGTTTTCAATATGAAAAACACGGCGTATCACAAAGATTTCTGATGAAGCCTTTAGCAGGGCCGAAATTGCAATAAAATCAGCTAGTGATGTTTTCCTTTTTCATACTGAAAACGTTGTTGTTGTTGTTTCTTTGGAGAGAATTCTTAGAACAATTAATTGTTCTAACTTTGACCTTAAGCTCAATAAACGATTTTAAAATATCAAATAACTAGAATTTGTATTTAAAATCAAGTATGATTTAAACTATCAAACATTTAGAATTTGTATATAAATCATATAAAATCAAAAGAGTAGCAAATAATTTTAAATTACTTTTCACATTTATCCTTGGTCAAATTTGTTAATTTGTCTATATATATTATTAAATTGTAATTATTACTACTATAAATTTTTTTCTATTTTGTATTATTATCATAAAAATATTTATTTCTCCATGAATATAAAGCCTTTAAGGTTAGGTTAGGTTAGGTTAGGTTAGGTAATGGTGGCTGAGCCGATAGACGACTCGTACACTTAGGCCAGTGCAGGCCCAGTGTGATACCACATGATCTCTTTAAAAACCTAATAGAGATTTCCCTCCTCAAACCAGTTCGAGCGGATAATGAATTTGAGTATATGCTTGATTTCCAGGCATGAGACTTCGGCAAGTCCATTTAAAAAGGGAAGGCCCAGAGTTGCCGTTCTCCTTTTAGCTAGAGCCGGACATTCGCAGAGGAGGTGCTGAACGTTTTCTGCCTCCTCCTCACATCTGCAGCTTCTGCAGAAATCGCTTGATGCTACTCCCAACCGAAGAGCATGCGCTCCGATCAGGCAGTGACCCGTTAGGATTCCTACTATTTTTGACAGGTTTACCCTGCTTAACTCAAGCAGTGAGTTGGTGCGTTTTAAGTCGTAGGTAGGCCATGTTAGCTTAGTTGTCCTACATGTATCAAGGTGTTCCCAGCGTTCTTGTGCAAGACCTAGGGATCTGTTCTTGCACTGGAGTTTATAGGAGGAAATGGGTATACCAATAAAGTCCTCATTTAAGAGGGTGTTAGAGGTCGTACCCTTCCTTGCTAATTCGTCGGCCAAATTGTTGCCCTCGATATCCCTGTGTCCGGGTACCCATATGAGGTGAATCCTAAGTAGCCTTGCCATCTCGTTAAGAGATTTGCGGCACTCAGTGAGAGTTTTAGAGTTGTCAATATTTGAGTTCAGTGCTTTCAGTGCAGCTTGGCTATCTGAAAAGATGGAAATACTTTTTCCTTCAAGGTCTTTTTGACCTAGAATCCTAGTGGTTTCGTGAATAGCCATCATTTCCGCTTGGTAGACACTACAATAATTAGGAAGTCTAAAGGACGCTTCGATTTCGAAATCCTGGGAGTAGATACCTCCCCCTACTTGTTCTCGAAGTTTGGATCCATCTGTGAAGATTTTTATGGCGTAGGTTTTAGTTTGCCCATTCTAACCGTGAAGGGATGAAAACTGCATAGTTCTTTTTAAGATTTAAGCACGGCACACAGTAGTCTCTTTTGTCGGGTACAGACGAGTTCAGAATAATTGTGTGGCCGCAGTTGTTACCTATCCAATTACCAGATTCTCTAAGTCTCAGGGCTCGTGTGTTGGCACATTCCCTGGAAAAGATATCGAGAGGAGGAAGGTGAAGCATGACATTGAGGGCGCTAGTTGGTGTTGAGGACAGTGCCCCCGTAATACAAAGACCTGCGCTTCTTTGCACCTTTGCAAACTTCTGAAGTGTGGATGCCTTATCAAGGACCCACCACCATACCAGTGAGCCATACATTAGTATGGGGCGGACAATTGCTGTGTAAATCCAGCGTACTATTTTGGGGGAGAAACACCATTTTTTACTTATAGCTTTTTTACAGGCAAATAGTGCTATGTTTGCCTTTTTAACACGTTCCTTAATGTTAACATTCCAGATAAGCTTCTTATCCAGAATAACTCCTAGGTATTTCGTGCTGTCGCTAAAGAGCAACCTCGTGCCGTTCAGACGCGGAGGTTCTAAGTTGGGGGTTTTATATTTCCTAGTGAAAAGAATGAGATCTGTTTTCTCGGGGTTTACACTTAAACCACACGTGGATGCCTATCTCGAGAGAATTAAAAGTGCTCTCTCCATGAGTTGACAGAGAGTCTGGGGAAACTTTCCTTTAAAAATGATTGCAATATCGTCTGCATAAGCAACAACCCTGTAGCCTTCTCCCTCCATGATACGCAACAGCTGGTCAACCGTCACGGACCACAGAAGTGGAGACAAAACTCCTCCCTGCGGAGTGCCTCTGCTTACAAACCTACGAGTGAAGGATCCCTGTGATCCCTGTGATCCCATGTGACTGCACATGGAAGGACATTATAGAATGCCCCTGATATATATAGAAAAGCAGCAAGTGCGTATTCTTTGTTCTCAAGTGATTTTTCGATGGTAGACACAAGAGAAAGCCTTTAAAGTCGGCGCTAATATAATCAGACTTTTATAAAATTAACGCTCTGGCTTTAAAGGTTTTAAATTCATGTAGAAACTAATTTATTTGTGATAATAATACAAAATAGAAAAAAATTATAATAATAAGATTTCCAATTTAATATTATATATAAGTAAAGAATGAAATTTGACCAAGAATTAATGTAAAAAGTAATTTAAAATTATTTATTACTTTGTAGTTGTTTTGAATACCCCTCCTTATTTTTATTCATTATTAATAGCATGAAAAAACTCAAGAAATCATTATTTTATGATTATTATTTTTTGCTCAAAAAAAACCGTTTTCTGATTTTTTTTTTTTGCTCAGATATAAAATTTTTTTTTAATTTATATTATTTTCATCAAAAAATAAAAATCGTTTTTTGATATTAATTATTTTACTCAAAAATAAAAATCGTTTTTTAATATTTATTGTTTTTATCAAAAATAAAAATTGTTTTTGATTTTTATTTTTTTTTTTGGCTCAGTAATATAAATCATTTGTTGATTTTTATTGTATAGCTCAGTAATTGAAATCAGTTTCAGAAATTAATTTTTGGATCAGATATGTAAATCGTTTCAGAATTAGAAACTACTGACTCTAAAAAAATGAAATTTTGACAGATTATAATAAAAAGCTTATGACAGTTTTTCTATGCGTCTGTTTTTTCTATTGTTAAAACCATGATGCAATAAAACACAGTTACACGTATTTTTGACGTTTTCTAAAATTGGTTATGTGAAATAAAAGTACTAAAATTAATAATGATATACATTAGACCGGTTTAAATTATAAAAGTGTTAAAATGGTAGATGGCTTCCTTTCATTTACTGTCTTAAAGCATACCCCTCCTTACTACATGATAAAAAAATTAGTTATTAATTGTTTTTATTTCTGAGCAATATAATAAAAATCCAAAAACAATTTTTAGTTTTGATGAAAATAATATAAATCAAAAACAGATTTTTATTTCTGGCCAAAAAAATACAAATCAGTTTAAAATAATTTTTTAATTTTTATTTATAACGGTTACAAAATAAAAATCACTAATGATTGGAAAAGGCAATACAAATGGCAACAATTCGGTATGCTCAAAAGTGTTCTGCGACAAGTAGAACATGCTGATTTTTTGCAATATTTTTACAAAAAACTGGATTTTAAGAGGTTATTTAAAACCATTCCAGCTCACGGATGGCTACCGCTACTCGCAGAGAAAAAACATAGTTGCAACAACCATGTTTTAAGAGGATCATAGTATGATTCGGATTATGATTGTTGCTAACATGTTCTTAAACATATAATATTTTCTTTGATCATGATAAAATGATTACAATAACCATATTTAGAATAGGAACTTTTTTGTAGGAACTAACATATTATTGAAAGAATCATTATTCTCTTATTGGTTCAAAAATAGAATGATTGCAACAACTATATTATGAATTTATTTTTAGGATCCAGAATATTATTGAAAATTATTTATTTTCATGCACTCCAATTTCCACATCTATTAATTAATATAACTCTAAAGGTTTGCCGTTGACTAGGCTGAATAGAAATATTGATTCAATTGATCAATCTTTTTGATAAAATTTTCTGTCCGAGCTGGGGTTTGAATTGCGGCTTTTCCGCTTACGAGCCACGCACACTACCAGTATGCCTCAGCCGCTACTACCGCTCGCCTGACTAATGTCATTCATAAACATGGTACATTAAGTGCATTGTCACAAAAATAGCAATATTTGTGATAAACAAAATATGGTCAGAATTGCGAAATATATTTACGGTAAACAGAAACATGTTTGTTACAATTAAAGTCGAAAATGTAACTTTTCTGCGTGCTGTTTTTAGGATAAGGCGATTTAAAATACAACACAATAATTACACAGTTGACAAACGAAACGGCACATAGCCAGGAGTCGATAAAACTTACTATGTCTGAATGAAGTGAAAGGTTTCCTGCAATCCGTTTAGACACAATAAGTTCTTTCGATTTTTGGTTATGCTCTGCTTCATTTGCCCACAATCAAAGAATAGTTCAGACAAACATTAAAAATTCTAACATGTTTGTCTCTATAATAATATTCACATTTATCATGATTGACAGAACTACAACATTTTTGTTGCAACTAATAGTTGAGGCAATGATAGTATGTTGACGATTTGATCTATGTTATGATTTCAACTATAATGTTATTTTTGGTACCACCATTAGTAAATAATGACTTTATTAAGGCAAAAATTTGTGTTTGCAGGAATAATACAATAATTTTAGTAAAAAAATTATTATTGCAGTAATCATGTCTCAACCATGTCTTTTCTCTGCGTGTAGAGTCGATATATTTGTAGAATCGTCATGACATAAGCCAAGGATTATTTTGAGCATTTGTGCCGAACAACTTTTTTTTCTATGGAGCGTTAGGCGCCTTCATGTATATGTGTGCGCATCCCTGATTAAAATCCACTTTTTCTTTTCTTATTTCGGAGTTTGCACAAAATAAGTCATATAATCCATAAAATAAACACATGACAAACAAAAATTTCATTCATAATGCTTCATTAACAAATATTAACATTGTGTTGAAAAACTGATTCGCTCGCGAGAAGTGAAGTTATTATGAGGAGCTCTTATTTTTTGTCATTAAGCAGATCAAACGCTTCATACTGCTTAGTTTCAGGGGAAAAAAAAACCAAAATAAGAAATGCAAACATAAAAAATTAAAAAAAAATTCAAACAAATAGCTAGATGCCTTTGCATATGCAATAAACAAGTGCAATTAAATTTAAGCTTGCGTGAGCCTAAATTTCTGCAAAATCCGCGTTAATAAAACGAATGCGACACCAAAGGCACAAGTAAAAAAAAAATGTATATATAGACGTGTATAATGCTTATGTACATGCATGTGTCTAAGCACATGTGTTCAGAATGAATGTATGTGTGAATTTTTTAATAAGCATCCACTCAGTCGCGCACCCACACCAAAGAATGAACGCGCGTTAGGCTGCATTAATTAATTATCCTTACAAGGCTTTAAATCATTTTTTTTTTTGTTTTCTATGACAAAGCATTTTTGTAAAGTCGTCTGAGGGTGTGACAATTAAGTAGAAGGGTAGACAATAAATAACATATATGACTTATGTATGTTTATTATGTAGCTTATTTAAAACGCAATAGAGTATTAAACATTTTAATATAATGGCAATACAAAAACCATGCTAATTGAATTTCTGTACTTGATAAAGATTTTTTTTTATATATTATGCATTGTTAAGTCTAAACTGTTTTTCCCCTTTATTTTGTAATAAATTTATTAACATCTATAACAATCTGTATTGTTACTCTTACATTTTGTGCTCTGTTAAACGAACTGAGAACTTAGGGCTATTTTTAACTAATGAGCACGAGTTCTAAAACTCGTAACGGAAACTTTGTATTGAAAAACTTTGTGCCGGAAATACTCAGAAATACTCAAAAAGCAAATAGAAAAATTCACAAAAAAAAAAAAAAAAAGAATGAAAAGAAAACAAAAACCTTGTAAAATTTTAGCTAAACTAATAATAACCTCAGGTAATAATTACAAAACTTTTCATGTACTCGACTTTCATTAACAAAAAAAAAAAAAAAATATAAAACTACGAAAAAAATTACAAAAAAAAGTAAGAAAATGCATAAAAGTTAAAATATATAAGTTCGTTTGTTTTCAAAATGTTTGAACAATTTGAAAGGAAGTCGTGCAAAACTTTTACAGAGTTGTGTTTTTGCTTTGCTTCTTTTTTTTTTTTTTAAGAGGAAGGTTGTGCCCAATTCTCTTCAACACAAGCTGAAAAGTAAACGGTTAGCATGCTTGAGTTGATTATCGTTGGTAATCAATCAGTTTACGGACAGACAAACACTGACAAACTTTTAGTACTTCAATGAAGTAGCAAAGCAGCCAGCAACCAAAGCAGAGATATTAAAATTATTTGATATCAAACAAAATTTTGGAAAACTTGCTATGCTAAAGACATGCTCCAAAAACTGCAGGTGAAACGTCAAAGTTTCAACATGTTGCGCCATAAAATTGAATTGAGGTGAAAAGTTTACTGGCAGCAGAAACTAGCTATGCAGAGAGCTTGCTATGCGTGCAAACACAGTGCAGATCAAAAGTTTTCCTCAACTTGGAGATAAGCATGCATTTACTTTGAAATAAAAACCCAATTCGAAGTCAACTAGTTTAAGTGGAATTTAATTTTATGATTTTGTGGCATTTTAACAAAGTTATTTATAATTTTTCGTCAAAATCATTCAAATGGCAGAATAACAAAATTAATCTACAAGCTTTTGATTGGAAATAATCTAGTAAAGTATAGGAAGTTTTTGGTGATAAAGTTTTAAAATCCGAAAATCGGTATAGTCAAGTTTTTCAACTAATACAGTATGATCATTCTTATGTTTTCCTAGAAATAACTTGTTTTATTGAGACAGAAAAATATATATATACTCTTTTAAAAAAAAAAAAAAACGAATAAAGAATCACTAAGTGTATTAGACACGGCATTTTTAGCTCTGTTTACATAAATACTGCATTTCATTTTGGAGTGATATTTAAAATTTGTGTTTAAGCATTTTTAGTACAATTTTTGCTTACAAACATTATCCTTAAATATATATTTTAAATCAACACAGACATCAAACACAGACTAACATCTACACACAGAAAAAAATCATTGTTAAATCAACTATAAACATTATGATTTTACATGTTTCCCCTATGATTTTGCTTCATAGAGATTTATAGTAAAATCATTGTGATTTTCATGTAAAAATCGCAAAAAATTTTCATGTTGAATCATTATGAAATCCTGTAAAATCATTATGATAGTCATGTTGAATCAATATTTAATCATGTAAAATCATTACGATGGTCATGTTAAATCATTATGAAATCATGTAAAATCATTACGATGGTCATGTTGAATCATTATGAAATGCAGTTGAATCCTAACCTCAGTTTGAAATAAAAAGAACTTCAAGTTGGTTTTATTTAGTTTTTTTATTGAAAAATGTAAAAAAATGCGACTTATAATTACAAAACATACCTCAATTTTTCTACAACTAAATAATTTTTCTTGATAACGTGCACAAAGTCCTATAAGTGGTATAGCTTCCTGTTTATCTTCCTTAGATAAGTACCTTAAACTTTTCTAGTCAACTGAAGCTTCTGTTTCTATTGAAAAGTAATACAGCATCTTTATATTATTTTGTTATAGCAACATAGGTCACATATCACATTACTTTATTCATCTGCGTCGAAGTTTATGGATTCGACTACTTCCACTTGTATTTACTTTTCATTTCACTTGTTTTACTTTGCCAGCTATTACAAACAATTTTTATTTTTAACGATGCTACTTCTCGCGATAAAACTTCTAATGTGCCAGAAACAACGGAACTTCTTCAGCATGCAA
Organism: Dichetophora obliterata; assembly: GCA_963920525.1. Taxonomy (NCBI): domain Eukaryota; kingdom Metazoa; phylum Arthropoda; class Insecta; order Diptera; family Sciomyzidae; genus Dichetophora; species Dichetophora obliterata. The sequence continues at coordinate 188,944,019 of OY986438.1, forward strand.
AATTTTTTTTTACATGATGCAATAATGATTTTACTAGATTTCATAATGATTCCACATAATGTCATAATGATTCTACATGAAATCATAATGGTTCTACATGAAATCCTGTTGATTAACTTTTTACATGATGCAACAATGATTTTACTGGATTTCATAATAATTCTACTTAAAATCATAATGATTTTACATGAAATAAATACTAATGATTTTACTCTGCAAAATTAATGCCAACACGTGCATGCGTGTTTTTTACATGATTCAACAATGATTTTACATAAAATCATAATGATTTTACATGAAATCATAATGAATTTTATGTTGCTGCCACCACGAAATATGAAATCATGTAAAATGAAATCAACTATGCATCACAATGATTTTACTATGCAAAATTTTTCTGTGTGTACAAACGAATGACAGATGGTTAGATATTTTTTTTTCTCTCAAACAAGGCTCCATTAATTTCAGCTGAAATTTATGGTTGCCATCTTAGTGCAACTAAATAAATGATTGTCGATTTTAACGAATGCATGTGTGTTGAAGCATCTAACTGGCCTCAAACAGCCCATCGAAACTTCTGTCGACACAGCATCAGTCACGCTTTGTGTCTGTCACAATTTCATTGAGCAAACATAAAGAAATAAATCATAGCAACAGAATTGTGAAGGCTGACATCAGGTAACGATTTTTATTTACTGCCTGTTGGCAACACTTGTGACAGGACGCGCGCACAGTGACTCAATTGGAACAAATAAGTCTAGAAAAACAATTTCAGGAACTTCTCTCTTACGGTCGTTTTCCATGTTTTTGGTAGAACAAAATATCCTAAGAAAAAGGATTTTTAGGAATTTCGAACCATATAGACAGAATACATTTTTAGCTAAATAGTAATTGTTCAAATGTTAGTTGTAATGCTGAAATATATTTATGAAAAGTCGAACGAAATTTAAGAAAATGAACACTTTATTCACAAATGGAAGATATTTTAGGCTACAACTGGATAAAAAGTTTAGCTTTGATAATCAAATTCTTTTTAAAATTGTAATATATAATGACTTCAAATCATTCGCGAGCATGATTAGATTAGTGGGTGTGGCATTTATGTACAAGTTGATTGGAAAAATACTTTCAAGGCCAAGGCATAGCTTGATAAATATTAACATCATCAAATATGGCACATCTGCAGCATTAAATTCAATCGTAGTTCAGTCTTATTTCAATCGTACTTTAATCGTACATATGGGTCATTCTTTAACAAATCGTACTCCTTTCAAATTTGATGTTTGAAATTCGGCCGAAAATAAAAAATATATTTTATTTACGTCAAATAAGCTTTTACGTGCATCGGGATTTTTCTTGGGAAATTTTTTTTACGGAATACCGTTGTGTTGAAATTGTTAAAAACAGCAACATTTTGACAAAGTCAGTGTTACTTAAATCGCAATATCTCGGATTGTGCTTTTCTGATTTAGTTCGTTTTGGGCCCGTTAGATAATTTTTTTATCCTTAATTCGAAAGTAAAATTTATTTTTTTACGACTTCAAATAAACTAGTATCGCCTGTAGCCGAAATTCGACCAATCTTCTGAAATTACAATACAATAGTTTTTTTCTAGTTCTGAGGCATAACCTTGCGTTAAGAAAATGTGCTGTACTTAGAAAATCTTAAGTTTGAAATTATCGCAATAATTCTGATATAAAAATAGTCGAAATTTTTTTAAAAATATCTGTAAAAACATTACCCATTAAAACTTTCGTACACCGTTATTTTTCACAACCTTTTGAAAGGGCTTTTTATATAACAGTTAAATAACTGTACTGAGAAAAGCTATAGTTTTCAAGATATCGCCATAACTTTGATGTCAAAATAAAGTTTATTTTCAGAATTTACTATTTATAATAAATTTCACCATCACAATTTATATTCACACATGTTACATACAAAAATGCTTATTGTATGGTATTCGAAAAATGTTTTTTGTACATTGTATTAATGTTGAAAATTTCCTCCATTTTTTCTTTTTTTGGTTTCTATCTATTATAGTTTAGGTTTTACCTAAGAAATATTCTTTAAATGCTTATATTTCAGGTCAAAGGTCACAAAAATATTCAGTGAACTCCTTCTCCCTACTCTAATTTCTTAAAAAAAAAGTACTAAAATCGGTCAAGCGGGTCGGAAGCGAATTTCATCTGGGGGGCAGTACAAATGGGGGGCAGTACAAATGGGGGGCAGTACAAATGGTGGTGCAAAAAAAGTTCACCAAAATTCCTTCAAAGAAACATGAATGTGATTAAACAAATTTTTTATTTTAGTTTAAAATAAAAAAAAATATAAAAATATATAAAAAATAATAAAATTTAAAGGATCTTTCATATGGCAATATGAATATATAAGAAATAATGGTTGCTTTTATAAAGCACGATATTTACATGGTTTAAATGCAATAAGGTACAAAAAGTTATATCAATTTAAATTATTCCAAAATGTTTCTTTCTGTCCTTGCGAGAAACAAACTCTTTCACCACCTCCATCGAATTCAATTCTTCGGTTTTATCTTTGTGAATGTGTATAAGTGCCACATGAGTGAGTCGTTTCTGTGTCATAGTTGCTCGAAGATACGTTTTAAGTCGTCTTAGTGCACTAAAAGAACGCTCAGATGAAGCTGCTGATGCAGGCACAGGCTGCTGATGCAGCAAAGCAATAAAATTTTCAACTTAATTTAATAGTTTTTTTACTGTATCTGAATTTTTTGCAAATTGGGATACAATGCCACTATAATTTGAAGGTGTTTGGCCAGGCAATTGCTTCAGTATTTTAAGTTGCGCGTGGAGGTCGCTCCCATCAAAGTCATCTGCATAAAGATCTAGTTTTGTTTTTAGATTTTTCCGTTTTTTTGGACTTTTCCTTTGAAGGCTTCGATTACAATATTAAAATATCTTTTTGCAAACTCAGAGAAAGAAAATGGTTATCCGCAAGCATGCTTATGAAGAAGAAAGAAAGAAGAGAAAAATATATAATACAAAAATATTATCGTTGTAAAAAAAAACTGATATTTTGAATAACTTTTGAAGTTTTCTTTTTAAATTGTTTATCTAGCTAAAAAAGTGGGGGCAACTGCCCCCTTACCCCCGCTTCCGATGCTAATGAATCGGTTCAGAAACACGGAAGAACTGTTTCTCCCACGCATATTTCTATATATACCGAAATGGCTTAACACATAGAATGGTGTATATAACTATGAAGTGTTTTGAAATATTTGAAAATTTTTTACACAGAAATTATTTTTTAAGCTCTAGATCTTTGAAAAAAGATAGCTCATGAATTTCTATGATAGAAGCTGTTTATTGAATTATGTGTCAAAATGAGGCAATTTTTGCAAATAGATGATATGTCATGTGAAAGAGTGTGAAAAAAGAAAATGTAATAAAAAAAATTACAACAAAAAAGGTTTGTCTAATTTTTGAGCAAAACCTAAATATTTTAGAGGTTTTTTAAAACAATATAAAACATTGAATTGATGCGATTAAGGTTAATCTTTACTTATTTATTCAAAGTCATTTAATTGATCCTTCAGACAAAGAAAGTTTTTGCATTTAAAAAAGCTGATTACACAGCGATATCTACATTTTTATCGAGTGTGGATTGGCGTCTGGGTTTTGGTGATATCTTGTCAGATAATAATGACTTTTTTATCGAAATTATAAATCAAGCATTTACTTGCTTTGTTCCTATTAAAAAGATAAGGAAAAGTTTTAATTCAAAATTAAAAAACCGTATGAACAAATTGTTCAAAAAAAGTAAAATAAATATATCTTTTCGTCAAAACTATTTACAGGCGCGTAGTGAATACGCATCTCTTAAAGAATCGCTTTACAAATCTCACCTTAATAAGCTGGAGTCTGATATTAGAGAAAATCCGAAGAACTTTTGGAATTTCTTAAATAAAAAAAGGAACACGAAGGGTTTCCCTAGAAATATGTTTTTTAACGAAAAAACTGCAAGTAGCACTTCAGACGTCACAAATCTTTTTGCTGATTATTTTCAATCGAATTTTTTATTAGACGACGGAGATGACGGTAACTGCCCTTTTTATTATAATGACAACCCTATTATTGATATGGGTTCATTAGTTCTTTCTGATGATGATGTCTTACAAGATTTGCTCACTCTAGACATTAATAAATGAACTGGTCCTGATTATATTCCCCCCATATTTCTAAAAAACTGCGCAGCTGTGCTAGCCCAGCCATTAGCTCTTATATTTAATTTATCTTTAAAGACAGGGCAGCTTTTGAATATTTGGAAAGAATCCATTATAGTCCCTATCCATAAGTCTGGCTCTAGGCAAAATATAGCGAACTATCGACCGATATCAAAATTTCCCTTGATCCCTAAATTATTTGAGTCAATTGTCAAAAAACACATTTATGCTAGAATTAAAAACTCTATCTCTGAATTCCAACACGGTTTTGTTAGTGGTAAATCTACTTCTACAAACCTAACACTGTTCTCTCACTTCATTAAAACTGAAATGGAAAAAGGCAATCAAATTGACGTAATTTTTAATGATTTCGCCAAAGCCTTTGATAGAGTTCAGCACTCCATTATGGTTAAAAAACTTTCCCTAATGGGGTTTCATTCCTCTTTGTTATCCTGGCTGAGGAATTACCTTTCTGATAGATATCAAGTTGTCCGTATTGGTAACTGCTACTCAAAATCTATTACCAACCATTCTGGTGTGTCCCAAGGAAGCCACCTTGGACCTCTATTGTTTGTATTGTTCATCAACGACCTCCCAAACTTTTTACAGCATACTTAATGTTTGATGTATGCTGATGATGTTAAACTGTTTAATTCGGTTTCTTCACCTTCCGACCATCGGCTTCTTCAAATTGATTTAAACAATATGATTAAATGGTGTTCAGTTAATAGACTTTATTTAAATGTTTCCAAATGCAACATTATGTCTTTTTATATGAAAAGAGTACCAAATTTTTTTAATTACTCAATCGCAAATAGTGGTCTTTCACGTGTCGAGTCTACATCTGATCTGGGAATTCTATTTGATAGAAAAATTTATTTTTCCAACCATTACGATTGCATAATGACTAAGGCTAATGCAATGATGGGTTTTTTGAGGCGTAATTCGAAGGAATTTAAGGATCCATATACCCTTAGAACATTATTTTTATCTTTAGTAAGGTCTATCTTGGAATATGGATGTGTGATCTGGGATCAATATTACGAGGTAGATTGCGATATTGCGATTGGAAAGAATACAAAAACGTTTCACTCGTTACATAATGTTTAAAATAAATTGGAATTTTGTGCCAACGTACGTATCCAGGTGTGCTCTTCTGGGTTCTTATACCTTAGCCTCCAGACGTAAATTTTTTCTTGTTATTTTTGTTCGCGATATAATTATGTCACATATAGACTGCGCGCCACTCCTCGCTCTTTTAAGAATATATGCGCCTGAGAGATATTTTAGGCAAAGAGATTTCTTTTACATTCCGTATCATAGGACAAACTATGGCCGTAATGATCCTATTAAAAATATGTGCTTAGCGTTCAATTCCATAAGTGCTCAAATAGATCTCACTTTAAATAGACAAACTTTTAAACAAAATTTATTAAGAATTGTTTAAAATGAATTTATAAAAGTGTAATATTCTTTAATATAATTATGTTTACATTGTATTAGTTTTATATCATATTGTTTTTATAATTTATATGTTGTTACTCAAACTGTTAAACGATTGTTGATAGTTAAAATAGAAATAAATAAATAAATAAATAAATAAATAAAAAGCTGCTTTAAAGAGCAATTTGGCATCGATGTTTATGTTATTTTCAAAGCAATGATATCCGTTTCTGCTGCTGGGCTTGCCCCAGGTAAATTACATTTTTGACAGCACCAATTAACGCGTTTTACATTTTTTCAAAATACAAAATCCTTAAAAGAATTTTTATAGATTTTATATAAATTTTTGTTCGCCGCGCGCTTTATGTGTATATTTTATATTTTTTTAAAAAGATCAAAGAACCAAGGTATGCGCCTTATACTACAAACAAGGTTTGGTCTTTGATTATTTAGAGGAATTAATTGGAACCATACGTGAAGTATTGATTAGGCGAAACAACAGTGAAATACAATTTTAATTGCTTTTAACCGAGGCTAGTGTTATGCCTTAGCCTCGACAAGCATTTCCAGCCCTTAGTTGTGTTCCTGTCCTTTAAATTTCACATTTTCCACAATTTAGTTGTGGATTTTTAGTTTCCGTAATTCTCCATGATCCTCACACAATTGATCAAAAACTGACTTTTTGTTTTTCGTGGGAGCTTACGGAATATTGAATAAATCGTGTGTGGAAGTATATTTTGATACGCTGGGCAATACAAAAATCTGGAAAATTTGACGAACAGAAAGTAACGAAATTTTAAATCGCCATTTCGTCAGTATCGGCTGTGAAATCGTGGTGTAAAGTTGACAATTTAATAAAGTGAGTTTAGATAATTAAAATGAAATTAAAGTAAGATAAAAACAATTAGAAAGATTACATAAGAAAGAAGCTTAAAAAGTAGTTTCGCCAAAATACTTTGAATTAAGATGTCAAGCTAACACCTATATTTAATTCAAATATTTTTCTAAGCTCTGTTAACAGTCGCGTAGCATAATTTTAGCAAACCGAATCTACCTTGCATTTAATGAAATTTACGAACAAATTGGAGTCGTTTTTGGCTCTATTATCGAAGTCGAAAGTGCACTCGTTTTCCGATCAAAAAAGACTCATTGTTCGGGAGAAAATGGTACCCTACGCGCAACTCTTCTTGAAGATTCTTTTTCGAGTCGTTTTTTGATCTCGAAAATAAAAAAAAAAGATTAAAAAATGGTTTTTAATCATAAAACCGTAAATGGTAAACGACTTACTTGTTGGGGTGCGTTTTCGATACACAAAATGAAGCAGTTAAACAGTGGGTTGGTCACAGGTTAATCACTCAAGACTACTGAAGATGGGGTTTAACAGCCTTCGAAACAGTTCAGTCTAGTCTGCTGTGTGATTCACTGTATACCTTTGCCTTCTTCAAACTTACTTAATCTAAATAGATAACAATTAAAATCATGTATAATTAAAAAAAATATCAGTTAAAAACACTAGCTTCTAGCAAGGGAACAAACTCATTTCATTTCTATGGTGCATTTCGACAAACTGTCGAACACCAATGAATATTAAAATAAATAAGAAGCAACTAGAACAGATGGCAACCTTGGTAGAGTTGATAGCGGTAATCTATAAATGGCCTACTGCTTTAAAATGTCATATGATTAAGTAGCCAATGTGAACGTTCAATTTGTTCTATATAATTTAAATGAATGAATTCTTTACGAGTGTAATTATATGCAGCTTTAAACAGTGAGTTGATCACAGCTTAATCAATCAAAGGCTACTGAAGAGGAAATGTAGCGATTTCCGAAACAGACTGTCTAGTCAGCTAAGTGATTGACTCTATACAGAGTGTTTGTTGTTGTTTTTGTTGCCTTCTTAAAAATTTGCTTGATCTAAAGCTCGTAATTAAATTCATGTTATAATTTAAAAGATCACAAATTATTTAACTAATTACCAAAAAATGTTTAACTTTGTCCTAAATTTTTTATATTTACTTTATTTTTTTGCTATAAAAAATTTTACGCTTTCGCGAATCTTATAAAAATACCTACAGAGAGTATAAAGTTTTTTAAAAAAATAATCTTATTAATATATAAATATTTATTTCTTCAAAGAAATTTTTTTTGAAAGAAAGAAAAAAAATTTTTTGTCTTCATTAAATTGAAAAATTACACACTGTACTTTGGCGCTCAGTCGTACAGTGTGTAACTTAAAAATATTAGCATCAATTGACAGGTAATTGCATAGATAAGACTAAAATAAAATATTTAGGGGAAAAACTTAGTTTTGTCTACGCTGTGACACTTCAAAGTTAAGATATTTAAAAAAAAAATCAAGATTTGTTCAATTCGTTTTGTGAATTTGTTTGAAATTTGTTTTGAAATTTGTGATTTGATTAAACTAAGCCAAGAAAATTTTTTTATTATTTTTTTATTATAAAAAATTGAATTAAGAAATCTTAGAAAATGTTAAAAGTAATATATGCATATTTTAGTGATTTAATATATATTATCAAAAAAAATTTTTAGAAATGGACAAATTTCGAAAAAAATGTTCTATGAAATTAAGTGCATTTTTTAAATCTACTAGTATAGATTCTATAAAACCAAGAAATATAAAACACTTTTCCTATTTTGTCCTACAAATATATATAAACTTTGCTTTTGAAAAAATGCCTAAAATGAAAAATTTACATAAAAAATTAAGTATAAAATTTATAAAGATCCAAGGGAGGTACCCTTAGTGTCTAACCGGTTCCAACCGTTTTCAGTACACATTTATTATACTATTTGACTACCATTCTGACGATTTTTTATTCGGAGATTACCGATCGGTCAATGTTTGTGTATGTACGTCCCAAACAAAATCAAGTAAGCAATTAATATAAGTCCAAAGGAGGTACCCCTAGGATCTAACCGTTTTCAACTATTTTCGGTACACATCTATTACACTATTTGACTACCATTTTGACGAGTTTTTTTTATGATATGTCAATCTTTGTATGCAAACAACTTAACGCAAAGCAAAATAAAAAACACCATCCCATAGAAAATTAAACAAGCTTTTTAGTGAGGTATTTTTTATTTTTCTGCCATATTTAGTCTGTCAGATTTTCAGGTTCAAAATAAAATTTAGGATTTTTTTGTTAAAAATTTTAACTTTTACAAGTATTTTTTTTTATATTTAGAGCCATATTTACAAAAAATTTAGTTTTATCGTATTTCATATTTAATTTCCTTAATTCTGATACCAAAAACATAAACATTATCCGAGAGGAACAATTAAAATAAAAGAAAATAAGCTTTCTGAACTATTGGGATCTCGATTTCTAGGATGGAATTTGCTACATCAAGACACTTAAATAAGCTATTTTTGGAATCGTGCTAAAATTTTCCTAACATACTTTTCTCAAGATGGGGACTTGGTGTACTGAAATTATATAAATGGGATTATGCAGATGTTAGAAATCGATTTTGACCCCTCCGACTGGCGTTTATTCATTGACGCTTCAAAAGCAAGTTTAAAAGCAGATTTACTGCATAATGGTAATATCCTTCCTTCTGTACCTCTGGCCCATTCTGCGAATATGAAAGAAACGTATGAAAACATGAAGATTTTACTTGAAAAAATCAGTTACAGCACATATTCTTTCAAAATATGTTGCGATTTAAAAGTTGTTGCCCTATTACTCGGACTTCAGCTGGGTTATACCAAATTTTGCTGTTTTTTATGTGAATGGGACAGTCGAGACAGAACAAACCATTACAGTAAAAAAATTTGGCCAACGCGTGCATCCTTCATTCCTGGACAAAAAAATGTGCAGTATTTACCTCTGGTGGAGCCATCTAAGGTACTTCTGCCACCATTGCATATTAAATTAGCTTTGATGAAAAATTTTGTAAAGGCAATGGATCGGGATGGAAGTGGATTTTTATATCTTAAAGAAAAATTCCCCAAAATAACTGATGCAAAGATAAAAGAGGATATTTTTGTAGGACCCCAAATCAGACATTTAGTAAAAGATGCACTATTTCAAGAAAAATTGAGAGATTTAGAAAAACCGGAATGGAGTTATTTTAAGGATGTTATTGCAAATTTTTTGGGTAACTGTAAGAGTGACAGTTACAGAGAGATAGTTAGCGAGCTGTTGTTGGCTTATCAAGCCTTGGGCTGCAACATGTCACTAAAGATTCATTTTTTACACTCACACCTCGATTTTTTTAATGAAAACTTGGGGTCTGTGAGCGAAGAAAGGTTTCACCAAGATATTTTGAAGATGGGAAATCGTTACCAGGGCAAATGGAGTATGTTGGCAGATTACTGCTGGATAATCAAAAGGGACCAACCAGGAGCTAAGTTTGCTAGAAAATGCTAGATGGTGAGTTTATAATAACATTTATTAAAATTTTTACATTGAATGTCATTTAGATACAAGTGGATTGCTAAGAGTGCTTAATGCTTCATATGACTATATGGCTAGTTCGCTTATTTTCTTTTATTTTAATTGTTCGTCTCGGATAATGTTTATGTTTTTGGTATCAGAATTAAGGAAATTAAATATGAAATACGATAAAACTAATTTTTTTTTGTAAATATGGCTCTAAATATAAAGAAAAAATACTTGTATAAGTCAAAATTTTTAACAAAAAAATTCTAAATTTTATTTTGCACCTGAAAAACTGACAGACTAAATATGGCAGAAAAATAAAAAATACCTCACTAAAAAGCTTGTTTAATTTTCTATAGGATGGTGCATTTTTTTTTGCTTTGCGTTAAGTTGTTTGGATTTCAGATCATAAAAACAGGATCAAAGACGTAAAAACACAAAGTCCAAAATCACAAAAAATCTGAGGCCAAATAAAAAAAAAAATTCAGTTTCATAACGTGAGAATATAGCTAAAACAGTATTAGCTATCAAAGTTCGTGTGGCACGAAAAAGTTGCTAAATTGTTGACCAGTTTTATTGTCCAATTTTTGTATGGGAACAACGCACTGTGCGGCGGCTTGGTTTTTGCTGCGCTACAAGTAGACGTGTGCGTGAAGCATGAACAATTTTTTTGCGCTTTTCCCTCTCTGGTAATGTTTTTGGGTAGTAATGAAATGTGTTTTCGCTTGGCTTCCTACACACGTGGGTACAACTCCCACACATCCGTGTTTACACCTAAACATATACATCTTGCCATTTTAGTGGCTCATTTTGCGCAAAATAAACCACAACAAATTTCCGGACTAGCCAAAGAATGATTAACGTTGCGTTAACATTAACGCCGACTGCGACATGTGGCATTTTGAATTCATTAATTATTGATTTTGTTGTATACAACATTTTTTTACACTTATGCGTAATTTGATGAACGCATGAAAGGATCATAAAATTTATCGCACCACCGACCTCTGTTTGGAGTGCTTTTAAGCATTCAATTAATGGAAACGCATTCAGCTGCTGTGCTGATTTATGAAATCTTGTGGGGCTTGTTATGGTTTCTTAGGCGTATTTCAAAGATATTTTTTTTATTCTCATTAGCTCAAATGTAAATAAAAAGGAGGTGTGAGAGTAGGCATATGAGTAGGTTTTTACGTATCCTAAAAAAATTGCATTAAATACATCAGGAATTGAAAATTTTTAATTGGTGGTTAAAATGTTTTGTGTTTTTTGATTCTATTAATCGTCAATTCAATACAACGTAGTTGTTGTTCAATAGACGAAAGTACGAAAAACTCTTAAAAACGTTCTCAACGTAGTGGTTTTGGTTTTATTTAAGGCAATTATGGGAAATAATTATCATGTTTTTGTCTGTAAAATATTTTTATTAAATGGCTGGTTGTGAGAAAATATAACATTAATAGTTTTTTAACTACAATTCGGTTCAACAAATGTATTTTCATACTAAACTAATCAAATTTACATGACTTACATAACTTCACTAAATGGAGTAAAGTACATTATAAGAAAAGTGTAGTAGCAAATATAAAATACTATTTGGATGTGTTTAAAATAAGTTTAAAAAAGTAGGGTTTAAACCCACTGCATTTTGGTTATAAGTTTATGGCTATAACAACTGCTCTCCAAGATTTTTGTCTGTGTAGAGAAAATACAATTTTTTATGTATAGGTTTTTAAGATATGCATTTTTTAATTTTTCCTTATGGCTTTTAATTTTATGCCGTGTCACGATTTGGAAACATTCGATAAGGTCGTTGGGTAGTTTTTAGAACCTTACGCATTACTGTTTGAAGTATGTATCAATTTTTTCATGCCATTTGTGATGCCCATAAGGAGTCGTGGGAGTCGTAAATTCTATATCTGCTTTACCACTGTGGATCTGTACAACAATACCATCTGTTTATTTGTGCAGAATGTCTGTCGAAGCGATTAGAACCGTAATTTTTGGGCTATTGTTATGAACTTTGATACTTAAGATTTCATATAAAAAATAAAGATCTAGCTCGAAAATAGCGTAAAAGATTGGCGTCTAACTCCTATACAAAATGACTATAAAAATATAGTAAAATATCTTCCAATTCTACAAAAAATAATAAAATAATGAGAAATTTTTGATGTTAAGATTTCGTTTATTTGCTTGGATGAAAATTTTAAAAACTGACTAATTTAAAACAACAGATGTTTCTAAGGTGACCCTAAGAAAGCTAGCAGATCGAAGCAAATGCTGAGGGTGGAAAAAATAGCAGCTGAGCATATTTTATACATTTCAATTCAGGTGAAATATCTACTGTGTTTTAAATTTTTCTTAATTTTTTATAGTGGAACTTCCAGAATGATAACAGATATGGGGAAGGTATGTTCAGAACATAATTTGGGGCTAAAACTAAAATAGTAAAAATGTCTACATTTGAACTCTTCCAAATTATACAAATTTTTCAGTTTTTTACTTACATATGATATGATCTATGCGGTTTTTATTTAATAAAAATAAATATTAATTTTTAAATAATAAATAAAGGTACTTATGTTATTCCGAGGCTGTGCCGTCTGTAACGCCAAAACTATTCAATATCTCACATTTGGATTGTATGGAAGGTGCCACGCCCCCTTGTTAAATACCATACAAGGTTATAAGTTAAACTTCATGTGTAAATTGAGTTCGAATACTAGTACCGAGACTGTGCGGTGTATAACTCCAAAGCTATTCGAAATCGTAAATTTGGGTATTAAGTGCCACGCCTCCTTGTCCAAGGCCTTTAAATGTTGTCATTAAAACAGCACGTGTAAATTGTCGTCGAATACTGAATTCCGAGGCTGTGCGAATTATAACGCAAAAGCTATTCAAAATCTCAAATTTGGGTTCTATGGAAGGTGCCACGCCCCCTTGTCCAACGCTGTCCGTACTACGACTTGGACCTGCGCATGAATGCGAACAACCAATTTGGAAAGTTTCATCTCGATCGGATGAACGGTGTAGAAATGTATTCAGACACACAAACAAACAAACCAACAAACGTACATTCATTTTTATATATAGACTAGACATTTTACAACTAGGCTTTGATCTTAACTACATAACTGTTCGGCCTTTGTAGTCTAGTGGAGAGTGAGCTAGACTATCAACTCAGAGGTCCCTGGTTCGAATCCGGGCTCGGGCATGGTTCTTTTCACATTCTTTGTTCTTTTCTACATTTAAGAATTATGGAAAACTAAAAATCCACAAATACACTGTGGCAAATGTGGAATTTAAGGACAGGAACACAACTAAGGGCTGGAAATGCTTGCAAGGGTTAAGGCATAACACTAACCTCGTTGAAAAGCAATTCAAATTGTTCTTCACGGTTGTTTTCGCCTAATCAATAATTCACGTATAGTTCCAATCAATTCCTCTAAATAATCTATTTCTTTCCTTTCAGGTCAAAGACCAAACCTTGTTTGTATAAGGCACATGCCTTGGTTCTTTGATATTTTTTTAAAAAAGAACAAAAAAAAAAACACACTCTGATTTTTCAAAGCTTTGAAAGATCTAATGAGAAATTTGTCTTTTTCTCATAAAAGTGACGTGATCATTGCAGCAAAATCTTGAAAATATTTCCGTACATGATCTTATGATTTATAATATAGTGATTTAAGACTGTAGACATTATTTTTAAGATTTATAGCATATTCTGAATGTTAAATTTTTCAAAACTTGATTAAAAGCACACCTTTTCTTTAAACAAAGTGACGTCATTAAAATAATAAAACTCCAGAAAAACTCCTTTATGAAAAGGAATGAGGGCTAATAATTCTAAAGATTTCATTATATCATTTATTATGTCTTTTGCAAAATTCTTCATGAAAATATTTTAGTAATTTTTATCTTAGTATAAAGTCCAAAGTCAAGAGTTGAAATGGCGACATTGGTTTTTTTTTTTAGAAATGCTGTTAGCTTTTATTCGACCAACACATAGTTTCTCTTACGAATAATTAATTTGTATTTCAGCGATTGCTACACCATTGTTTGAAGTGTAAGTCACATATTTATAGGAATTTTAACGCTTGTCTTGTTAAGATACCCAAAGTGTGTATACCCTATATTACCTAAAAGGTAATTTACCATAGGTAATTTACCTATTTACCATAGGATACCCTATGCTAAAAAATAACTTTCTACGAAATAAAAAATTAATTTTTATCTTAACTTCTTAAAAAAAAAATGCGTGCAAGGTATTTTTCCTTGCCCACTTAGTTGGCAACCATGAGTGAGTTGGAAAACTTTTGCTTTTGCTAAAAAAAACTGTAACGAACTGAATTGTGACAGCAGCCTCTCACCCCTCTCCTCCCTTCCACACCACCACACCACTAAAACCTACATACTACTGCATAAAAAAAGTTGTCTCAAAGAAGAGCTTGTCATGCATGCATTCCTGCAGGATAGTCAAAAAGGATGCGGAAAATTAGTAGAATTGCATATGAATGCATGTGTGTATGTGTGTCTCTGTGTGAGTTTTTTTGTAGGATTATGAGTGGCTATGACTTGGTTACACAAGTATACTCATAGATTTAAACTTGCTGTCCAACCAAAGTTGTTTTTGTTTTTTTAATTTTTTCTAGAAATCCTTCTTAGAAGGCGCCCGTACCCGCTCTCTGTGAATGTCTTTTGACAATCAAAGCGGAAGTAATGCTTTGTGCAGCCAGCTGGTTAATATCCAAAGTTATGATATAACTATGACTTGAGTGAAATACTATAAAACGAGGAATAACTAAAGAAAGAAGAGATGTGGAATCTTGAGTGTACTTTTGTCATTACTTGCTTTTTTGTATTACTTTTATTTATATCTACTTGGAAGCTATAAACGTTAACCACACATCATCGTCTTCATTCTTTACATCACAGTCCGGTTTCGATTCGCTCTAACAATTGTTATTATTCGTTCTTCCTTTCGCTGCAAGAGCATTACTTGAAGAGCAGAGGTGCAGCTGGGGCGGCAACATAAGGCGAGGCTACGAGAGGAGCGGCAGCAGCATAGGCGGCAGGGAAGGCTGCTGAATGTGCAACACTGTGCGCACTATAGCTGGAGGCATATGGAGCCACATAAGGAGCAGCTCCCACTACCGCCGCGGAATAGGCCAAAGGTGAAGAATAAGCTAGAGGCGCTGAGTAAGCAACAGCGGGTGCAGTGTAGGCCAAAGGAGCAACCACACCAGGTTTGGCAGCGACAAAAGCGAAGAGAGCCACGAAACAGACAGCAAGCTAAGGAATAGATAAGAATAATAAAATGAGTTTAACTTATGAAAAATGCAGCGAATCTTTTTAAAACATTCGCCTTATTACATGATTCGATTAATAAACTTACGAATTTAAGCATGTTGATTGTATTTAGGTATTTTTTGTTGTGGGTTGTTATTGCTTGAAGTTGCAAATGCTTATTGTTGTTAATTCTTGGCATAGCCTGGCTTTTATAGTTGAGTGTTTTGTTTACCTTTCTTCTCTCTTGGCCCATTGTTTGTTTGGCCCTCAGCAGCTGTTGTCCCTCGTTTACTGTTTAATTATTCTAGCAGCGTCTTTTGCTGCTTCATTTTGCTGTCTTGCGATGAAGTATTAAATAGTTGTTTTAGTGTGTATCGCATAAAATGCATTTAAAGTGTTTTCAATGCTTTGTATTCTTTTGAAATTGAAAGTATTAGGCAAATTACAAGTTTGTGCGAAATATTTCACAATTATGGAATCATAAAAAAATTACATTCATTATATGTAGCACGTGAACAACTCATAGTTACTAGATAAGATTGCAGTCAAAGATGATCTTACTTTCAAACTAAAGATCAGTGATATTATATTTCTCCAGTCGTATGATGTTATCCGTTGTAATTAAATCGCGTAAAATTGGTGGTGCTTGTTGGTCGGGCGGAATTTTTAGCCAGCGAATTATTTTGACATAGTCGAATAATTCAGCATTAAAACCTTGAACCCATCCTAGAAACAATTTGTGCCCGTACCAAACTACTCAGACACAAAAGTCGCGAGTATCGGTCTCAATTTTATTTTTAAGAGCTACGAGTAGTAACGAAAAACTGCGAAGTTTATAAAAAAAAAATAGTCGCACACTGATATTAACCCGAATACAAACGAACTTCAGCGAACAGAACTCGAGAAAAAAATTCATATATTGTGTCAATAAAGTAGCTGATATGCATCGAAACTGGCCTGAGTCTTAACTATAATGCACCCGAAACATACCCGAAACAAGTACCTCGAAACTTGTTTACTGAAGCAAAACAAATATTTTTTTTTTTTCATTTCCATAGGGATTACTGAAGGCCTAAGATCTTTCCAAATTTCTTTACCGATTTCAACAGTCGAAGTGAACATAGTAAATGAAATTTTATTTATTTTAATTCTTAACATACAAAATTGGTTCAATAACTCAGCTTTGAGTAGTATGGCAAGTATTTATTTCAGTAAAGCAACGAAAACAGATATTTTAAAAAGATTAACATATTTATACATACAGGGTCCGCCATCTAACGTTTTTTTTTCAACTAGTGCTTATTTCGTGAATTGTAACACTTACCTCATGTCTGATTTGACAGATAATTATTTTTATCCTTCCGCTGAACGAATATGGTTGTGTACACGCTTGAACAAACGCTGGGAAATATTGCGACATTACTTTGAAAATCATGGTAATGTTGCAGAATGTGTGCGAAAATTGCGTATGGATTTTGGAAGAAGAGAAGCACCGTCAGCTCCGTATGTTCGTTATCTTGTGAAAAAAGTGAAGAAACTGGTATCCTCATCGATACACCAAAGCGTGAAAAGCCAAAAGCAGTGCGTACACCCGAGAATATTGCTGCTGTGACAGAAAGTGTGCGTGAAGCGCCATCAACATCAATTTACCGTCGTTCTCAACAATTGAACATTTTGGAGACATCATTGAGACGAATTTTGCATAAAGACCTTGGTATGACGCCATACAAAGTTCAATTGGTTTGGGAGTTGAAGCCAACTGACCATCCAATACGTTTTCGCTTCGCTAAGTGGGCCTGCGATCGACTTACAGAAGATGCCGATTTTGCCAAAAAATTCATCTTTTCAGATGAAACTCATTTTGATCTTGGAGGGTATGTAAACAAGCAAAATTGTCGCATTTGGGGCACAGAAAACCCGCACGCATACATTGAAAAGCCGCTGCACCCAAAACGAGTCACTGTTTGGTGCGGATTTTGGTTCAGAGGCATAATTGGGCCTTTTTTCTTCGAAAATGAGCAAGGAGTGGCCGTTACAGTTAATGGCGATCGTTATCGGGCCATGTTGAACGAATTTTTGTTCACAATTGATATTGGAAACATTTTGTTTCAACATTTGGTTTCAACAGGACGGCGCTACGTAGCCGCTGAGCTGATGTCGTTTGGCCACCTCGGAGCTGCGATTTGACACCGTTGGACTATTATTTGTAGGGTGCCCTCAAAGATAAGATTGCCCTCAAAGATAAGATTGCCCTCAAAGATTGGTGAAATACAGCTGCACACAATCGATAATGTGCTTAAAAATTGGACCGATCGTGTAGGCTACTGCATGGCCAGCCGAGGCAGCCATTTGAATGAAGTTATTTTTCATTATTAACCGGAAGGATTGTACTTTCAAATAAAAAAAGAAATTTGAGAAAATATTCAGTAGTTTTTTTTTATAGGATTTTCAAAAAAAAAAAAGTTATTTGGCGGACCCTGTAGTTGTAGAAACGAAGCCAATTTGTAGTTAACCATTTTCTCTATCACAGAAATAGACTTATGAGTATTTAATAGCGCTAAAGCAGTAAGACGCTCCGTTCCAGTAGCATTTCATAGTCAATTTTTCAAACACTTTATTGTGCAAAATTATCGTTTACTGGAAGCTGTACTACAGTGCAAAGTAACAATTATTTCCAGAATTTTGTTTAATTTAGGAAATATCCCTTTCTGACAACTACATTTGTCACCGCAATATAATTAAAGTGTTTCCAGAGCTGCTCTGGAACCCTTATTTCTATTATTGGTCTATTTAGTTTTCTTAACTCAAGTTTGGCTGCCAATTTTTCTATATCTATTTTATTTGGATACAAGACCAAATATAGCAGTATGAAAGAGAGACCGTGCCAAGTATGCATTTTATAATCAAATGCAAAAAATGATAAATATCTTCAGACTTTTAATATTTTGAGCAAAAATTAATATTTATTAATGCTTTTTATTTGTTTTATCCAAAAATAAAAACCAAAATTTTTCAGATATTTTTTAAGCATTAAGCATAGTACTCTATTCCGTTTCATGTGAAATTAAACTCAAATCTCCATACAAAAAGTGAGAGCTGCGAAACAAGCGTGGAAATTTTCACAACATGTTCGTCAGAGTAGTACTCTGTTCCGCTGCGTGAAATTATGGCAACATGTTTCTGAGCAACATTTTTTCACGACAATGTAATTGTTCCACCCAGTGTTGCCATGAAAAATAATTTTACAGCGTAAATTTTGCACTATGCTCGACGGATTTCTCGTCGTATTTGTGAAACTCTGAAAACAAGGACAAGGAAAGTTTCAGTCGCATTTTACAACAAAGAAGACAAATAAAACATTGCATTTTATTAGTCGTATGACGAATATTTAAGGTTTATTTATTTAAATAAAGCACATTTTTTCAAAAGTCAGTTCAATAAACATTATAAATATAGAAAATATATTATAATAAATTACATTTTGAAAATATTTTTGAACACAGAAACGAAGAGTAAAAATCAAATAAAATACATTTGCAACACAGTTTGGTTTAATATAGATCTCTTAAATCGGTAAAAATAAAATACATAGAGCTATAATAAATAATTTTTCAATTTTAACTCTATAAATGTAAAGTTTTTGCTACAAGTAAATTAACGAAAAAATGTTGTTGTTTTAAGCCACCAAAAACTACAAAAAAATTAAATTTTAGTGATATGTATACAAAATATAATTTTTTCGAAGTCATATAAACATTGCTTTATTAAATTTATTTATCAATTCTTTATCAATTTCAAGACTAAAACAGTTAAAAGATTTCATATGCACATAATCTTTTGTATGCAGAGTTCCTTCCATTGTGTCGAACTCTAATCAATTGCGAACTTTAGTTTTATTTGTATTTATTTGACTAAAAGTTCGCTCAACGTTAGCTGAGGAATTCGGTAAGCTCTCGAATTCAAAAATAAATTTTCCCATTATTGGAAATGCAGAAGTACCATCGCATCTTTTAATTTTAAAGTTGCCATGCATTTTATTATACTAATTTTGTTCTTTTCATATATATATGTCGCAGCGAGACACTGTGTAGCAAACGTTATCCAATATACTCAGTTAACATCAAGTTAAGTAGTTTG
Organism: Dichetophora obliterata; assembly: GCA_963920525.1. Lineage (NCBI taxonomy): Eukaryota > Metazoa > Arthropoda > Insecta > Diptera > Sciomyzidae > Dichetophora > Dichetophora obliterata. The sequence goes on from OY986438.1 coordinate 188,963,501, forward strand.
GGTGAAACTGTTCAGCAAGTATTGAATAGAAAATTTGAGAACGTCATGAATTTAGATGAGAAATAAGCTTTGAATTATCGTCACGTTTTCGCTGTATAATTATTTAAAAAAAAAAATAAAAGAATAGAAAAATACATTAAATTTGTTTAAATGATGAATGAACCAAATACTCCGGCTTCAATTCCTGTTATTCTGACATCAGAAGTGGGATGCAACCAGCCTTTTCGGCAACAATCAAAAGAATTAGACGATTTGAAATGGCGTCTTTTGCTCGAGCAGCAAACAAAAATTTTCAGGCTCTTATTCGGGCTATGCACACACCTGGAAAAGTTGAAATTCAGCTTCCGGAATTTGATCCCCAAAATGAAAATGCAGATGTTGGTGCGTGGATTGCAATGGCTAACAGGTGTGTCAACAATGATCCGCCAAAAGGTACATCCTTAATGATTATGCTGAGCCGAGCGCTCAAAGGTAAATCGTCCACTTGGTTAACCCAAGTTTCGTATCCTGAAATGGCGTGGGGTGAGTTTAAGGGCATTTTCAGTGCACGATACAACTGCCTTGAAACTACGGCTGCCTTTTTGATCAACATCAACAACGGAAGACCAAAAGCTGGTGAGTGTCTTTCTGCATATGCTGCGACCCTGATGACGTCATTGATGCATCGTCGGCAGATTTTATCGGTAGAGCAGATAGCAGTGTCTACGATTATCGCCCACATTGCGCAATTCGAGCCCAGAGTTCAACGCTTGGCATTTATATCGGATATTGGGACAAGAAATCGTTTGCAACAGGAACTTAAAGCAATGTCATTTTTGAAAAGAAAGTCAGTGGCGCAGAATGAACAAGATGCACCCGAAGCGAAGAAATATAGGCAAATCATATCTTCAGCCAACGTCCAATGCTTCTGTTGTGGCAAGCAAGGACATAAGGCACTCCAGTGTAAATTTAAGAAAGACAGTTTCAAGAAGGAACCAAGAACTAGTGCGTTCGTTAAAGAAAATTCAAAAAATCCTAACAAACCAGCTGTAACCTGTTTCAACTGCAGTGAAGTCGGCCATTACGCATCAAGCTGTCCAAAGCAAAGTGGCAAAAAGGACAAACTATACAACGATGGCCCATCTACGTCCAGCGAGAGGCAAATCAACTTGTGTGCTGTGAATGCACCTACCGGAACCTTATACCATTTTGGTGAGAAGTTTTCATATAGTTACGATTCGGGAGCAGAATGTTCTCTCATAAAAGAGTCAATAGCTTGTAAATTTAGTGGTAAACGTATTCAGAAAATAGTTACTATGACTGGTATTGGACAAACGTCTGTAATTACTATGCAAATTCTAGCTTTGATTGAAGTAGATAGTATCGCGTTTGAGATTATTTTTCATATTTTACCGAATAACTGCTTAAATTATCAAATTTTGATAGGACGTGAGATGTTGAATTTAGGTTTAGCTGTGTTTATGACAATGAATAAATTTAGTTTAACTAGAGTGAATGAAATAAATACTTGTGATGTACATGCACTAAAGGACATACTGTTGGACGAAATCGTCACTGATGTTCCTCTACATTTGCGGTCAAAACTTGTAGACATTCTATATTGCTTCAAAGACAATTTCGTGCAAGGTATCCCTCAAACAAGAGCTGATGTTGAACCTATGCAGATAAGGCTCAATAATCCAAACAAAATTATTTGTAGACGTCCTTATCGATTGAGTCCAGTAGAACGTAAAGTTGTACGAGAAAGAGTTGATGAACTGTTAGCTGCAAAAATCATTCGTCCTAGTTCATCGCCATTTGCGAGTCCAATCCTTCTTGTGAAAAAGAAAGATGGATCCGACCGAATGTGTGTGGACTACAGAGGATTAAATGATATTACAGTTCCAGAAAGGTTTCCTTTGCCTCTTATTTCTGATCAAATTAATAGATTGCATGGTTCTAAGTTCTTTTCAAGTTTAGATATGGTTTCGGGGTACCATCAATACCTGTCCATGCTAACTCAGTTGAGTATACATCTTTTATTACACCTGATGGTCAGTATGAATACCTTGCAATGCCATTTGGTCTGAAAAATGCGCCGTCCGTTTTTCAGCGCGCTGTTATCAATGCTTTAGGAAATTTGGCATATTCTTTCGTTATTGTTTATATGGATGATGTCCTTATTGTTGCTTCCAGCCCCGAAGAGGCTTTAGATAGGTTACATACTGTCTTAAAGGTGCTCACTGACAAAGGGTTTTCTTTAAATTTTAAGAAATGTGCGTTTCTTAAAGCTAAAGTTCAATACTTAGGTTTTGAGATTAGCGATGGCGAGATAAGGCCAAATCCAAAAAAGATAGAGGCTCTTACTGCTTTACCACCTCCAGAAACTGTGACGCAGTTGCGCCAATTTATTGGATTGGTATCGTATTTTAGAAGGTTTGTTCCTCATTTTTCGCAAGTTATGGCTCCATTGTATGCTTTATCGTCTGGGATCGGTAGAATTGAATGGAAATCAAATCATGAAGCTTTAAGGCAAAAAGTGATTTCTATTCTGACAAATGAGCCAGTATTAACAATTTTTAATCCTGACTGCCCAATTTGAGCTTCATACTGATGCCAGCGCAATCAGTTATGGTGCCATTTTAATGCAAAAAATGAATGATAAACCTTGTGTTATTGCTTATTATAGCAGGCGCACAACCAGTGCTGAATCTAAATACCACTCATACGAGTTAGAAACTCTGGCGGTTGTAAACGCAGTTAAGCATTTTAGGCATTATTTGCACGGGCAAAAGTTTGTAGTTGTGACTGATTGTAATTCGTTACAATCATCACGTAAAAAGCTTGATCTGACTCCTAGAGTGCATAGGAGGTGGGCTTTCTTGCAAGCTTTCGATTTCGATATTGTTCATAGAAATGGTAATCGAATGTCTCATGTTGATTTCTTTTCAAGAAATCCATTGCCTTCTCCTTCAACAAAAATAATTGAAAAGGTAGAGACTAAGCGAGTTGATGTTTTTGAATTGCCAGATAATTGGTTAGTTGCTGAGCAACAACGTGATGGTGATATTTCAAAATTGATGCTCGATCTAAATGACAATAACCTTAATGAAGATGTTGCAAGGACCTATGAAATCAGATCGGGTGTATTATATCGCAAAATTCAACGCAATGGTAGGACACGATGTTTACCAATTGTTCCTAGGGCGCTCAGGTGGTCAATCAATTATAATATTCACGAAGCTTTGATGCATTTAGGTTGGGAGAAGACCTTAGAGAAGGTTTATGAATCTTATTGGTTTGAGAATATGTCAAAGTATGTAAGAAAGTTTGTGGACAACTGTATCACGCGCAAGGTTTCTAAGTCTCATTCTGGTAAAATTCAAGCTGAATTACACCCAATACCAAAAATAGCGGTTCTTTTTCACACTGTACATATTGACGCATCCGGCAAACTTAGTGGCAAAAATGATAGGAAGGAGTACGTTTTTGTTTTAAAAGATGCATTCACAAAATACGTGCTATTATTTCATTCACTAAACATTGATTCAGTTAACAGTATTGAGGCTATAAAACATTGCACTTCTCTCTGTGGGGCGCCAACTCGAATTGCTGATCAGGGTCGATGTTTTACGAGCCTAGTACTCAAGCAATATTGCGAAACTCACAAAATTGATTTACATTTGATTGCAACTGGTAGTTCACGTGCTAACGGCCAAGTTGAGCGGGTGATGAGTACGCTAAAAAAAATGCTCACTGCAGTAGAGACTAGTAATCGTTCGTGGCAAGATGCACTTCCTGATATCCAATTGGCAATAAATTGTACTCAAAATCGAGTTACAAAATCAAGTCCACTAGAATTATTAATAGGTAAGGTGGTAAGACCTGTAGACTTGATTTTCTCGGATGCTAATGAACCAATGGTTAATCTAGATGAGGTTCGAAATATTGCTGTTAATAATATGAAAAAATGCAGATTATAACAAAGTTAGGTTTGATAGTACTAAAGCGAGACTTGTTAAGTTCAATTTAGGAGATTTTGTACTATTACAAAATGACGAGCGAAATCAAACAAAGCTCGACCCAAAATATAAAGGCCCCTTTAAGGTAGTTGAAGTACTGGACGGTGATCGGTATGTTTTGAAAGCTCTTAATTGTAAGCGTACATATAAGTACTCTCACGATCGTCTTAGAAAAATGCCTGAAGGTCATGTCCCCAATGAAGATGAGGACAATGTAGAAAATACAGTTGAGTAAAAAAAAAAAATCGCTGGATGGAAGCGGTTGAATGTATTAGTTACCGGATAAAGGTGGCAAAATAAATATTTAAGGAAGAGTAAATGAAAGAATATTATTGGATGGAAGTGATAGTTCTTTTTAATTGTAATCGGATAGAGATTACATGGCTAAGTGTATAACCTTGACTTTGTTGAATGAAGAGACTGGTATTCGGTTAATTTATTTCCTTGTTTTAGTTTTAAGAGTTTGTTTTATTAATGTTTATTGAATTTTTAACGAATAAAACAGTATGTTGTTAAAACTATTCGCTTATTCCTTGTTTTGTAAGGACTGGCCGAGTATATGAATATGAATATTGAGTGAAATTTTATTTATTTGTTTTAGATGAATCACACGAGGACGTGTGCAACGACAGAATGGCCGTGTCGCAGCGAGACACTGTGTAGCAAACGATATCCAATATACTCAGTTAACATCAAGTTAAGTAGTTTGGGTGAAACTGTTCAGCAAGTATTGAATAGAAAATTTAAGAACGTCATGAATTTAAATTTAGATGAGAAATAAGCTTTGAATTATCGTCACGTTTTCGCTGTATAATTATTTAAAAAAAAAAATAAAGGAATAGAAAAATACATTAAATTTGTTTAAATGATGAATGAACCAAATACTCCGGCTTCAATTCCTGTTATTCTGACATATATATATATATAAAGGGTGTTTTTTACTGTTTTATTTGACCACCCATTTAACAGCTGATAGTTGCGTTTTGTTTAATTTGCTTTGATATTTTATAATAAATCAACTGACACTTGAGCAACGCTTAAAAATTGCTGAAATTTTTAATCAAAATAATGGTTCTGTTCGTCAAACTTATCGTGCACTTCGTCCATTTTAAGGCGTACATAATCGTCCTTCAGAGCTGCTAATTCGAAAGCATTAAAGATGATCCTAATCAATCAATTCGTCGCCGTGCTCAGCAACTGGGGTTGTGTCCTTCCACTTTATGGAAGATTTTACGAAAAGATCTTGGCTTAAAACCTTTCAAGATTAAACTTGTGCAGGAATTAAATCCAAACGACCATCGTATGCGCCGCCAATTCGGTGAATAGGCTGAAGCACAAATTGATATAGATTTTGAATTGCCATGGAATTTGGAGTGAGGAGAATCCACAAGCTTTTGTCGAAACACCATTGCATCTACAGAAAATTATGTCTTCAAAAACGATGATGGTCAGAATGTTACTGTCAATGGTGAACGGTATAGGAACATGATTCGAAGTTTTTTCGTACCTCAATTAGCTGGCATTAATCTGGCTGATATGTGGTTCTAACAGGACGGAGCCACATGTCACACAGCTCGCGCTACAATTGATTAAGTAAAGGAAACTTTTGACGGAAACATTATAATTTCACAAAAGGGCCCAATTAATTGGCCCCCAAGATCATGTAATTCAACCCCATTGGATTGTTTTCTTTGGGGTTATGTAGTGTCACTTGTCTACGTAGATAAACCACAAACAATTGAACACCTGGAAATCAAAATTCGAATAGTTATCGGCGAGATACGGCCGCAACTGCTGCGAAAAGTTTGTAAAAATTGGTGTTCCAGATTGCGCCTTGTGCGTACAAGGCGGAAATCATATTTAGACATTAATTTCATAAAATTTTCTATCCAATAAAGATCGTTTAATTGGTATTTAAAATATATAACTATGTTTTATTATGATTTAAACTTGTATCATTCTCGTAACATTTCGAAGAATCGTAACATTTTGAAGAATTTTGGTCAAATATCGGAACGTCGGATTCAAGTATTAAAATCGTAACATATCCGATATATCGGACCATATGGCAACGCTGGTTCCTATTCCTATTTATTTTGATGTGAAAAGAGAGATATCATATGAAATCTCCCAACTTATTCTCTGAGTCTCTCTGAGAAACGTTGCCATAGGAATTCCTCGCAACAAACTTTAAGTCTGAAATTTCAAGCAACAAATAAATAGATATAGCCAGCGAAATTCCCCGCAAACGAATAGAGTACTAGGCTTAAGAAAATAAAAAACACAAATAATTAATATTTATAGAAAATAGAAAATGAAAATAAAGTTCTACAATGTGAGAGAATTCTAATGATACCTACGAAACGGCGTTGCAACACTTTTTTCACAATGCTTTTTTGGTTCAAAAATCTAAAAATCCTTATTATTTACAGTCTTTGGTTTGAAAAGATTTAAAACTTAATTTATTTATTTTAATGGACTTACGTTTTCAATATTTGCAATTATTTGAAAGAGCTTTGGAAATCAGAATTTAATTTGATTAACGAACTGATATACTAAACGAATGAAAAGCTTAATTCGATAAGAATCCTCTGCTATTTCTGTCGTTACATTACATCTTAATAATCGAGGCTTACTTATTTCCATTCCAAGTTAATAAAAGTATATCTAAGTTTTATTATAAATATCTTAAATGCTTTTTTATCCTTGTTCAGAAAATTTTACAAAAATTTTTTTATCAATTTTTTGCAACTGTATTGTAAACGTAAATAAAAATATTTTGTGTATTAAAAGATTGCAACCAAATATTCTGCACTCGTAACTGCACACATTAACTTGGTTGCTTGTGACGAAATGTCTCCGCTAGAATTTGAGGTAAGAAGTTATTGCAAGCACTTGACGATAATCACATACAGCTCAGAAAATCGCACAACTGACAAATGTGCCAATAAAATGCACGTTTACATTGTGTTCATAACTTAGCATAACAACAAGGTAGCAACATTCACTATCATTTTAATTTCACAGCCAGTTTCAGAATAATTTTGTTCAATTTGTGCTCGTATGCATACGTTCTACAAAGTAATAACTTGCATGCTGCTAGAACTGATGTATGATGAAAAAAGAAATAAGTCAGTTGATGTCCATGCGGGGAACTTTTCAAGAATAGCGACAACTCAGACTATTAATTTTTGCGGATTACATGGATTTTTACCTCCAAGATCCAAATCTGATAAATTTCAGGTCACTCGCAATCGGTTTATGAGTTAAACTGGAAAAAATGGTCTGAAAATTTTGCTGGTTTTATTTTATTAAAAAAAAAAAAATAAAAATATTGGGAAATTTTTGTATTCTTATTTGAAAACCGGGTTCGCAAAAACTCTCAACTGAAAAGAAAAATTGCACTCCTCCTCATCAATATTATTCAATTGACTAACGATTCACTTTGTTTTCCTCATTCGTGAAGAAAAAAATTGAGCGCTCTTACGTTAAATATTCAGAGTGATCAAAACTTTTTCTTCGCTCTTTCATATTATTCGCTCGTAGCATGGTATAATTATTTGATAAGGTAGTAGCGTACACTGGCTTTTTTCTCACGAGCGACTATGGGTAGTTGTCAAAATTAGCTGTTCATAAAATTAATCAAAGAAATTTGAAAAAATAAGCAATGACTTAAACATAGCTAGTCAATCGCAGCAAACTAAAAACATTAAAATAAACTTCGCGAACAAATATAATGAATCAAAGAAAAGTTAAAAATAAGCACATAGCTGTTTTTGACAACTACCAATCGCCAAAAAACTGTCACGGCTACCTTGTCAAATAATTATACCATGGCTCGTAGATTGCGCTCATCAAAAAACTGAGTTGAACAACGCCTTCTCTTTGTTATTCATTTACTGTTTCCTGCTCGCGAGTTTTTATAAAGATAAACTTATTTCATTGGAATTTTTAATTAATACGTTAATTTTAGTTAATTAAAAATAAAAACTTTTTTATGATGAACTATATTTTTTTGCATTTTATAATGAAATATTAAAGTACTTAATAAATTTTTAAAATGTTCCTTTTTGCTCATTTATCTTAGTTTCTTATAATTTCATAATATATAATGATTTTTAAAGTTTTTGTAATGAAAAATATTTTTAAGAAAAGTACATAATATTATTGATCTAAATCCTTTCAATTTATAATTTGCGAAGTGCTTAACTAACGTTTCACATCAAATGAAAGCGAGCGATTCAATGAGTTTATCATTGCAAAATTGACGAGCGATGAGAACTCAATTGTCGCTTTTTTAAAATTTCTCAACATACAAACTCATGAAAGAGGAAAGCAGTTGAGGAGTTATAAGAAGAGTGAATATTTTATCCGCATACGCTCTGAATATTATAAAATGATAGCAAAGATAACTCAGAAGAGCGGGAGCGAATTTTGATTGCTTTACGCACCCTGTTTGAAAAGAGGAAAAATTTGGGGATAGGTAGTAATTAATGCGATTTAATTTAAGGATAAGGAATCACAATTTAAGGATCTCATTATTTCATTTACTCAATTACTAAGAAAATTTCTTGAGAAGAATTTTTTTGAAATTACATGAAAAAAATTATATTTGAAAATGTTTCGGGCATTATACAAGAAAGATTTAAACCCCATCTTTGAAATATATATAATTTTTTTATGTGTTCAAGCGGGTATCAACTGGCGTATAGTGAGAACAAAACTAGTACCAAAAATTTCAGAAAATAGAATGATATAGGTTACATTTTCTTTATGTGCATTCTAGACTCCTTTATGTCTTTGCCCCTCCCCCCTTGAACAAATCCTGCAGGCGCCCTTACGTAGTATAAAAAACTTTTTCATCGTTGATTGCCTGGTTTATAAATATTACCGATTAAACTGTAGATTATGCTCGTATTATTGCAACAAGTGTTGTCAATGCCAATTATTTTAAAATGCAACGAACTTGTAAATGAGTATATTAAATGCAATCACTGTCATACATTGAATGTTTGGTAAATGTTTTTTTTATGAAAAAAAAAGTGTTAAAAATGCCATCATATAAGGAAAAATAATGAGTTTAATGTGACTTGCGTTAAGTTTGTTGTTATTATGCTAACCAATTAAAATGTTTAAACAACAAATCACACTAAAATAAATAAATAAATTTAAATTCCATGCAGCTAGAGTGCGTAAATATAGCCTCAAGAATAATGGCTGCATGGCAATTACAATGATTATGTTCACAACTAACTGAATATAAAAAAAATAATGATGTTTTATATGAACATTCCGTGATGGCCACATTTTTTATATACCCATGCGTAGTGCATAAGTGGTATATTAACGTTGCCACTACTTTTGTAACGCCCATAAGGAGGCGGAGCAGGTATAAAAATTTAAGTATATTTGTAAGGTATGAACACGACAACAACCACAATTTCAAAGCTATCATAATGAAATTTGATACACTCTGAGAAAAAATAACAATGAGCCAAATCACATAAATTACACCTTTCTCCCATACAAGGCGACTTTATCAAAACTGTAAGAACTTTCAACTAACACAAAAATATTGTAATATACAAACAAAAATTTAAATACAGATTTTTTAAAATTCTTTATCTCAAATATGCACACTGAGTTGAAACTTTGCCGAAATCGAATGAAAACCACGTCTACCTCCCATACAAAGTGGTTCTATGCAAATGGTGATTCTTGAAATTTCACATAAATATATATAATTGTTTGTTTTTTTTTATATCTATTTTATGACATAAAATTTTGCACACAATATTGTTTTTATAATATTCACAGCGAGTTTGAGTTTGGAAAAATTTAGGAAAACCAAATAGTTAAAGTTTTATAAATTCTACCGATTATTAATGTATTAATTCGATATTTTGCACATAAGCTTTGATATTTAAAAGGCACTCTGGGTTAAAACTCTTTAAAAATTTCTTAAAAACCACAAATATCTCCCATGCAAGGCGTTGGCATCAACGAGTAAGGCCTTTATGGCTTTGATTGTACTAAAATATTACTTTGGGGGTATTTTAACTTTGGCTCAGTCGAGGATAGTTTCTTTTTGTTTTTATCATTGGATCTTTTGGTCCAAAGTGAATATTATTTAACTTGAAATAAAAACAACAATCGTTTTTATTATAATTAATTATTTAGGGATTTTTAATTTACAAGGATATCACAAAAGTTTCTTTTTCAAAGCTTATTTCTGGCTTCTCACTTGAAAAACACAGGTGCAGCGTGAGCAGCCACGAGTGGAGCAGCGTGCGCAGCCACAAGGGGTGCAGCAAGTGGAGCGTGAGCGGCAACAACAGGTGCAGCTGCATAGGCGGCAGGGAAGGCGGCAGAGTGTGCGATGTGGTGAGCATTGTAGCTGGAGGCATATGTGGCAACATAAGGAGCAGATCCAACAACAGCGGCAGAATAGGCCAAAGGTGACGAGTAGGCCAATGGAGCTACAAGACCAGGCTTAGCAGAAGCCAAAGCGAAAAGAGCCATGAAGCAGACAGCGATCTGAAAGAAATAAATTTATTAAATTAAAATAGAGTTGATTCAATTAAGTTGAAATAAGTCTGATCTCAAGTCATAATTTTTGACAAATCTTCTTTTTTTTTAAATTGCTTAAAAGTTTCTTTATAAACTTACGAATTTGAACATTTTGTTTGTTGTTGGAGTTTTTCAAACTTTGTTAACGGAACTGTAGATTGAGTTTGTTATCAAATACTGAATGGTCAACAACTTTTATACTATTTTGGCTTCAAACTAATCAGAAGATATGCGTAAGTAACAACAGCAAGTAAAGCTTGTTTAATATTTATGACGTGTAAGTTTGACCCACACTTGCTTTCATAGTACGTGCTCGTACTAAGCTATTCAGAGTTAGTTGTCACACAATGCAAAAACAAACCATAAGTGCGTTTTTACTTAACTGTAAAATATATGGAGCGTTTATTGTTACTTATGAGTTTCACGTTTATCGTTTCACGATACCTTGACCTTGAGTTTTTTACGACTTCTTTTACTTTCATGAATTTGTTTATTTCTTTGAAATTGAAGGAATTTGATTATCAATGCTGGTGAATTGCAGTGCATTTCTGCAACACTTAATATAAAAGAAGCTGTTATTTTGGCAACTGTTATCAAAAACAATTTGAAATTTTAGCAATAAAGTTTAAATTAATCAAGCAAATTTTTACAAAATGTTTAAATTCGTAAGTTTAAAAATTTGTTTCTAAATTAGTTTTAAAAATTGGTACTTAATTTAAACAGTTCAAATTTTTTTTTTAAATTTATAAGATATGAATTCGTAATTTATAAGAAATTCTAATTATTATCTTACAGATCGCTGTCTGCTTCGTTGCTCTTTTTGCCTTGGCCGCTGCTAAACCTGGTCTTGTGGCTTCTCTAGCCTACTCAGCCCCTTTGGCCTACTCCTCGCCTTTGGCATATTCCGCAGCTGTAGTTGGATCTGCTCCGTATGTTGCTCCATATGCCTCCAGCTACAACGCTCATCACATTGCACACTCGGCCGCCTTCCCTGCCGCAGCCTACGCAGCTGCACCAGTTGTTGCTGCTCACGCTCCACTGGCTGCACCGCTTGTGGCTGCACACTCTGCCGCCTTCCCTGCCACCTATGCTGCAGCACCAGTTGTTGCCGCTCATGCACCACTTAACGCACCTCTGCTTTTAAAGTGAAAAAGTAGATATTTGTCCAAAATTTGCTAGTGATATTATTGAAAAATAAAAATGTTGTCATGTATTAAATAAACATTTTCCTTAAAACTAGGAAAAGAAATTATTTTTTAATATCATGTAGCTCGTCGGGTCAGAAAACCAATGTATAGTAGCTTAAAAAATCAGTACACGGAGAAAAATAATTTCTTGTATTGAAAAATCATTTTGCTTGATTCACGAATATGTAAATTCAGTCCTAATTTATTTGAATCAAACATTTTAATATATTAATAAGAAAAGATATTTTTCTTAAAAACAATTATATTTATAATTTGTGATTTTATTAATTCAGAAAAAAATGCTTTATTTAAGGTGCTGGAACAAAACTTGGCAGAAGAAAATGAAGACTTTGTATATCAGGGCTTATTACATCATCCTTTCAAAGTCATATTAATCTTAACTTTTAACGAACAAGAGTTTAAAAATAATATATATATATATATAGGTTGTTAAATAAGTTTCTAGAATCACACATATAATGAGGTAGTACGTCCGCCATTTTATTTTTCTAAAAATGGTACTACTTTCTTATGAACACGTGTAAAGGTTATCGGACAACTCAGTCTTATATATGCAGAACTGTTCAAGGAAGACGTGTTACAGTGTCTTTTTAATATGGAAAAAATCAAGTATCGTACAGTGCAGGGTCAGATTATTCATAAGGCAGTATATGCAACTGCCTAGGGGCCGCGCATCGGCGAGGGGCCCCGCGCATCGAGAAAAAAAGATTTGAAAATGTTGCTTCGAGTAAAAAATTTAATTTGAAGATTTGTATCCTCAATGACAATATTATTGCTTTATTTTTTAACCGACTTCAAAAAGGAGGAGGTTCCCATGTTCGTTGGTTTTTTCTTTTATTTTCTTTTCATATATGTTAATTAAAGTGGAACGAAATGTATGGAAGCAAAAAATCTTCATCGGCTTAATTTATTTTCAAAAACTCCTCGTCAAAACAAATTTTTCTGCATCCTTGGTTTTTTCATAACTTTTACTTTGCCCGAGAGTTTATGTATTTCATTGCCATATTTTTTTTAATCTGAAATCGAAAAATGTTCGTTCTAATTTTTTTGTTGTAAACCTCTTAATTAATGGCGTTCTCTTTTCTCGAAAAAATGCTTAATTTTTTCTGTCCTAGTTAAAAATTCGGATCTCTTGAGAAAAAAATAGACCTCTGATATTGAATCGTGTTGTTTGTAAAAAAATGCAGAATACTCAAAGAGGGCAGAAGACGGCAGAAAAGAAAATGCCACAAGTCATAATTAACAACTTTCCATGATTTTCTAATGATACCATGTTCGCGCTAGAAGACATTCGGATTCAAAATTCAACGAAATCGGTCATTCGTGGATATCTCCGATATCCTAAATAGCTATGAGTCTATTTATGTCTAAAGAATGCAACACTTTATAGACAATGTGTTTGGGTGGAGGTAAGTGTTCGAAGTGAGAAAATAACAAACAAATATTAAAACTCTGCCAATAACTTACTCATAATGAAAAATAAAAATCTACTCATATCAATAAATTTCCACTTCAAACATTTAAACATAAAGAGTCTCATACCGCAAGAACTGTGGTTTTTACGTAAAAACTATTAATGGCATTTTTGAAGGTAATAATCTGGTCTGCAATTTTGCTGTAAGCATACTTTATGTCCCACATAAAAGAGCGCACATATTCTCTTAAGCGTATATGGTATCATAAAGAGCTCATGACAGTTTGTTAGTTATGACTTCATTGAGATGTTTGCATCAAAAAAATTGGAACGAAAATATTTCGATTTCAGATTAAAAAAAAAATTCATTAAAAAAAAAAATATTGCAATGATATACAAAAATCCTCGGGCAAAGTCAAAAGTTATGTCTCAGAAAAAAAATAAGGATGCAAACAAAAAATTTTGTTTTGACAAGGAGTATTTAAAAATATATGAATCCCGTGAGGTAAAAAAATCGTTCCACGCTAATGTACATCGACAACTTCTAACGCACTTGTCCGATTGCCGTACTTATTTGTCAACAGATAGAGACCTTGAACACGGAGGTGGTCATCTAAAAGTGGGTGTTATTGGAGAAAGAAGAATGGCATTCAATTACATTTAAATAATTAAATCAATTTAACTTCATCCTATTATACCTATCGCAGTTTTATAACAATGTAATATCGGTAATTGAGATTGTTCTGTTTCTCCTTTTTGTCTCAATATTATGTTTTATTAAGTAAGCATCATCAAATATGAATCGTTTTTAAAACTTACTTTTTAATTATTCAATATTTTAATTTTAAATCGAATTGTGATTTACGTGCTCACGTGGTTTCCTGATTTGAAATTAGACTGAACTCACACTATCACCTGGATTGGTGTGCCAGAGTATATCTCTTTTTCACACAAGTTTATGCCTGCGTTGGCCCAAATGCATATTCAATTAATTGGGATTTTGATTTGACGGATATGAGATTTATCTCATTTCCACGTAGGTTCTTGGGTTGGACAATGGCCGTGTTGTGGATTGTTTTTGAAATCAGGATTGTTTTTCGGGTACCTTAAATTGATAATCACTATAATTTCATTCTATGTTTCTTATTTATATAGAATTAAATAAACTTAAATACGCGTTTGTTATATATTAAATTTTTAAATTCCGCTGAAAAGCCAAATAATGTGCTTAGTGGAAAATCCTAATTGCCAATGGGGGGTATGTTTAGTACGTAGGTGCATTCTGTCTGTCCCCGCTGATCTGGGCAGGAGCTAGAATGTAAATCGTGCATGCGTATAGGTCGGGTATACGTATCTTTGGAAGATTCATACCTCCGGGAGAATAAAAAAAAAAAAAAATATTAGAAAAACTAAAATTTTGTACAGGGGTAGGCACAATTTTGAAAAATTTCTGTCAAGAAAGTTGGCGTTATTAGAGAAAGGGCCGTAGGAAACACAATACTAAAAAAATTTTGATCTCGAATAATATTGACAATACGGTAGTAAAATTCGTTACACGAATGAGTATAATTTTTACAAAACAAGATGAATATAGTGGGCGGAATTTGGAAAAGGGCGAGTCGCTATTAGAAAAACTATAATCTGTTATCAGTTAATATTTACACTCGAGTACTGCAATTCGGTGCAAGAGTACCGAAATTTTAACGGAGATGTAAATTTCCTGCACTGCTATAAAAAATTTAGTAATAATGCAAATAATTTTCATTACCATTAAAATTTAGTGGCAATGCAATTTGTTTTCCAATTCACTCCAAATAGTAAAAGTTTTGATATTGCTAATGGGAATTTTGAGTTAGTTTTTTCCCACAAAAAATTCTCAATTCTGAGTGAACTAGAGAACAAAAATTGTTTTGAGATTTCGTAGAACGACGGTACTTTTTTTTACTGTTTTATCAAAATCAGCATTTTTTGCAGTAACATTTCTATAAATCCAATAGTTGTTTTAAGTTTAAAGAAGCTTTTTAAGCTAATTTCTGTTTTGGAATATTAAGAATCGTGTATGTGTATGTATATGTCACGTGAAATCAGATTAACAGATATTGAAGGGGAAAATATAATTGCTTTAAGTTCGGAGAGCATTGGTTTTTGTGAAATTTCTCGAAAAATCGGCTGCATTCATAAATTAATAAGCTACTTCTTAAGTTATCCTTGAAGATATGGATGCAATAGGAGGTGGAAAAAATTGGGATGATCGCGATAAACGTAAAATAATTAATATTCCAAAACAGAAATAAGCTTGAAAAGCTTCAATTATCTTCAAATAACTACTGGATTTATAGAAATGTAACTTCAAAAAAATGCTGATTTTAATAAAAGAGTAGAAAACGTATCATTATTCTACAATAACTCATAAAAAATTTTCTTCTCTAATTCACTCACAACTGAGAATTTTTTTTGGAAAAAGACTTACTGAAAATGACCGTTAGCAATATCAAAACTATTACACAATATAATAGAAAGATCCACTTCTCACTCTCCAAAAATGTACCACTAGGCTAATAACTAAGAACAGTCGTAATGTAAACAATCTACCTCTTTTCAGAAATTCGAACATTTTACCATTGAAGCATTTGTACTACTTCAAGGTGTTGAAATTTTTTTTTCTAAGGTCTGGCTATTCATTAAACATTAGAAGTCATTCGAATTATAATTTAAGAATAAATAAAAGGAATTTGGTTTCTGTTAGACCTCACAATCTGCAACACTTTTTCCACTACATGCTTCTGTAGCCCCAAGAATTTTTAATAAGCTTCCTTACCATATAAGATGCCTTCGTAATAAACGTGCTTTTTTCAAAGAAGTTAAGACTTGGCTTTTAAGTTTCTCATATGAAAATATAAATGCAATAGGTGTTATTATTTCCTGAATTTTTTTTATATATTTTTTTATTAAAATTAATAACTGTTTCAAATTCAAAGTTTTTATTTGTTTTTTTTTCTCATATGTCCTGTTTTCCTCGATCTCTTAATTATATTAATAGTTTTTATTTTATTTCTTTTTCCCCACATATATCAACTTTTTCTCGATCTCTCAATGTTATTAATACATAGAATTTAAAATATATTAAAATTATATTGATATTAAATTCCCTTAGAATTGTTTAATGATCCTCACTATAATTATAATTTAATAATTTTATATGAAATTATGTATCTCACCCGCTTCTAGTGTTTATTTGACTATAGGATATAGATTATTCTTGATTGTTACTATCTATTTAAAAAAATGTTTAGAATACATAAATTATAATAAAAATAATAAATAATACATGTAAAAAAAGTTATCTAGTTTATGACATTTATGCTATATCATTTTCTTTTAAATTTAATAATATTTTTAATTTTACAATATTTACTTATTCCTATCTTCTATATATATTTATTTTTTAATGTTATATCTTATTGTCATTTGATCCTTATACTGTATAAAATTGTCTCCGATCAATATTTATTTTTTATTACTCCTTTCGCCACTAGTTCCTCGTGAAATATAAATATCAGTGCTTTTTCACCAATTCTTTGTTAAATTAATAAAATATTTATGCATAATTGTATTTTCAAATGTAATTAGTGAAATAGAAAATAAAATTCAAGTTCAAATTCAAATATTATTATTTGGAGTGTATTTATACAATTGCAACAGAGTGTATATATGTCTTGAAGCTGAATTTTGTCAAACGGTGTTTAAAGGGGCATCGCAATAAAACTTTTTTGAGGCGTCAATGATTCATTTATTTATTTATTTATAAAGAAAATATTATGGTACAATAGGAACTACATTCTTTTATAGTACGATATAAGCAATGGTTTGAAGAAAAAATTATATTATAACACTCGCGCTCAAAAAAAAGTCGAGTTAATAATTTGATAACTAATATTATTTTTCTTGAATTATAACACAGTGTGTTAAAACCATAAATAAAAAAGCACATCCAAACTTATAGATATTCTTAAAGAAGGATATGTTGGGAGTCTTATATACTTTATTTGTCCTCTCAAGGTCATCACAATTTTTTCAACTTATTTTTAAAGTTGAAGTATTCGAATTTTGTTGTGCCGACATTAATTGCATTTTTACAGCCATTTGGCCTCTTGGAAATGAAAAATAAAATTAACTCTTTTTCTATAGAGTTTGATGTAAAATAAGGCTATGGCCCTTATTATGAGTTGCTTTCGACGTTCGATCTTCGCTGGTTCTCGAACAACGAGTATCGAAAGTTAAATTCTTATTATGAGCAGTGCAACCTTATCGAAATGTTTGTTGCTCATCGAAATTTCAGTCGAATAGGATTTTGCTTTCGATGCGATGAGTGCTAAGCAATAATTGTTAAAAATTTAAGTACAAGGTCCGCGGGTCCGCCATCTAACTTTTTTTTTTTTCAATTAGTGTATATTTCGTGAACGGTAACACTAAGCTCATGTCTGATTTGACAGATAATTAGTTTTATCCTTCCGCTGAACGAATATGGTTAAGTATACGCTTGAACAACGCTGGGAAATATTGCGACATTACTTTGAAAATCATGGTAATGTTGCAGAATGTGTGCGCAAATTGCGTACGGATTTTGGGAGAAGAGAAGCACCGTCAGCTCCGTATGTTCGTTATCTTGTGAAAAAAGTGCAAGAAACTGGCATCCTCATCGATAAACCAAAGCGTGAAAAGCCAAAAGCAGTGCGTACACCCGAGAATATTGCTGCTGTGGCAGAAAGTGTGCGTTAAGCGCCATCAACATCAATTCACCGTCGTTCTCAACAATTGAACATTCCGGAGACATCATTGAGACGAATTTTTCATAAAGACCTTGGTATGACGCCATACAAAGTTCTATTGGTTCAGGAGTTGAAGCCAACTGACCATCCAATGCGTTTTCGCTTCGCTAAGTTGGCCTGCGATCGACTTACAGTAGATGCCGATTTTGCCAAATCTTTGCAGATGAAGCTCATTTTGATCTTGGCGGGTATGTAAACAAGCAAAATTGTCGCATTTGGGGACAGAAAACCCGCACGCATACATTGAAAAGCCACTGCATCCAAAACGAGTCACTGTTTGGTGCGGATTTTGGTCCAGAGGCATAATTGGGCCATTTTTCTTCGAAAATGAGCAAGGAGTGGCCGTTACAGTCAATGGCGATCGTTATCGGGCCATGTTGAACGAATTTTTGTACACAAAAATTGAAGAGGAGTATATTGACAACATTTGGTTTCAACAGGACGGCGCTACGTGCCACACAGCTGAACCACACTCGATGATTTGCGCCCTGTTTTTGAAGATCGCATTATCAGCCGCAGAGCTGATGTCGTTTGGCCACCTCGGATTTGATACCGTTGGACTATTATTTGTGGGGTGCCCTCAAAGATAAGTGTTACGCCGACAAGCCAGAGACAATTGACGCTTTAAAGGACAATATTTTGAAATATTGGTGAAATACAGCTGCACACAATCGATACTGTGCTTAAAAATTGGACCGATACTGTAGGCTACTGCATGGCCAGCCGAGGCAGCCATTTGAATAAAGTTATTTTTCATTATTAACCGGAAGGATTGTACTTTCAAATAAAAAAATAAATTTGAGAATATATCCAGTAGTTTTATTTTATAGAATTTTAAAAAAAAAAGTTATTTGGCGGACCCTTTATTTTGTGATTGTGTTTTCCTTTCTAAAGACTAAAAACTAATATTGATCGGTTTTTGTAATTTTTATTCAGGTCTTAGTTGGTTAGAAAAACTGGTCTTATTGATGGAGGCAAACTAAGACTGCAAAGGATATTTGTTCCAAAGTTCAGGCGACAAAGAAATGGGAAGAACTCACTCTGGAATAAAATTGCTTAGGACCACCAGTTAGAACAGCAAAGTGGCTTAAGATAAGCTAAAGAATGCGTTGCTCAACCGTTTTCAACTTCTAGCCAGTTCCGTCAAGCTTTCATCCTCTTCTGACGAAGCGTCGGATCTTATGGAAATTATTTTCGTCATAGTTATAACTTTTTTGTCTTATTTTTTGCAATCAACTTTCAAACCAATCGTATTTAGTTGAAATAAAACAACGATCACCTGATAGAAATATACTACCGTGAACAAACAAAATGAACGAAATTCACAATAGCGCCACTCTTTGTCGAAAGCACGTTATAATACCAAATGCAAATTCGTTCGATCAGGCCATTCGAATACAGTCGAAGATCGAACGCAGTTCATAATAAGGGCCTATGTAAAAATATTTGATGAAATAGGAGCACTTGTATGGTAGCAAACTTAATTACATAGGGATCTGTTTTTGACTAAATAAAAATAAAGTTTAAATTGCCGCCATTTAGCAAATTCTTAACCGATTTCGATGTTCTTATGTTAAATGGAAAGGCATTTTTATGTGATATTAATTTTTGTGAAAATGCAAATGACATTATTGGAACAATATTAAATTAATAAAAAACACCATTTTTTTTCATTTAAAAAAAAATACAAGAAATTGCTTCGATACACGCTTCATTTTTACAGTCAAAGTACAGTACAGTCAAAGTAAAGTTGAAGCGTGCCTAAGCAAATATAACGACAAGAGGTAGTTCTGCTGGTTGACCAAAAGAGGTTGAATGCTTATTTGTGTATTAAACATGCAATAACAATAGAGTTCAGCTACTACAGCTTTTTCGCACTTTCTCCACGTTAGACTATCTTAAGAACCAACTTAATATCA
Organism: Dichetophora obliterata; assembly: GCA_963920525.1. NCBI lineage: Eukaryota > Metazoa > Arthropoda > Insecta > Diptera > Sciomyzidae > Dichetophora > Dichetophora obliterata. The sequence continues at coordinate 188,983,442 of OY986438.1, forward strand.
TTGAAATATCTCAACGATATACATATATAAAAGTGGTCCAAAACAATCCAAAGTGAGAAAAATTTACCCACCATAATATGGGTTGGGCTCAGGGACAACACAAGACATAACAACTAACCATGCGTTAACATAGATCTAATCATACATTAGTTTTCAACCTACTTTTGAGTTGACCTTTCGATAAGTTAACATCAAAAAAGCTACAGTTGTTAACAAAGGTACTCATGCGATGTAAACGAGCAGTAGCCATATAATTTGGGCTACTAATAGGTAAGTAAATTAAATTGTTAGCGTTTCTACTGCTGCTACGGTTAGTGTTGAAATTTATAAGAGTTAGGAGTTCCGGTGAATCGTAAACACCAGTTATGAGTTGGTGTAAGTAGACGATATCAGCAGACTTCCTTCTCTCATTTAAGGATTGCATTTTTAATAGTTTTAAACGATCCTCATAAGGAGGAAGATTTAAAGTGTCAGTTCCACTTAAGCCCCTTAGAGCAAACCGAACAAAACATTTTTGAATTCTTTCTATTCGTTCAACATGTACATTCCCAGCAGCGGATTTACCAGTGGCTACCATAGAACTAATACAGAATAAATTACCAGGTAAGGAAGTATTACTTTTTTCAAAAAGTAATGCGTCTGCATATAGCTGAAGTAATTAACTCATACCTCATTACCTGCAATGTAGCATACAAGGAAAAGTAATGCAGTGATTTTTATGACTTAATACAAGTAGTATGTTACTCCATAACTTCTAGGTAATGCTGAAGGGAGGCGATCACTTACCTCCTGTCTCATTCAATGTTAAATGTAAGGCCTTTTATGCATAGTAAGGTAATATAGTCGGAAGTAGTGGTCATTACAAGGTAATTGATGCTTCATATATTCGGAATATATTCCATCCGCTACTGGGTTGTAACTTGGAGACCAAACTTCACTTGCATACTCCAAGTGAGGACGGACAATTGAATAATACAGCGTTGTAGTTGCAATCATACTATTAAATTCTTTGGCCCAGCGTTTTATAAAACCGAGCATAGAAGACGCTTTTTTACAAATGCTATCAATATGAACGCTAAACGATAGCTTAGAATCCATGCATATACCAAGATCTTTGACAGAATCTACACGATTTATAGCCGTATCTTTTATCTTATAATCAAAAATTAAATTATTTCTTTTTCGCGAAAAGGGTCATAGTTTGGCATTTATCTGGATTAAGAAACATATTATTTTTAGAACACCAAACTTTAAAGGATATTAAATCAGACTGCAGTAGAATTGAATTGTCTTTGAATCTACTGTTCTGTATATTTTCATATCATCTGCATAAATGAGCAGATGAGAGTATTTGATGATGTGGGTTACATCATTAATGGCTAAAATAAACAGAAGTGGACCAAGGTGGCTACCTTGAGAAACACCTGATGCAGCAATAAATTCAGCAGACAATACACCTTGAAATTGTATTTGCTAAGATCGCTCTGTCAGATACGATTGATTCCAGCTTACAAAAAATTGTGGAAAACCCATTAACTTTAGTTTGAATATATTTAATATGTGTGGTAGTTTATCAAATGCTTTACTAAAATCAGTGTAAATACAATCGACCTGGTTACCAGAACAAACTGAATTTAAGCAGAATGTTGTAAAATCGAGGAGATTAGACACAGTGGATCTGCCAGTAACAAATCCATGCTGACGAGTTGTTATGACCCTCCCACAATGAATCTTCACACGATCATACACGAGCCGCTAGAAAAGTTTTGGAATCGATGAGAGTTTAGCGATAGGCCTATAGTTGTTTACATCATTCCTACAACCTTTTTTATAAATAGGACTTATAAAAGATTTTTTCCAAAAAGGTGGAAAATTACATTCCCTAATTGATTTATTAAATAATATGGAGAGTGGTTGGCTTAGAACGGAACCACATTGCGTTAACACTGCGGCAGGAATTCTGTCAGGTTCTGCATTAAAATCTTCTTCGATCGATTCAATATACTTTAAAATATCCTCTGAATTAAAAGATATAGGGTTCAACGAAACCCTGGGTGTAGAGATCATATATTCAAAATAATCTTCATCAGGATTAAAAGAGTCTGAACAGAATGACTCTTTAAAGAGAGTGGCAAATAGGCCACAAATTATAACGGGATCGTCAGTAAATCCGTCAGAAGTCTTAAATGATGAAGGGAATCCATCAGATTTTTTTTTTGGTGTTTATGAAACCCCAGAATTTCTTTGGATCAGACAATATTCTCAGCTTAATATTGTCTAAATAATTTTGATATAGGGTAGCTGAGCAACTTTCAAAATCCCGAAACAAACGCTTGTAGGTTTCTAGGTCATTTAAGTCTAAGCTACAGACATATTTCTTCCATGCGCTATTCCTGTTGTTGCGAAGAGTCTTTAATTCCCTTGTGTACCAAGGGTAAGCACAATTTTTCGCAAATTTGAGGCTATACGGCACGGACTCAGAAATCATAGTAAAGATTTCCATATAAAAAAAAATAATTGAATCTTCAAGATTATTACCATTAAAATATTCTAAAATTACATTAAGTTTACTATGAAGTAAATGATTCAACCTCAGAAAGTCAGCTTTTCTGAAATTGAATTCATAAACTTTATCTATTGAATTGGAATTCACTATATTTTCCCTGTCGGACTTGTACCATATGCTCAGTGGTGGATGGTAGTCATCAACAGAAGTTAGAGCATGAATGGCCCTCTTAACAATCACGTTGTTACAGTCTGTAGTTAAGACCAGGTCAAGAAGTCTTTCACGACTATTATAAATACAACTTACTTGTTGTAAGTCAGAACATATATTATCAACAAATATATGCTCTTGGCGTGTCTTCGAATTAGATGCACAAAAATATGCATCATCGTCTGAAGATTCCCATTTCAAGTCAGGCAGATTAAAATCGCTCAACAATAAAATGTCGTCACTAACGTCAAGAATATTTATAACGTATTCTATGCAATCCGCAAGGCTTGCATAAATTTCCACACTGCTCTTTGGAGGAACATAAGCATTAAATACATATACATTAGAATAACAATGTACAACCTTAATGTATATAAGTTCGATATAAGAAGAGCAGGGAATATCGATATTGGAAGTAACGAAGGAGTTCCTAACAGCTAATAGGACAGACACCACCACCGACAGCAGAAGTATTGCCAGCGTATCTGTCTTTTCTATTTACTTCAAAACTATTATCAAACAATTCCAAGTCAGTAATGCTTCCATTTAACCACGTTTCAGTCAATGCGATAATATCTTCAGACAAATTTTGAGACATTGAAAATATGTCTCGCGTCTTAGAACGTAATCCCCTTACATTTTGATAGTAAAGGGAAAGCCTATTCAGTTTTTTTGAGTTTGACGAACAGGTTGAGTTGTCCTTCTAGACTTATTCTTAGGCAGAAACTCTGAAACGAATATATTATCGGTCCACAAATTAGAATTTAAAACATTTTCAAACTCTTCAGCTGGAACTGTGAGAATGAAGGAAGCGTGGGAAGGTTTATTCCCTATTTTTTACATGAAAAAAGTTGTTTTGACTCAACAAGTTGTTATGTTTGATAAACGTCAATACGTTTTCAACAGTTGTGTCAGGCTGAAGACGTGAAATAAATAAATTTTTCCTCCTTGACACTGCCCTTAAATTTAAATGATTTGTGGGTTCAATAGGAGGTAAAACTGGACTATTAATCAAAGGAGAAATATTAGTAGGCGACGAAGAAGCAACTGTAGTATTTTTGTTCAAAGATGCTTTGTGACGCTTATTTTTGTTCTTCTTCTTTCTTTTTGAAATAGAATGGTCTTTTTCTGATGAAACAATAGTTTGAGTCCCGGAAGAAACAGTCTGTGACAAAGAAGATGGGACATTTTCCGGAATAGATATTTCATCATAGACGCTGGTACTGGGTGTGGCTCTAATTTCACTAAAAAATGTGACGATTTCTCTAAAATTGTTATTTAACGTATTAAGACTTTCCCCAAAAAGCTTTATTTTTGAATAGAGTTCATCTGGGGAAAGTGCCCAACACAAAGCACAGTACCAGCGAAGACCTGACCGTACAGATACTAAATCGTCTAGACCAGAGGCGTCCAAACTTTTTGCTGCGAGGGCCAGTTTGGTATTTAAATTCATTAGAGGGGGCCAAGCATTGTAAATATGTGAATTAAAAAACCTTATTACAAGTAAAGCAGCATTGAATTTTATTTTTTATAGTAAATTACAGATATAGCAATACTAAACAAACATGTCTAAATTATATTATTATAAAATTATTCCATGCAATTTTTAATGGGAATGGTGGAACTGGATTTTTTCCTGGAGAATTTCTTCAAAGTTGGGATTCAAATCGGAAACACCAATTATTAGCAATGATTGCAAATGATCATCCGATAAATTTGCCCTATATTTAGATTTCACATACTTCATCCTGGAAAATGTTTGTTCGCACATATAGGTAGTGCCATACATAGAAATAAATTTACCAGCCAATTGCTTTAAATTTGGAAACTCTTTTGCGTCCAAAAATTTGTAAAAATCGATCAAGTTTCCTTCCTTGTATTTGTTCTTGATTTGATCGCTAGCTTGAAGATCAATTATTTCCATTTAAAACTGACTTGAAACGTCACGAACGTTGCAGTCATATGGATTTTGAAACAGACGAATTTCCCTTGAATTTATGTCAAGATCAGAAAAACGCTTTTGAAATTCTAGTTTTAAATCCGCGATTACTTTTACTGCAAATATGGTGGGAAATCTTTCGTCAGTTTCTGTACTAAGTTTTTCACAGCACGTGAAATGAGAAAAATTACATGCATTCATATGACTTTCGAGCAATATCAGCTTGGCTCTGAATGCTTTGATTTGCTCGAATAAATCACAAATTAAGTTGTTTTTACCTTGGAGCTTTAAATTCAAGTTATTAACGTGTGTCACGACATCTGCAAAAATTGCCAACTTCCAGAGCCACTCTGCATCCGATAAAAGCGGTTCAGGGTGATTCTTTTCCGCAAGAAAAATTTTAATTTCCTTTCTGAGCTTGAAGAATTGCAATAACACTTTTCCACAGCTAAGCCATCGAACTGCTGTATAATACGACAAGTCAACAGACTCAGATTCAATTTCTTCGAGGAAAGATCGAAATTGGCGATGATTGAGTGCACGTGATCGAATAAAGTTTACTACAGAAACAACTGGTTTCAAAACGCAGTTCATGTCGACATGTTTTACACATAGGGCTTGTTGGTGGATGATACAGTGCAGAAAAATTGGTACTGTTGTTCCTGCGCTTTCACAAGCTTTTCTTATTAGCCCAACCACCCCAATATTTCCACCAGACATGTTTCTTCCTCCGTCAATTGTCACACCTTGGAGTCGATTCCAGTCCAAGTTATATTTGGTCAACGTCTGTTGTAGTTCCTTAAAAATATCTGCTCCAGTTGTAGTGCCATGCATGCTGTTAACCGATGCTAATTCTTGGGTGACAATAAGATCGTCGTCAACTCCACGAACAAATACTAAAAGTTGTGAGGTGTCACTAACATCGGTCGATTCATCAATCGCGACAGAATAGTGAGTGAAACGCTGTGCTTTCCCAGAAATCTGGTGGAGTATATTATTGCCAATATCGTCAATTCGTCGAGCAACAGTATTGCGGGAAAGACTTATCGATTTGAAAAGTTGCACCTTTTCCGGACATAATACCCCAACAGCTTCCATCATACACTCTTTAACGATGTTTCCATCCATAATGGGTTTCCCTTTTTTCGCCAACAAATAAGCAACTTTCGTGCTAACTAAAGTCAATGATTCATTTTCCGAGTTTGCCTTCCTAAATAAATTTTGCTAAGAAGACAAACTACGACTCATTTTTTCAAATTTTTCAGTACGCTGCTTGTCCTTAAATTGTGAGTAAGATGAAGCATGTTGGGTTTCATAATGTCGACGTACATTGTATTCCTTCATTACAGCAACAGTGTCATTGCAAATTACACATATAGCTTTGCCATTCTTTGACTGCGATTGCGCAAAGAAATATTTGAATCCCCATCAATCGCGTCGGAAGCGAATTTCATCTGGGGGGGCAGTACAAATGGGGGGCAGTACAAATGGTGGTGCAAAAAAAGTTCACCAAAATTTCTTCACATGAAACATGAAGAAGAGAAAAAGAAGAGGAAAATATATAATACAAAAATATTATCGTTGTAAAAAAACTGATATTTTGAATAATTTTTCCTTTTAAATTGTTTATCTAGCTAAAAAAGTGGGGGGGGGCAACTGCCCACCTTTCCCCCCCGCTTCCGACGCCAATGATCCCCATTCTTCTTTAAAAACGCGGCACTCGCCATCTACTTTTCTTCTTTTTGTTTCCATGTTCAACTTTAAAAAATAATATTAACATAATAATGAAGTTATAATATTGTAAATATAAATCTAAACATACCAATTTACAATATATCAACTGTAAAGAATGTAAATAAGCTCCGCGGCCGACGAATTTTTGGTTGGTTGTGGACAATCTCGTAGCTTTGCAGGCAGTGCAGTGCAAAACAAATTTCATGGGTTTTTAACATTTCACGGCGCGGTTTTTTATGCATAGCCTTAACACACACATAAGCTCTTTCTGATGTCTATGGCTAGAATATTTTTGGGTACGTTGTTGAAGTTTGTAAGTTTGAAGAATTTATATTTTACGAAATTTTTCAAAATCCTTGGCGGGCCGGATAAAATCGCCTGCCGTGCAGGGTTTGGCCCGCGGGCCGTAGTTTGGACACCTTTGGTCTAGACATGTATTTTGCAGAACATATATAAAAATTTAGTTTTAACCTATTTAGTGTATTTGCAGAACATATATGAGAATTTAGTTTTAACCTAAAAGTATCTCACAAATTATGTTTTTTGCAGGAACTTATTAGATTTTCAATATCGCCATATGTTCAGAGAAGAGTTTAGGCAGAATTTCAAGAAGAGTAAAAAAGTGCTTAAATTATTCTCTTAAAGTATGTAAATATTATAAATGATATTTGCTATATTTCGAGAGCTTAAATAAAAATTATTAAGACCATATCTATCTTTTTCTGAAAATTTCAGCATTATGGCAGCACTGGCAGCATTACAATGTAAACAAAAGGCTTAGCTGTCAATACCGAATTATGTGACACAGGTATAAATTAAATATTATACACGACTGCTGGTTTTTTTTTTTGTTAACTAGAGTACCCACATCTATCTATATATATATGTGGGTTTGCCTGTTTTTATCTGTGCGTGGGTGTTTTCCGCTGATGTGTGCATGTGCATTAAAATGTTTACAATGAGTTGGTGTTTGACTTTTGACTTGACTGCCTTTTATTCTCACAAAAAGCATAGGAAGGGAAGAGGATGGGAAAGATAAACACGGTTTTTGTGTAGCTAGAGATTTAGAGTAGGCATATTTAGAAAGGGAGTTTTAACTGTCACGCTACAACACTGCAAGAAATTTTATAATATCTTTCCGCTTTATTTTGTATCACACCAACGCGAAGCAAAACAGTATAAACAATACTTTTTTTTCTATACAAAGTTCTATTGCTTCTTGTGTATTGCTTAGCGTTGTTTTGCATTTTCGTGATACAAAATGAAGCGGTTAATCAAGAGCACAAAAAATTATTAACTTCTTTAATGATTTCCATTTGAAGAGTACTAAAAGTACTGTGAATCCAGCAAGTTTAATGTACCTTCAACTAACTCGCACGCTACTTGAATATTTTATAAGAATTACAAAAATTAACATTGAAATATTTTTCCATATGTTCAGCAACAAGTAGCTCTTAGCTACGATTTGTCTTCATCGTTTTCGCTTCTAATTTAGTAGTTTTGTCATTTTTTTTTTTTCATTTTCAATAAAATGGGTTTTAATGTGTTCTTGTTTGTTTTTATAAAAACGGAATATATTTTCCCAACTAGGTATTTCATAAAATAATGTAATTTTTTGCTCAAACGAATATTCCATTATTTACAATTTGCTTTCTGCCTTGTGGGCTTCGTTGGTTGTGCCGCTGCTAGTCCACATCTGGTGGCACTGTTTGCCTACTTCACATCTCTGACTTATTGCACGTCTCTGACCTACTCTGCTCTACTGACCTATTCCGAAGCTGTGGTCGAAGCTGCGCCAAAAGCTGCCAGCTCTCGCTGACTCTGCTGCATTTCCCGCTACCTATGCTGTTTCTTTTATAGCACCAATGTTGGTATACAATTTAAATAAACTTTTTACACAAACCTTACATTGCAACTTTCATGTTTAATTTTTTTTTTTAATTTATTGCTTAATAGCTGGATTTTTTATGCAGTGTATTTCTATGTTAAGTTTGTTGTTGTTGTTTTGAAAACTTTTCTTTGGGGTAACATCCGTTACAGCATCATTTGTTGTTATTGACGTATTTTTGTCGTCGTTACCCTTGTTGTTGTTTTTGCCTGTTGTTAACATATCCCCAAAGGTAATTTATATAAGTGCATTTAAAAGTGTTGTTGCTATTTTTGTTTTGTGCTGACATGAGTTTTTTTCTTTAACATCCTACTTGTTTTTTCTATTTTGCTCTACTTCATTGCAGCCAACTTCACTGCCTTTAGTGGCGCTTTGAGTTTTATCATATGCAGTCCTTTTTAGTTATCAACATCACCCACCGAACTTCGTTGTTTTAATTCACTGTTGCTTGTTCATATTTCGTATTTGAAGGGGTAGCAATTGTCTTTGTGCCTCACCCATAATTTTTGTTTGCTGAATGACTTCATTTGACTTCTTTACGCTTTGCTGACGTTTTCCAGTTAATAATGAAATGTTATTTTTTTCGGTCTCTCACAAAAGTGGCTGCAATTAGAAATTCTTTTGAAACTCAATTTTTAATAGGTTTTTCAAGTAGCTGATGACGCTTCAATGACAGTCAGCCAGTGCTGACTAGTATTTCAGAGTTCTTCAAATGAACAATTTTTGAGAAAAATATTTCCAAAAGGCTTAAGGTGGCAATCTACTGTAGCGAAAATAAAAATTAACGATCTTTAATTTTTTTTTTTTTGAGTATACATACATCATAAAAAATTTTAAATTTCGGACTTGTAACTATATTCGTTTTAAGATATTAAAAAATATGTTGTCGCTTCATTTTATTCTTATTAGTCGCAGTTATTCCATTATTTTCATGTTTTAAACAGCTATGTAAAATATAAATGCTTTAAATACAAAAACATTTTTAATTTACTTGCTTGCTCAGAAATGAAAAATAAAATTTCTGAGTTGCAAATTTTAATATTCTGTAAAAGCAAGATAATAGTAAATTTCTAGTTTCTTCAATTCTTTGAAATTTAAAGAAAACAAAATTTATTAGTTTAAAATTTGAATAGTGTCTAAGGTTAAGTCAAATATTAAAAAATAGATAAAAAAAATTTTCTTGCTGACTTAGTTTGAAATAGATTGTCTCCTCAACTGTTATAAAAATTTTGCGTTATGCGCACCCTGTCCCGCTGGTCGTGCCTGAAACCAGGAAGGTGGAAGTGCTCCATTCGTCCATGCCTGAAGAAGACATTCTGAATAGGTTTTCATCATACCCTCGAGATCTACGGGTAATAGCCTACGATTCAGATTTACTTACAATTGTCTGCACAATAAGCGTAATTAGTTCACAAAAAATGCGGAAGAGTTAACTCAAGACGAATTAAATTTCGTTAAAATACGCCTCGTGAAACAGTCACAGATCTTATGCTACCCCGAAGAGTATAAAGATCTTCAAAATGCAAAGCCTGTTTCAAAGAAAAGTTCCCTTTTAGCCTTGAATCCCTTCCTCGACAAAGATTCTGTCGTACGAGTGAATGGTTGTCTAGCGAACGCATCACTCAGCTATAATGAAAGACATCCCATTATTGTTTCTGAAAAGTCATGACTGTGATCCCTGCTCCTCAAATTTTCGCATGAAACTCTACTTCACGCGGAGCACCGACTCATGCTTAGAATGGTGCGTCAAGAGTTTTATATCCCAAAACTCAAAAATAAAATTAAATATTGCATCAACCAGTGCAAAGTGTGCACAATACACAAACAGAAGATGCAGACGCAGATCATGGCTGCTCTACCTCCTGAACGGGTCGACTTTTTCCCCCATTTACGGTGACCGGTGTCGACTTTGCAGTTCCCGTAGAATTAAAGTCATCTTTGTTGCGAAAAGCGCCAATTCTCAAAGGCTATATAGACGTTTTCGTTTGTTTCGCGACGAAAGCCATTCACCTCGAAGCAGTCTCTGATCTCATGTCAGAAGCTTTCTGTGCTGCGTTTGCAAGACTCGTCGGCCGGCGCGGCTTGCCTAAGAAAATGCATTCTGACAATGGTCGCAACGTTTTATTCAAAGCTCCGCACACGATATTGCTCAAAAATATAGCGCTCACGGTTTCAAATGGACCTTCATACCCCCCAGTGCCCCACATATGGGTGGGTTATGGAAAGCTACTATAAAAAGCTTCAAGACACAATTCAAGAAAATCACTCTCAATCATAGATTTACGTTTGAAGAAGTGTCAACTGTACTAATCCGCATCGAAGCGGTGCTGAGCTCGAGACCTCTTTCTCCCATTATTGACGAACCCACTCAACTCCTGCCCCATTGATGTCTATACCTGAACTCGATAAGGGGAATCTATCATTAATCAATCGGTGGGAGAAAGTTAAAATCCTCCATCACCAGTTCAGTTGGCGATGGAAAGAGGAATACTTGGTCAAATTGCACAAATGATACAAGTGGAAATATCCAGCACGAGATCTTCAAGTGGAAGATTTCGTCGTAATAAAAGATGAATTGCTCCTTCCCGCGGAATGGCGACTTGGCCGCATTGTTAACACCTACCTAGGCCCAGATAGGCGCGTTCGAGTCGCTGACATACGGACGCAAGCTGGAATTGTCAATCGGCCCATCGTCAAGCTATGCGTTCTCCCCTCTCAATAAAGTACAATCAACCCAAACATCAGCTCAACGTCTAGTTACATTTTTTAGTTACTCATATATCTCATGTTTATTCTAGCTCTCACTCCCTCAATGCTACACTATACTCTCACTTCTCACTCGTACATGTCTTATCCCTAGTTACTCCCTAACCCAGCTAACATAGTTCTCTGTACAATTATGCCATGCACTAATAAACTTTTCGGTTTCTTTCTCTAGGCTTTATGAATGTCAACTGTGCCAGCGGCGACATTCCATCCGATTCTGCAAAAAATTTAAGGCCATGTCTGTCCTGCACCGTCGCCAGGCCGTGATTCGACATGGATACTGTTCGAACTGCCTCGCTCGCTCCAATACAGCCGGAAGATGTACGTCCAACGCCGTGTGCAATGTGTGCAAGAGTCTCCACCACTCGATGCTGCATGCGAACCAAAAACGCATCACGATCCAGTCCGACTCAAACCGGCGAGCTAGCAAAACCACCAAGAAGAGAGGAAGCGGCATAGCTCACCGACTGGGACGAAGAGTCAGTCCGTCGCCTTCGCCTGTACGTCCACGGGTACAGCCTAAAGCTTCGGAAGGGCGCTCACGGCCTCGCCAACGACTACAGTCGCCTCAGCCAACCGGGCGCTCTAGGGCATGTACACGACAGGCACCAATCGCAACGAAAGTCCACGGGACCACCTTTTAAACGCCATCCGCGAGCTTCAGCGGCTGCAGAGTATCTTATAAATTGCACTAGTGCAAGGCGGGCGGCATGTCTACGCCCCGATGCGTATCGAAATGATTATTTTTTCATATAAATGAATTTCATGAATATACTCTTTTATTTTATGAATTTTACTTTTACTCTTAAATTGACATCCGTAACTAAACGCAGCTCAAGCCTGCGGCTTTACTTAAAGTTTAAATTATTGAATTAAAATATTGTAAACTAATCCCAGCTTAAAAGCTGGGCCTTAAGCATAATTGAAAGTGCCATGTAAATTCTTTTTTTGTTAACTTCCTTCTTCTCAATTCAACCGCCAGGCAATAAGGTTATAAAAAAACACTCAAAATCACCGCTTAATTTGTTATTAATTACCCCCTGATTAATAACCACATTTTGTGGAGTTATTTCTGTTAAATGATACTCTCCTTTAACAGAGATCCCTACAACCTTTAGTGGTTAATGAGGAGCAAAACTTCTTTTCCTCATAGTTTAGCTCTTATCTTCACCCTCAAGATGGTGGGCTACCGAAAGCCTAGCATCGCGCGCGCTTGTTATTTTTACGCGCTAAATTGCTCCCGCCCCTATGACCGGAGCAATTTGGCGATAAAAATAGCACCAATTCCAACATGAGTTTTTATAAGTTTTCTTGTCAAAATTAATGTCTTTTATTTTAAAGCAAAGAAAATAGATAAGGAACAATTTTCGATTGGGCTGAAGTTAAAATACCCCTCATAAATTTTTTAGTATACACGAAGTTAAGGAGAGGTTCTCATGAAACTCGACCAAGAAAACTCTATAGTTTTATTTAATTTTTCGATGATGTGTAGAATATGTTCCCAAAGCGGTTTGGCTTAAAACAATTTCACAAAAAAAATATCGCATACGAAAGGAATCTATATTTTCTTAAATTAACTCAAAAAATTATTAAACAAATTTTGAAACACGTTTTCTGAAAAATCATATTTTTCAAAATGGTCTCCACGATGTCTCAAAACCTACTCTATGGATAAGTGATTTGATTAGAGTTTTTTCCTTTAAAGAAGAGAAATTTTATTGCATCCTTAATTTAAATTCAGGTAATTTTGGCCGGTTTTTTAGAGCATTTTAAATAGCGAAAAATGTGAAAAAACCATACTAAATATTCACAAGTCTACCATTTTTGTAATTTTCAACTATTTATTAATACTAGTATTGCCTGTGGCTGAAATTCGACCAACTTTCTGAAATTTCAATAGTTTTTAGCTCTTTCAGAGGCGTTGACCTTGCCTTAAGAAAATATGCTGTACTAAGAAAATCTTAAGTTTCAATACAAAAATACGTTTTACTGAGAAAAGTAACAGTTTTCGAGACATGGTCATAACTTTGATGTCAACATAAAGGAAGCTTTTAAAAATTTAATATTTGTAAGAAATTTCACTGTAACAGTATATTTATATACACATGTAACATAAAAAAATGCTTATTGTAGCGTACCCGTAAGAGATAGAGAACAATATTTTTTGTGCTTTGTATTAATGTCTAAAATTTCCTCTTACGCCATGTTCTTCCATTTCTTGTAGTTTAGGTTTTACTTCAGAGATATTTATTCAGCGCTCATATTTCAGGTCAAAGGTCACAACAATATTCGGTGAACTCCTTCTCCCTACTCTAGTTTGTTTAAAAGTATTATCAAAATCCGTTCAGAAACACGTAAGAACTGTTTTTGCTACGTCTTTTTCTATATAATAACGAAATGACTTAAAATATACATTTGTGTATATTACTTTGGAGTGGTTTGAAATATTTGAAAATTTATTTCACAGAAATTATGTCTTGAGCTGTAAAACTTTGTAAAAAATGTGAAAATAACATTTTGAAAAATTAAATTTGCATCAAAAAAGTCATAGGTGGTAGGTAGCTTATGAATTCTGATGATAGAAACTGTTTATTGGATTATGTGTCAAAATGAGGCAATTTTTGCAAATAAATGATATGTCATATGAAAGAATGTGAGAAAAGAAAATGTAATACGAATAAAAAACTACAACAAAAAAAGTTTGTATTATTTTTTGAGCAAAACCTAAATATTTTAGAGGTTTTTTAAAACAATATTACACATTGAATTGATGTGATAAAGGTTAATCTTTACTAATTTATCCAAAGTTATTTAATTGATCATTGAGATAAAGAAAATTTTTTGAAAATCGATTAAAAAATGGCTGAGATATTTGCTTGCAAACTCAAAACTTGAAATTTCAATAGTTTGTTTCTCATTCTGAGGCGATGGCCTTGCTTCAAGGAAATACGTTGTACTGAGAAGATTAAAACTTTTCAAGATATCTTAATAATTTTAATGTCATTTTAAGGGGATTTTTTTTTAATACTAACTCTAACTGTGGAATATATTACCAAGAAAGCTTTTCTATACCGTTATATTCCTCAACCAACGACTTTTCATACAAAAATACGTTGTACTGAGAACATCTATAGTTTTCGAGAAATCGCTATAATTTTTATGTCAAACTAACGGAAATTTTTCAGACTTAACTATTTGTAAAAAATTTCACCATCACAATATACATTCACTCTTGTTGTATAAAAAAAATGCTTATTGTAGGGTATCCGTAAGAGATGGCGCAAAATGTCGCAAGTATTTTTTGTGCAGAAATCAAATAGATTTCTAATAAAATATTCTTCCTACTTTCACGTAAAAATTAAAAATAACTGAGAACAACTCATAAAAAATAAAGTAAGAGCTAAATAAATTCTAAGACCGATTTAAAAATATGCATTCGATCAAAAGTTAAGGATTTTTGAACACATATCTAGTTTCAAGTTTAGTTTATTTGTCTAAAGATAAGTAATATATAAAAAAATTATGATAATTTATAATTTTTTTATTCTTTTTAAGAATTTTAAAAATTTTATATATCTGTCTATTTTTACAGATCAAAAGTTAAAGGTTTTTTTAGTTATCGATATATTTTAAGATTTAACATTTTTACATCCGATTTTAATAAAGACTGCGAAAGTTATATTTAAATTAACTTGTTGCCATATTAGTTCCATCATTTTGAGTTTTTAGTTCTTAACTCTAGATTTGTTATTACCAAAACATCTTTCGGTCGCCTTTTTTACTATGTTTTTTCTTTTAACTTTCACTTTTTTAATACTCGCATTTTGAATACTTGCAGTTCGAGTTAATATTTTGATATATCGAAGGCAATTTAAAGTGGAATTAAGTATAAAAAATTTTTAGTTAAGACTTCATTTAAAACATTAAACATATTTCATGAATATGTTAAAGTCTGTGGAGAGAGGTGAAAGAGGAATGGGATTTAATGTTGATGCATTTTTAATGGCTTAGAGATTATTTTTAAAATCACATATATTCAAATACTATTGCTAACACATTATAAGTGCATTGTTAACACTTTGTAAGCACACTGTAAAGTTTTTATGCAAACACAATATTATTCCACGTACAAATTCAAAATATAATTTCGTTTACAAACTTAAAAAAGTGATGCTTAATCAATAAAAAGCTTTAAATATTCGTGTTTCATCACAAAAACTCTTAATAATTCTACATTTTTTCCCATAAATACTCTGTTTACAATATTATAAAACTTTTTCTCTAAACTGTTGAATTGAATTGCATATTTTTTATCGCCTAACGCAGTAAATGACGCGCTACAAACACATTCAACTGGGCATAAATCTTCAACACTTCAACGCCTTCGAAAAAAAAAATTATAATATTCAACTTTACTCAATTTTATTATTTGGTATGTGTGTATGTGTGTATGTGTGTTTAAAAAACACAACAACACCTTGCGCTTGGGAGGCCTAACCCTTAAGGCCACCTCAGCCCCCCAGCCCCTTACTTCCCTTAGCATCCAACAAACCAAATCAAACCAGTCAATCAGGACACCCTCGAAATGTTTTTTGCAAAAAATAAAGAAAAAAAGATCGGATTTGATCAAACCTCAACCAGCACTCTTGACGCGCATACATATGCGAATAAATCTTTTATTCATGAATTTCATTTATGTTTTTATTTCAATGAAACTAGTGTGTGTTTGTGTGAGAGTGAGTGTGCGTGTATTTCTGTGTTGCTGGAAAAATTGCAAAATCGCTTGAGTGCTTGATTTTTTCGTTTTTTTTTTATTAGGTATTCTTCTTATTGACTTTCCTTCCATTTCGCCTTCGAAGCAATTGAGTGCAAATCAAATTCAGACGCTTAGTTTTGATTTCATTTTTTTGTTGTTGCTCTTAACTTGTTTTATTGTTGTTATTTTATTTACCTTAAGTTTTCCAACATATTACCTTCTATGTTTTTCAATAAGAAATCGTTTGATTTTTGTTGATTTTGTAAATGTTGAACAACGGTGAATAACACGTTAAATATGTATATACGCAAATTGTTTTTACCCAAGATTAAATGTTGAATAACAGTTATATTATGGCGATTAACTGAACTATGGAGTTCTGGAAGTGTAATAAAGAAATATTTATTCCTTTATGAACGTGAAGACAATAAAACCAATAGCTTAAATTTCGAAGGTGTGCAAAGTAAAATATTATAAACAAAATATTATGTTGTAAAATTTTTAAACTTTTCATGTAACAAAAATATATTGAGGCCTTATTTATTTTAAAATTTTTTATCAGTGATGTCAAACAAAATTAGTTATTGCTCTAAAGCTCTTTTAACGTAACTGGCAACAATGTTTTCAATTTTTTGTATGCGTTTTTAATCACTTTAACTAATCACTTTAACCTATGTATTAAAATAAGAAACCAGATTTCTAACTCCAACTTTCTTTTTTTTCATTATTTCTTTTTATTTGTTTTCCTTATTTTGTTAAATACTTAAAACATTTCCTTGTGAATTTATTTATATTTTTCCTTGTCTTATAATTCAAAATAAAGAGTATTTTTAAGAATCGTTTTGAAATCTTCAATTTCGAAATAATATTTAATGGTGTAAAACATTAAATTATTAATTACCTAAATTACCAATGGCGTAGTTAGGCATTTTGCCGCCCTAGGCCCGACATTAGCGTCGCCTCTAACATATCAAATGTTTTTCTTACAACAGAAAAAAACTATAAAAATTGTTTTCATAACATAGTTTTCGTACTAGATCTGTTTCAATTTTTAATAAGGCATCATAGTTGCCCCTCCTCCTCTCAATCTTCATAAAGCTTGGGCATTTTTTGAATGAGTATAATTGACAAATAAAGTCCGCAAACAAACGGATGTATGTGTCAACGAAAAAAATTTGTTTATAAAAACCAGAAACAAGATTAGCAGTGGAACTAACCGTTTGAACGAAATACAGTCAACTACTACACGAATCGTTCTGTCTTTGAGGAAAAATCGAACGGATGGTACATCGAACAGAGTTACCACCAACACCATATGGAATTGGAACACTCGGTCAAACGCCTTTAACCCCACGGTCCATAACCACCTGGACGAACGGGAGTCCATAACCAGGGTATCTCAACTGTACAAATTTCATGTTTGTGAGATAAAATTGGTTTCTATTGGCATTTTCCACCTAAAAGGCACACAAAAGTAAACAGAAACTGGTTTTATGTTTCTGTTTGTGTTTTTAGGTAGCAAATGTTGTGTTTGTATTATTTGTGTTTTTTTGTTTGTGTTTGTAGGTAAAAAATGTTCAGCTACGGTAGAAAAAGAATACATTTCAATGATTTCGTCAGTATAAGTTGAATAGTTGAACAATGAAGTTGAAGAAAAATGAACCGCAAAAGAGAATATTTAACTGAAAAACAATATATGCGTTTGAGTGAAGAAGCCAGAAGCAGATATATTGAGTCTATACTTGATAATATGACTGTGGATGACGACGCTTTAGAGCCAATTGAGGAAGAAGGAGAGGTATTTACGGAAGAAGTGCAAGACTCAGAAAGTGAAGACAATGACAACGAAATTCCAGCCGATATTGACACGCCAATGCGAATTGAGCAAGATGTATTTGAAGATGAAAGTGACAGCGAAACTGATATGGTTGAAAAAAATGCACCAACGTCAAGCACAACAGAAAGTATGATTGCACGTGATGGCACTCAGTGGCAACCAACACCACCTGTTTGTCAACAAATAAGGAGTCACAACATCGTAAGAACTCGCAGTGGTCCATTACGAATGACGGAAAGTATGACTGGTATGCAATGCTTCAAGAGTTATTTTACAATAGAAATGGTCGATATAATCGTGCGTCATACCAACAAAAACGCCAATTCAACTCATGATGCCTACAATGCAGCAAACCCAGCAAAGCGTCAATTGAAGTGGAAGGATATGACAGTGGCAGAAATATACGCATTCATTGGAATGCTGATAATGGCAGGCGCAAATCATTCCTATGATGAAAATGCAAGGGACTTATGGACGCAATTGTCTCATCCTCTATTTCGTGCAACAATGGGATTAAACCGCTGCTGGGATCTTATTCGTTTTATACGTTTTGATAACGCGAGAACAAGAAACGAGAGGCAGCTCACAGACAAAGCTGCTCCAATACGAGATATTTGGATAATGTTGAACGCCAATCTCGCAAAATATTATGTGCCTACAGAAAATTTAACAATCGACGAACATTGTATCCGTACCGCGGCAGAACAAAATTTACTCAGTATATTCCATCGAAGCCTGCGAAATACGGGATCAAGGTATGGTGGATATGCTATGCTAAAAATACATATCCTCTTCATGGCCAAATATATACTGGCAAACAAGACAGTGGTCGCGAAATCGGTGTAGGCGAAAGAGTAGTCAGAGATTTGGTTGGGCCATACCACAAAAGCGGACGTAATATCACCATGGATGCAAAAACATTAAACTCATTTTTTAATTAATATATTTAACCAAATTTGATAAACTTTTTTCTAGTCTCTAAGTTTAGCTGAAATCTCTGATGATCCGGAGTTTCATGTTGATATCTTCAATAAAAAAGGAACAGCAGCACTTTAAAGTTCAAAAAAGTACCCGGGTACCCGGTTATGGATCATAGGGTTAAAATATTAAGAGCAACAACCTTGTTCTCTCCGAAAAAGTGAGAACATTGGTTCCATTTTTTGGTTAAGAACTCTATAAGGTCACCAGTAGGCCCTACGGAAACCATATTGACGATCGCTGAGCAGTTGGTTGTGCTCTAGAGAGTTTATAATGTAAAATTTTTTTACGCTCTCCATAGCTTTGAAAAGCATAGAGCATATCGTAATGGGTCGGCAGCTTGTAGGGTTCATGGTATTGCCATTTTTAGGTACTGGCTGCACATTTGCGACCTTCCCTTCCAACAAGATGGAAATACTCCTGTTATGTAGGAGATGCTTGAAAGGTTGCGCAAAAGCCGAGCCAGAGAAGAAGCACACATTATAAGCACAATTGGTGTTATTCCATCAAGACCAGAAGCTTTGTTTATTTTTAGACTTGTAAGAAGCTTTTCAACTGCTCTCGTTCGAAAGTAAATTTCTTGCAATGCAGAAGATCAACCCTCAACAAAGGGCAGTGGCTGATTGCTATCCGAGAGAGTAAAACTTTGTGCAAATAATCCAGTCAATAGGTCCGATTTATCAGCCGAGTTAGTAAAGATTTGGTCATCTTTTAAAAGAGTTGGAATCGATGAAAATGTCTGATTCTTTACTCTTTTAACAAATGTCCAACAATTTTTACTCACTTCGGTGGGAAGTCTTTTGTTTTTAGTATTCCTGTGGGAAGACAATTCTGAATGGCTTCCCTTATTAGACATGACTGCATCCTTAAAATCTCATGAAATCATGAGTAATCTTTTGGTTTAATGTTTCTCATCTTATTAGCAATTAAAGATCGCATACCCCATAAAATATTTCTTGTACCATGACAGTGCGGCATTCTCTTGTTATAAAAATTATTTAAGTCAGTCCCGTTTGCATTTCCATAAAACTATGCAGTCCTTTTCGAAAGTTGTATCGAAAGTTGTCAGGAATACTTAAATAATTTCACAGTGATATTTCTTCATTTCGATATACATCACAAAGATCACGTTAATGAAAAATATTATTTATTTTTGGTGCAGAACTTGTATTTTGTTATTAATAATACAATAATATTTGAAGAAAACTTTATAAATGAACAAAAAATTTTCGAACACAAAACTTAAAGTTACATTTTAAATAAGCTACGATATAGTTCTGTCGTCTTTTAGATTTTTCTGCCATCGTAATAATTCCGCCCTTTAAATACACTCAACAAAACATTTAAAAAATGTTTCAATTCATTACCCTATTTTTTTTTCAATAATATCTTATATTAAGCCAGAAAGACCAAAAATGCATTAATTGCATTACGTTGTTCATTGTTTTTTTTTTTAAATAACCACCAATAGCATGCCCATATTAAAGCAATACTTTCTGTAACCAAAAACGTAATCGATTGCACGAGCGTTCTGCAGCATTTTATTCATTGCCTGTAAGCGAAGTTTTTGTTTGTTAGTTTTTCTTAAACATTTGTCGCTCAACATTTGGCCGTCCAAAAATTTACAAAACTCGTCAAACTACACTGAACCAAAAAGGTACATTATATTAATGAAAAGGTGCATTAATTTCAATGAATTATTCATTGATATTGGTCCAATGAACTGTAGTCATTGATTTCAATGAATTTTCTTCATACTTTAATGAATAGTTCATTAAACTTAGTGATTTTCAATGAATGGTTCCTTGAATATGAGTGTACACTTCATTGAATTCAATGAACACGTTCATTAAAAAAATGCCAAAATTAATGATTTTTTATTGAATTTAATGAAAGTTCATTGAATTTAACGTCAAGTTCATTGAATTCAATGTATAGTTCATTGAATTCAATTTATAGTTCGTTGAATTCAATGTATTATAGTTCATTGAATTCAATGTATAGTTCATTGAATTTAATGTATAGTTCATTGATTTTAATGTTTATTTCATTAAATTTTATGTATTAAGTTCATTGAATTTAATGTATTTACTTTATTGGATTCAATGAACAGTTCATTAAATTTAATGTATTCAGTTCATTGAATTCCATGTATAGTTCATTGGAATGAATGATCTATACATTAAATTCAACGAATTATTTGTTAATCCCTCTCTAAACATTTTTAAAATAAGGAAATAATTGCAATTAAAACAATATTTTTTATTTTAAAGAGTCAATTAATATACAAATTTTCGAAGATTTTTAATAGTTTTTAAATTTATAAAAATATACGGCAATAAACTCCCACACGAAAGTGCATGCCACAGGATATTTTAATTGAAATAATTGAAAAATTTGAAAGCACACATCTACGGCTCTAAAAAAACTAGCAAATTAAAATTTTACACCATCCATGAACACATAAAATTGTTGAAATGAGGAGAAGTTCTTCTCTCCAACAGCAAGGATTAATGGCCAAAGAATTTAATAGTATGATCACAACTACAACGCTGTATTATGCAACTGTGCGACCTCACTTAGAGTATGCAAGTCAAGTTTGGTCCCCAAGTTACAATGTACATGTTGAACGTATAGAGAGAATCTAAAAACGTTTTGTTCGGTTTGCTCTAAGGGGCTTAAGTGCAACGGACACTTTAAACCTTCCTTCTTATGAGGATCGTTTAAAACTATTAAAAATGCAATCTTTGAACGAGAGAAGGAAGTCTGCAGATATCGTCTATTTACACCAACTCATAACTGGTGTATTCGATTCACCAGAACTCCTAACTCTTATAAATTTTAACACTAATCGTAGAAGCAGTTGAAATGCTAACAATTTAATTTACTTACCTTTTAGTAGAACAAATTATATGGCTGCTGCTCCTTTACATCGAATGAGTACCTTTGTTAACAACTGTAGCTTTTTTGATGTTAACTTATCGAAAGGTCAACTCAAAAGTAGATTGAAAACTAATGTATGATTAGATCTATGTTAAGGCATGGTTAGTTGTTATGTCTTGTGTTGTCCCTGAGCCCAACCCATATTATGGTGGGTAAATTTTTCTCACTTTGGATTGCTTTGGACCACTCTTATCGTTAAGGCTATTCACAGTTTGAGCGTACTTTTAACAAATCGTATTTATAGCATTTTTTATTGTTCAAACTGTGAGCACCTCGCCATGTGACTGTCGTATAAAAAAATTGTGCAACCCTGTGATGTATGTGATTATGCGGCTGTAGATAGAGCATAAAAATACGAGGTACAAAAACACGACCAAGGGCAGCTTTTATTTCCGCGTGCCTGCGTATTTGCGTTTGTATGCAAAACAACAACAAAGCAAAATGCGCTTTCGTAGATTGGCGTACAAATAGCGGATCGTACAAATGGCGGACCAGCGTATTCGAACTGTGAATGGCCTTATTGAGATGTTTTAATGTTGTTTGGGCTGGTTTTTAAGATGATATAATGCGGAGAAAGTGCGAAAAAGCTGTAGTAGCAGAACTCTATTGTTATTGCAATGGTTGAGTATTTTCGCCTTTAGTTTTTAAAAACACAATATGCTCCTCGAATACCTGAATGCCTCTTGGGAACTGGTTATTGTATGCTTTAGCAAAATTTTTATCCAAAGTTGTCCTTTCTGCATACTTTTTGAGTGGGCACCAAATGCCCATGAAGGCTCCAAAGAAGTTTCATAGCAGTACTGTCTGGAAAGATATTAATTAAAAAAAAACAACTATTTCTTTATTTAGCCTCGAGAAAAATTAAACTTACCACTGTAATTAGTGAAATCTTCAATTTCTGCCAACTTTGCCCGCACAGCTTAATCTCTTATGTGGTTTCATCCTTTAAAAATGTAAACATTTTTTGAAAATTACACAGTGACGCAATATTCAATTTTTTGACTCCAAACAAAAAATCACTTATCCCAGCCAAAAGTACTCGATGAGAGGAGAGAAGTTATTTTTGGATTTTGCTAGATTGGTTGCCGTTCGTTTTTTATGAGCCTCTATAGTTTTTTCGCCAAATTCGATTTTGAGCTTTTTTTTGCAATTTTCTTCTATTTTTCGCATGGCCATAGCTCGTAAAATGCTGTGAATTTTTATTTGCAGTCTTCAGCAAAGTTGTAGCTCTTGACTTGGCCAACAAAAATGCTGAATATATTAAGTCGGAAAAATTTCATCTTCATGCTCAAAACCCCAAAAATGTCGAAAAAATTACCACTTTTTTCACCGATTTTTTTCCGTTTTTCGACTGCAGCTCTTGAACTATTTAAAACTTTACCAAACAATCAAGGGAAAAAATGTAGTCTATAAAATTATGAACAACTTTTCAGTACATACCAACTTCATACGACCACTCCTTGACAAACATTTTTGCAATTTTTTTTTTTATTTTCGTTTTTTATATACGAAACAACAAAAACTATAGAGGCTCATAAAAAACGAACGGCAACCAATCTAGCAAAATCCAGAAATTACTTTTCTTCTCTCATCGAGTACTTTCGGCTGGGATAAGTGATTTTTTGTTTGGAATTTTTGTGTTGTGTTGTGTTATGGCAGCAGTCACTTAAAATGCCAGGTATATTTCCGAAAGCGACGGAGAAATCTTTATCAATCTAGAAGATATTATTAATAAATATAATATATTTATTTTTAATTTAATAACATCTTTTTTCGTTCAATTATATCACAGCTGTTAAATTGCGATTACTATTAGTAATTAGCAATTTTTTTTTTGTTTTGTATCAAGACTATGCACAACACGTAAATGTTTTTTAAAGGCTGAACAATTACTAAATACTAGATTGCAAATTTCATTGCAACAGCGATAAACATAATTAGCAGATATGATATGATTTTTTTTTTATATGAACTAATATTAATTCAACAGATTTAAATTTTCTTTTACATTCAAAGCACACCATTTTCTTCACTTTTAATTTAATTTATTATCACCTTTTATCTAAAATTTACACACACAATTGCCACACGACTTCACAACTTCGCGTTTCTCTTCAAACAAAATTGGGAAGGGAATAAATTAATATACATTGAATTTAATGAACTGAATTCATTGAACTTAATGAACTATGCATTGAATTTAATTAACTATACATTGAATTCAATGAACTACACATTGAATTTAATGAACTATACATTGAAATCAATGAACAATACATTGAATTCAATGAACTATACATTAAATTCAATGAACTATACATTAAATTCAATGAAGTGTACATTGAATTTAATGAACTAAACATTGCATTTAATGACCTAAACATTGAATTCAATGAACTGTTCATTAAAAATCAATGTATGGTTCGTTAAAATTTGATTTACTACTGGAATCAATGTACTTCTCATTGATATCAATAAAAAGTCTATTAAAATAATGAAAACAAATCATTGATATTTATTTAGACATTTTAAATGAATATAACTTCATTGATTTCAATCAAAAGTACGTTAAAAACTCTGAGCAATTCATTAAAATTCAATGATTTTTTCATTAAAATCAATGAATTAATTTTAACGTACGCTGTTCATTAAATTTGTTTTTTCTGTGTAGTTTATTGATTTATATTGAGTTTCTTTATAAATTAGCCTTGAATATATTTTGCTGCCCTGTCAATTCGGCTGCAATCAAATAGATTCCGTTTCTAACATTTTTTTTCCTAAAAATTTTTCAGCTCACAAAAACTTAACCACCCCTAAAATGTGGCCGCCCTAGGCCCGAGCCTCACGGGCCTATGCCTAAATCCAGTACTGTAAATTACAAGCTTTGTACAGCAAAAACAATAATTCTTATTGTACTGATATGCTAAATAAATAAATAAATAAATAAAATAAATATTACATATTTTAAATTTTGACCTGAATCCGTCATTAATAAAAGGGTTATATACACACTTACAATTTTAAAAAATTTTCATTTTGTATTTTATTTTCGTTATCTTCAAAAACATTTAAGTATATTTTTTGAAGTAACCATATTGATCTGATAAACGCTCTCAATTTGATATGCATATTTTCAAAGACTACGTGTAAAAATTTTTTAAAATATTGAACGAGTTTGACTCAAAATTGTGTGTTCAAAGTCGGTAAGTAAAACGGAATACTGTTAATCTCACATTTCTATACAAGTTTTTTTAATGTGTGTTTTTGTAATTAAATTAATTTCATTTTCGTTCAATATTTCTATTTTATAAACAACTTAAGGCCAAAATTTTCATTAAAACTTAAATGATTTTTTTGTACAGTAGCCATTTAGTTAAAAAAGGATATATTTTTTTATTTTTAAGATGAGTTACGGAAAAAACCTTGCAGTTGGCAACTGTAGTGTAACAACTCGCTGAATGGTAGAATTTTCCACGGACCTTTAGCTCACACGCTACGCACTCTACCAGTATGCTACTGTCACTTTACAATCATACAGTTCCTTATGTTCTGTAGATGTTCGACAAGCAAGTCTGAATGATTTCGGTTTTAAATTTTTTAAACTATACTAATAACTCGTACATTCTACTAATAATTCGTACGTTCAGCCTACGAATACATTGATTCTACTAATATTATTTTTCATTCGTAAATAGTACGAAAGCATTAGTAAATACTACGAATGTAATGAAAGCAATTACGAAGTGATTCGTACGAGAAATTTTCGAATATTATTATTTATTGTAATATGAATTGATTTGATTTTGTTTATCATTAGTATATAACACAAATATATTCGTAGATAATACATTAGAAAAAATTCACGAATGAATTAGTAAAGATATCACAATACAAATACTTTGTATATTGTACGAACATTTGTAGAATGTATGAATATTTTGTTTACTAATATCATTTGTAGAAATTTTACTAATAAATTTTTTGAGTGATTGAATTACATTTACAAAGAAATTAAATATAATTGAATTAAACCTAATATCTGACGTGTAGAGTACCAACACATTCAGAGAAAAACATCGCTCATTACAGTTAGCGCTACCATTACAGTTCGCAACAGTTGTCTACGCTGAATGCGGCCAATCATTATTTAAAATTTTACACACAATATAAATTTTTTATGATAATAGAATTTAATTTTTATGTAATATTAATTTAAGTGATTATTTTATTCCAATAAAATAACTTTGAAAAAAATAAAAATTGAAAAGGCATTTTTTTCGGTCTACTGACAGCGTATAACTCCTTAAAGTCAAACTATTTTTTGTATATAATTATTTTTATTCCCCACGCGTGCTATGTAAGGGGTATATTAGTCTTGTCACTTTCTTCTGAATGCCCATAAGTAGGCGTGGTTGGTCTTAAAAACTCAATATCTATATATTATTACGCAAACAAAAATATTTTGGTACCATTTTAGCTGTGTTAGCGTCAGCATATTCACATAAATCTTACATCGTTGGAAAGGTATTTAGGAGTGCATTTGCAGGATATAATTTTTATTTGAATAAGTTGTCTTTAAGATAGGTAAAACTAAACAAATGTAGAAACCTTTTTCCCAATGGGACAGTGCAAACCAATAGCAATACAGTTCTATTGAACATCGTTGCTGTAGCATACAAGAGAGAGAAGAGAGTGACTCAGAACACTTCAGCAGAGTTGTGTGGCATTGTTGTTGTTGCTGTTTCTTAATTAATCTCTCAAACTGATAGCCTGAACAAAATGAAGTAATTTCATTCAATGAACCCAGTTGTAAATAGACACATGACGTAACCAATTATTTCTTTTATACCTGTAGAGTTAATAATTGAGTTTTTGAAGGGAAAACTTCTTCAGGCGCGTTTAGAAATTTTGTGTGGAGGAAAATCTTTACTTTAATGAAACCCTTACTCATATCCACAAGTTAAGAGAAATTTCTTAAGAAAACCCTTACTCATATCCACAAGTTAAGAAAAAGACTACTTTCAACGGCTGTTAAGCGACAAACTGTTTGTTTGTTTGTTTGTTTGTTCGTCCTTTATCTCTTTCAGACCTGACGCTAGGCCACTGAGAATTTTTTTTATGATTTTTTGAGTAAATGGACTTTTTATGATCTGGAAATATATTCAAAGCCAAAACTTTGATATTTTGAATGGAAATATTTTTTTTTTTGCACCAAGTGACCTCAAATCAATTAAGATTTTAAAATATATTATTTATTTGTTAAAATGTGTCCACTTCACTAAAATTGCGCTATTAGTATTTTAATAAATGAAAAAAACAACTAACATCCGCTGCTCATTTTTAAAAAAAAATAAGTGAGACGCGAGAACTCTGTTAAAATTTAAGAAACGGTAGAATTAACATCGAAACAATATGAGAAACAAACAAAAACAATAATCAGCTACATGAAAATTTGTTTTATATTCTGATTCTTATAACAGCGAGTACAGATTACGTAAAATGAGTTTGAATATGTATTAGCCAAAAGTATTTATCAATTTAATGTTTTTAAACTTTGATAAACATTTTTCAATAAAAATTAAAAAAAAAAACAAAAGACAAATAGCTTTAGATATGATCGAACTTCGACCACAGGCGATACTAGTATATATAATTGATCACCATTACTTCCTGCTTCGATTTAACCATGTCCAGCTGTGGACACGATTACAGCCGTAATTTTGAGATATCGTAATGAAATTTGATAAATAAGCTTCTATTTAACAAAAAAAAAAATTAAGTTAAAAAATCAGCAAAATCAAATAACAAGTACACCTACCTCCCATACAATGTGCCTTTATTAAAACGGTAAATCTCTCAAAATTCCTTAAAGAAAATTTTGCAGTAAATTAATATATTGCATTAACGAGCTGATATTTTAAAATTAAACTCTATAAAAATCGATTAATAACTACGCTTACCTCCCATACAAACTGAATTAACAAAAATGATAAAATCTCTTACAACTCCACACAAATTAATTCAATGATTTAAACTTTTGAACATCAGCTTTGGTGGTAAATACGCACGCTGAGTTTGAACTTAATTAATTTAAATGAAAACCAAGCCTACCTCCCATGTCAAGACTCTATGACTCTATGAAGAAGTTAAAATCTCTTAAAATTCCACAAAGACATACTTTAATGACTTGAAATTTTGCATTTATGCTCTGATATTTAATATTCACTTTTAGTATGAGAAAAACCGAATGAAAACTTAGCTAACCTCCTATACAAAACGACTTTATGAACACGGTAAAATCTAAATAGCTCCACAAAAATTACCTTAATGACTTTAGTTTTGCACATAAACTTTGATCTTCAATACGCACTCTGAATTGGAATTTGGTTTAATCAAATAAAAACTACGTCTACCTCCCATACAAAGTGATTCTATGGAAAAGGTAAATCTTCTCAATTTCCACAATAGTCAACTTAATAACTTGAAATTTCACATTACTTAAAAAATCCGTTTAGCATGGAACTTAAAAACGTCGAATACGTTATATAGAGTTATATAAATTTATTTTATCAAAAAGGCAAAATCTCTTAAAAATTCGCAAAAATTACTTTAAAGAAATTAAATTAAGTAAGGTAAATTGAACTACAACCACGCCTACCTTGCAAACTGACTAAATGCAAACGATAAGATTCCAATGAATATCGAAAAAATAAGAAGCAACTAGAACAGACGGCAACCCTAGAACTTAAAGAGTTAAAGGCTTGATCTTAAAATAGCTACTGCTTTAATGTCATATGATTAAATGACCAATGAGAACGTTAAAGTGTGTTTAGTTAAAGTATGTTAAACCGGGTTTAGTCAGATGTGGGGTTGATACAGGCTTCAAGAGCGAAAAATTTGTTAGATATTGAAATTTGGAGATGGTGCATTGTTGTTCTGAGGATTTTTTTGTGGCAATTTAGTCAGAGTTCTGCGACGAATCAATGGCATATGAGAACCATGGATTATATTAGCACATTTTAAGACCCGTATTCTCATAGTTTGGGTATATTTGAGCCACAGTATTCTGATATGAACCACATCAAACCGCTTTGGGTCATCGTTAAAATAAAAATATTCGCAAAAAAAATCCTGCAAAGGATATGAATGATCTTTGGGAATGAGTTCATTGCAAAGAATAATCCCCTGACACCTTAGAAAATTTTGTACAAAGTATATTTACCCGATACTCTCAAAAAATTACAAGGTGGTCATACGAAGTACTAAATAATGGAATACATGAACTGCCATTGCTGGATATATAACGATTCTAATTGTGTTATTTTATTTCAAATAAATTAAGTAGATAGTAATAGTTAAACCTTTCCAAGAATTTCTAATATTTCGTAAACAGTATGCCAGTAGTCTTAAAGAAATCTTTAATGAATCATGCACGATTTTTCTTCATCGTTGACGAAACACGCCGATTCGGTTATGCATTTCATTGACGAAAATCTCATATAAAAGTTCCAAATTCGTACATTGTTTGAAAACTTTCTGTTTTCGATGAACGAAAACAAGACAGATTTCCCAGCAGTCTCGGGCATTGTCGAAGAATTGTTCTTTGATGATTTCTTAAAGAAACTTGCTGCATAATCCAGACTTACAGAATATTCTTTTACGTGTCTGTCTTGTATTCGTCAATAACAGACTTGCTGAATATTCTTCAACTCATCTGCTCAATCTTCAACTCATCAACTTGTGGAACAAAATCGATTCTTGTAATAAGTATTCCAATTTCTTTAACAATATTTTTCGTTTCGATTATAGCTGCAATTTATGAATGAAATTCGTCTTCGACCAAAGCGAAAGGTACTGCAAGAGCAAAGCCAGTGTAATTGAACTATTTATTTTGTATTTTGTATACATATCGTCCTTACAAAAGTAAACTAGCGAATCTGAAAAACTAAATTTTTCGTTTCAAGTGAAAATTCTATAGAAAATTAAAAATGAAATTTTTCAGATTCGTTAGTTTACTTTTGCAACAGCGATACGTATGTGCATTTGTACAAGGTGTCGCAAAAGTAACCTTGCGATGTTTTTGGCTGTAATATAAAAAAAATTAAAAACTTTGATTCTTCTTGTGGATTATTTTTATTTGGTCTTTTAATTTTTTTTACATCAAGTCGAGAATATGATGTCATGTAAATGACCGCCATTAGGGTCAAATAGGGCCAAAATAGGCCAATCTCAAAATTTATAGCATTTTCTGATAGGAGGATTACTTTTGCGAAACCTATGTACTATTGAGTTAATTACAGTGAATTCTTTTGTATGATTTTAAACTTAACTTATTGTTTAAACTAAACAATTTCTTTCTTGTGGAATGTATTCAAAATTTCCTATTATAAAATTACTATTACAATTAATTGTTTTTTTATGTTTTTTATCTTATTTATTTAATATTATTTATCTGAACTTCTTAATTAAAAAGCGATTATTGTAAAAACTATTCCAATTTCTTTAATCTTTTTCGTTTTGATTACAGCTGCAATTCCTGAATAAAATTCGGTAACGAAACGTGAAGGAAATTTCCTAAACATTTCGGTCTTCACTTTCATCATCAAAGAAATTTGATCAATTTTTTCAATGTTTACGTGAACGAAATTTCCTACATGTTTCGGTCTTCACTTCATTAACGAAATTTCATCAAATTTCTCAATATTTTCGTACACTAAATTTCGTAAACATTTCTGTCTTTACTTCTTTTACGAAAAATCATCAACTTTCTCAATGTTTTCATAAACGAAATTTCATTAACTTTCACTATATTTTCGTGAACGAAATTTCCTAAACATTTCTGTCTTCACTTCGTTAACGAAAATTCATCAACTTTCTCAATGTTTTCATAAACGAAATTTCTCAAACATTTTGGTCTTCGCTTAATTAACAAAATTCCATCAACTTTCTCTCTCTTTTCACTTACGAAAATTACACAACGTTCTGCATTGCGTTCTTGCACGAATTTGGAACATTTATATGAAATTTTCGTCAATGAAATGTATGGCCGAATCAGCATGTTTTGTCAATGGATCGGAAAATTCACGCATGATTCTATTACAATTTCTTTAAGAACGGAACTACTGGGTTGCTAAAGAATTATCGACATATGTATCTCATGCAGTAAGTTTCTTTAAGAAATCATCATGAAATTTTCGTGCACGATGTTTTGGACTGCAGGGATTGTGCGTGACTGTGTCTGTTAAATTGAAATGAATTACCTTATATATATTTTTGTTATTAAATCTTATCTTTTGTATTATACCTTATGCTTGTCTAGATTTTCGTATTTGTGCTGGACGTGGCGACTGAACATAGCCTTAAGCTATGGCTGCACTTACCTTAAGCTTAATCATTCTTATTATTTAAAACCACAGATTGGTAAGGTTGTAGTCGTATTCTCCAATCATATATTATCTCTAAAATCTTAATTTTCATAACTGTTGAACTGCCAGCAGACGCACAAAAGTGTTTTCTCGTTTAGTATATAAAAAAAATATTAAATTTTTATGAAATATACATTTTTTTTTTGTTTTATTGTTTATACTCGTTGCTGGATTGTGTTCTTTTATTTCAAATAAGATAAGTAGATAGTAAAAGTTAAACCTTTTCAAGTGTTTTTAGTAATTCGTAAACAGTATACCAGTAGTCTTAAAGAAATCTTTAATGAATCATGCACGATTTTTCTTCATCGTTGAGGAAACACGCTGATTCGGTTATACATTTCATTGATGAAAATCTCATACAAAAGTTCCAAATTCGTACATTGTTTGAAAACTTTCTGTTTTCGATGAACGAAAACAAGACAGATTTGCCAAAGAATTATCGACAAATGTGTATCATGCAGTAAGTTTCTTTTAGAAATCATCATGAAATTTTCGTGCACGATGTCTTGGACTGCAGGGATTGTGCATTACTGTGTCTGTTAAATTAAAATGAATTACCTTATATACCTTTTTGTTATCAAATCTTATCTTTTGTATTATACCTTATGCTTGTCTAGATTTTCGTATTTGTACTGGACGTGGCGACTGAACATAGCCTTAAGCTATGGCTGCACTTCCCTTAAGCTTAATCATTCTTATTATTTAAAACCACAGATTGGTAAGGTTGTAGTCGTATTCTCCAATCATAGATTATCTCTAAAATCTTAATTTTCATAACTGTTCTATCATTAAATAATCGCTAAACTGTTGATAGATTCTAAGAAATATTCTTAAATGAAATATTCTCGAAAATCGTAATGAATTATACGAAATCTACTTAAGTTAAAGATTCTCTAAATCCATAAGGAATTCTAAGATAATATTCTTTTGTAAATTAAATAATCTCGAAAATCGTAATGAATTATAAAGAAGTATTTTATCCCATTAAATATTCTCAAAAATCGAAAATGGTACTGTAGTTTTTTTTTGTGTTCCAACTGGGTATTCTCAAAATAATACCAGAATATTCGGTTATTAACTACTATATTGGCTCAGTTTGGCTCATTATCTTTTTACATCCTTTCCTGCTCAGAGAAAGGAGCTAGCCAGCTTCTGGACGCATTAATTTCCTTTAAATTCAACAATAGTAATGCACAATACTATTCACGAACTACTTAAAATACGTTCACGAATCTATTCAATTTGTTCAAAATAAAAGCACACAATTAAAATCTTCAGACCAAACTAAAGTTTTGATAATTTTTAAAAATTTATAAAAATGGTCGAGCACACCGATTTGCTGTTTTGTTTTGACCCCACATAAAACATTTCAATTGATATTATTTTATCATTTATTTTATTTTATTACAAAAGAAAGAAATGTCTTAAATTAACACAAAAAAAAAGGTTGTCGAAAAAAAAAACAACTCTTTGGTAGACATTGACGTTGAACAAATAATCTGGTGATAATGGTTCGAATTCTGAACCATATGCAAACTTAAGTTTCAACGACGCAGCAGATAAGCTCCAGCGGCAGCATAAGGATATGTTGCGTAAGGCGTGGTATAATAGGGCGTTGCGTACGCCCCATAATAAGGAGCGGCATACACTCCACCTGCAGCAGAGTATTCAATCGTGGGTGCAGCAACTGCAAAATAACCAGGCGCTGCATAACTCAGGGGCGCAACAAGATGTGGTTTGGCGGCAATACTAGCCACAGCGGCTAACAAGCAAAGCGCGAACTGTTCACAAGGGCGAAAGCACAGAAATTTAATTGAAAAATAATTGCATGTTAATGAAACAATTTGTCAGAAGCTTACAAGTTTGAACATTTTGTTGGTCGTTGGTTATTGAATGGTTGTTGTTGTTGTTTGGTTGGTTGTTGACAACTGCTTGCCTGCCTGCTGGTTTTGAGTGGATTGACAAAATAATGTGTTGCTCTTGGCTTGGTTGTCAATCACTTTTATACCGATGGTCGATGGTCAAGTTGTAAGTTTAAAATTGATGATGTTTTTGGTGTCGCTACAAACGGAAGTTGTAAATGGTTTGATTTTCAATTATTTGCCTATGATAATTGCTCATGATAGATAGGTGTATGTGTGTGTGTGTACGTTCGCTATGTAGTTCTTGTAAAAGTTTAAGTTAGCAGCATGTGGTTTTGTTTTGTGCTTTAGCATTGCTTCTTTTTGGAATTTTTGTCAATGGCACGTTTATAGTGTTTTGGGGTTTCTTTTGGTAGATCTGTGAGAATTTTAATCAATTTGACACGTTTTTTGAATACCAAAATAAGAAAAAAGATATTGTTAGGCGATGATTTATTAAATACACTCTAAAAAGTTTTTGCTGAATTTTACTATAAAAGTTGTAGGTAACAACAGGTTCTCTACAAAAACAGCAATAAATGTACACACCCTTATTAAATTTAATATATTCTTACTATTGATATGCAGTAATATTCAATAGCTTCTGTGTAATTCTGCTTAACATATGTATCTATTAATATAAAAACTTTTATATTTATATTGTAGCAAACTTAAACAGTTGTTTAAAGTTAAAATGGCATAAAGATATATGTATGTTAAAATTAACAAATTTTGTACAATTTCCCTACATTCCATGTATTACTGCATAATTATGTAAAACAAAATGAAGGATAAAGGTGGTGGGAGACACGGTATCTAATAAATTTTTCCATTTCAAAACATATTTTATTTATTTATTTATTTATTTATTTATTTATTTAAAAATATTGTTGGCATTTAAGACTTGAGTCTTCTGCACGCCGCATTTTTAGAATCAATAACAACAATATAATACTTATATACTAAACTATTTAAAATTTTATAACTAAGATTATTATCATTAATGGCAGAAATTCTCAACTCATAAAATGATACCAATAATTTTTTTTTTTATTAGAGAAAATGTTAACATTCAAGAATTAATTATCATGTGCATGTCACAGTGAAAAAGATATTTAAAACTATTGAAAATATTTTTAAAAGATGTGACATTAATATAAATTGACTAATCAAATGATCGACCTGCGGTGAAAAAATGCTAGAGGTAGAATAAGAGGTTATGTTAGAGCTTAGACTAAAAATTAAGTTATGTGAAGCTAAGAAAAATATTTGAGTATCAATTGCTTAAAGGCTAATCTATTGGAGACTAATTTTATATGGTTGGGCAGTGAGTTCCACAGCCTTATTGCGCTAACGAAAAACAGTTTACTTGAGGCTGTATAATTAAAACGCGGTATTAAGAGATTCAGATTTCTACTTGATCTGCAGAACTGAAGTCTTGCAAAGAGATATCGTGGACATTGCGAGTATATTATTTTATACAAGAAAATGCAGTTCCTTGCTTCGAAAAGATTGTTCAGACTACGGCCAAGTAATCGAATGGAAAATGAGGAGACATGGTCATGCATCTGCAGACCATAGACATAGCGAGCAGCATTATTCAAGGCAACTAACAGTTTATGTGAGGATTTTGAGTCCAGCTTGCTATACACGACTTCTGAGTATG
Organism: Dichetophora obliterata; assembly: GCA_963920525.1. Classification (NCBI taxonomy): domain Eukaryota; kingdom Metazoa; phylum Arthropoda; class Insecta; order Diptera; family Sciomyzidae; genus Dichetophora; species Dichetophora obliterata. The sequence continues at coordinate 189,017,991 of OY986438.1, forward strand.
TAATTATTGGCATTAAGATCTGCAGGACAAGCTTACGTTTTGTTTCGGTGGGAACAAACGGTGCAGTCATTCTTAAGTTTCTTAATACATAATAGACCTTACTTACACACATATTAATATGATCCTCGCAAGAAAGAGATGAATTCAGGATAAAACCCAGGTTTTTTACCTTTCTTACAACTTTTAACTCAGTGTTATTTAGAATAATCGGAGAAAACTCAAGATTGAAGAAAGGTGTTTTGGTAATTGGCAAGACACATGATTTCGAGGGGTTTAGTGCAAGCATATTCTCCCTAGCCCATTCCACTACTAATTTTAAATCATCATTTACTCTTGCGCACAAATCCTCAACAAGCCCTGTGGGTCTTGACTTATATAACTGTAAGTCATCAGCATAAGCATGCATGGATACATTCTCACATTTCACAAAAATGTCATTGATGAACATGGCAAACAAGAGTGGTCCCAAGACTGACCCTTGAGGGACACCGCAATAGATTTGCTTATACGCAGATAAGTTGTTGCCTAGGCTGACTCTTTGGGACCTTCCATTTAAGTAACTACTTAAAAGGCGAACTGATGACTCAGAAAATCCGCACTGCAATTCAAGTTTTTTGCATAAGATACTATAGTTTACAGTGTCGAAAGCCTTGGAGAAATCGAGAAGGCAAAGGAAGGTTAGATCACCATTGTCGAAGGGAGCTCTAATGTCATCCAAGATATTAACTATAACTGTTGAACAACTATGACATTTACGGAAGCCTGACTGAAAATCAGACATAAGGCCCAGAGATAGGATATGTTCACTTATTTGCTCCGCCATAAGAGCCTCACATGCTTTCGAAATCGATGACAACAAGCTGATTGGTCTGAAGTCACCAGGCTCGCGTGCATTTGCAATTTTCGCAATCGGAACAATTGTAGCCACTTTCCAGCTGGCAGGAAAGCACGAGGTAGTGATGCAATGGTTGATGATATGAGCAAGTGAACTGACCACATGGGGCAAAATAAGCTTAATGAACTTGATCGACACACCGTCTTCACCAATGGAATTCGAACTGATTTTTTTAATCCAGCAGGCAACATCTAGCTCATTTATAGCTCTAAAACTGAAATCATGCGGCAACTCAACATGCACTATGCTATTAATGTATTCGGTATTATCATCTCTCAACGAGCTCGCAGTGAAATAATCATTCAGTAGATTTGGATCAGTACGGCAGACTTCAGAGCCTTTATTGCAGATACCAATACTTTTTAGATTTTTCCATAACTGTTTAGAAGATAGATTTGGGCTTAGTTTAGATAAATAATATTGTTTTTTTGGATAGTCTAATTGCCAAGGTAGCTTCATTCCTTGCTTGCCTAAATCTTTGCCAATTGGCCTCAATTGGATATCGTTTCCACTTGTTATAGGCTTGTAACTTAACACGCGTGGTTAGCCAGGGGCAGGTTGTGTTGCTGACCTGTCGTGTACACAGGGGAACATTGGATTCAAAAAGATTTAAGATATTATCAACAAAAAATTTTAGCTTGTCATCAACTGAGCTAAAGAACCAACAATCAGTCCAGTTTATTTCAGATAAATCCCCATAAAGTTTGCCAATATCAACAGATTTAAAGTTGCGATATGTGAAGCAAGTTTCAGAAGCAATAGGTGCAAGATTAATGTTAAATGTGCAGAAAATTAGGTCATGGTCTGAAACAAATGATATCTGGTTAAAAAGGAGTACAGACGATACATCAGATGTTACGAAGACATCAAGTAAACTGGGGCAGGCATTGTTGGAAAACCTTGTTGGCAACGTTGTGTTAACTAAACTTAGTCCAACTTCGGCTAGGCAATCCAAAAAAATCAGTGCTAAGATTATCATTAGCTAGAATATTTATGTTGAAATCACCACAAAGGATATAATGATTAAATTCAATAGCACATCTAGATATATCATCAAACAGTGGTTTAAGGCTACAGCTGCGGTTCGGGTTGTACACACAAAAGAGAAACACTTGGGTCCTATTGTCGAATATTTTAATATTTAAGTATTCAACATCGGTGCCACAGGATTTCCCTAGCACTGAAACATTTAAATTTTCCCTGCAGAAAATTGCTACTCCTCCACCATTTTTATGAGACCTATCATTACGGTATAATTTAAAATGATGCATGTTCATAAACGAGTTATCAACATCCTTATGAAACCAGGTTTTTGAAACACATATGACGTCAACGGGAGAATTTTCAAAAATATACTTCACGTAATCCATTTTATCATCATTTAGACTTCTTGCGTTGAAGTGAACAACCTTGAGTCCAGATTTCTGCTTGCACAGAACCTCAATCATAGTTTTACTATTTTCGTTAGCGCTGCTGCCTGTATTATTGGCACCAATCATATACATACATAAACAACAAAACATATTGTTGGTCGTTTCTTTCACGACTTTCAGTTTTCGTTTCGTTGTACATAAACATGCAGTTAATATTGACGCAACTGCAGCCGTAACAGAAAAATATAACATTTTCTTTTCAATCAGAATTGAAGTAAAAGAATGGAAAAAATGTGTTTATATGAATACAAAAACTCGAAAATACTTTTAACTAATTGTCCCAAAAAAAAAATGGAGCTGTCAAATAATCAAATAATTGTTGCATACAAAAATTATAACCGTGAAATTTACGCTACCGATTAAGGAAAATCAGACGAAGTGATTTTTTTTAAATTAAATTTAAGGGGGCGTCCATATATTACGTGAGGTGATTTTTGCGATTTTTTAAACCCCCCTCCCCTTAGTGAGATTTCATGAGATTTTGCTCGACCCCCTCCCCCCCTCTAATCTGACGTGAGATTGTTCAAAATGCGTGTTTTCAGTGTTAATATGTTAATCTATGCTTCATTGTGTTGGACTTATTAAAACACTCGTAATTTATTTTATTATTTTATTTAGGACTAGTTGAGACTAGAATTTCAGACTACTAAGATCGTAGATTGATATTAAAATGAAAAAATTTGAACAGTTACTTATTAAGTAAAAGTAAGTCATTTAAAATGAGAACTTCTAAAATTGGTGAAGGAATATTCATTCAAATTCAGTCCATGGGGACTCATGTGTTGTCTCGAGAGTAACTACTGGAACCAGCATGTCCATGTGATTTTCAGTAATCATCTGGTCCTTCAACCTCGCTGTGATTAAGCTACTCTATACCGTTTTGGCTTGTACACAGAAGCTCAAAGCTGTTTATTTTGCATTTGCAACGATGCAACAAGATCGTGAACTGCCCTATAGCTTCTAAAACTTTGCAAAGTCTTTGCACCAGTGAGTCACACTCATCATCCTAACAATCTTTTTCAGCCTCAATAAAAGATTTTCTAATCCTATATTCATATCAACTTAAAATGAAATGTTTGCATTAACATGAATTTTTGTAATAGAAATTTTTTATTTAAAAATCCCGGGATCCTGAAAGACAATCCCGAGATTTGGAGAGGCTTAAATTATCCGGGATCCCGGGATCCTCGGATTGACTTCCCTAATGGTCATAAAAATACGAACAGTTATCCAAATTCGCTGAGTATGCGTGTTGTTTGTACACTGTAGCGTGCATACTAAAATATGCATGCTGTATTAGTACTAAGGCATGAACCTTGCATGCATAATAGTCTTGCTTAAAAAATATGAACTACTAATATGTATTTTAACTTTAAGGAGTGCAGTTGTACATTATTTATTAAAAAAAATATAAATTAATATAACAGAATATAACAACTTTAAAAACTGAAATAAATAAGATTAATTAATGACAACAGCAATTTTTTTTCTTACAATATTAATGCAAATGTTTGCATACAGTATTAAGGGTAATGTATGCATGCAGTATTTATGACAATGAATGCATAGAGAACTACTAATTCCCCATGCATACAGCAATAATAAGTGTGCGGGTACACAGTAGACATGCTCTTGTTTGACATCGCCATGTAAAATGGAAATGAGCTTGCATTTATACTGGCATGCATACAAAACATCAAATGTATGCCTACATCATCAATGCTGTATGCATGAATGTACTCACTGGGATGTGCTTCATGTGTGCCGACCACTGAACTAATCATTTACGGACGTAAACACAACAAGTAGAGACTTGTCCATGCATCGTTGTCACAAGTCGCAGCGCTCGTTGAATCGCGTGTTCAGCTAGCCGGTGGTAAAAAAATCAACGAGCTACTATGCTACTTTGTTGCACTCGCATAACCGCCAAAAATATTATAGTGTGAAATTTAGTCATATTTTAGTAGAGAAACACGTTTTACTCAATTTAACCAGTTATCTCATAATTCTACACTGTTTCTTGCTGATAAAAAATTACGTCATTTTTGCGCGAACCCACCCTCTCCCCCACGTGAGATTTTTTGATATTCTGCTTAACCCCCCACCCCCCTAAATGCCTCACGTAATTAATGGACGCCCCCTAAATTCTTTATATTTACTAAGCACTCACATTTATATTCCAACATTTGATACTGAATTTTCTTCAAATTTTTCCATTTCTTGTCAATTATCTAGAGGTGTCTCACAACTAGACCAAATTTTTGTTGGGGCTTACAAGGTATCCTAACGAAATTGGTCAGGAAAATTATGTTACTGGAATCACTATTCTTTCTTCGAAAAAAAGTTCCGTATAGACATAAGATTCTTGAAATAATAACAAACATTCCATTTTAGAGTGCCGGAGAAAACTTTTTTGTCAACAAGAAAAACCGTCTCATAACTAGACCATATCCCTACTTATTTCCAAATTGCTTGAAGTTTGATTGAGTGTATTTACTAGTCATGAAATTAAAACTATTTAATTTTTGACACTGTATATAAAAATTTACATCTTTAAAAGTTTTTAAAATCGAAATGAATGTAGATGCAACTTTTGTTAAAAGACTTGGTAAATTTTAAGAAGGTTTTTGTTATAAAACTCTTCCATTTTGGTCTCTATCCACCACAAGTGATGTATTGGGAAAACCACAAAACAATATTTTAGTATTAATATTGATTTTGACATTTCGTAGAAATGAGATTGATGGCTCGACATACAGGCTGTTGCGATAATTCTATCGCGTAATTTGAAGCAATTTGTTTTTCGTCATTTGAAAGTTTTCCATTTAAGAGAATTAAGAAAAAATTCAAAAGTGAGAATGCAAGTTTTAGTAACGATTATTTTTAGACTGTTAACTATAACCAGTAATCTAAAAAAATGTTTTAATTTTCCTCTTTAGTAAAACAATAAATTTCTTGCAATCCACCAAAACTTACGCGTTGTTAAAAAAGCTGCAATGAAACCTAAAAAATTCCTTCTTTTAAACAACAACAAAAACACAGTGATAAAAATATGCCATATACTCCAAACGCACACACACACACTCACACATATACTCAAACAGAACCAAAAAGCTTTTCTTGATGCTATTGAAATGATGTGCTGACAGCTTCTTCATCTTCATCTTTCACTGCTGCTGCTGCTTCTGTAGCTGTTACTTCAAGAAGCACCTGATTCATTAAGACTTTTTGTATAACTGAATGAATGTGTATGTATGTATGTGTTTGTGCACTTTGTTTTCTTTTGTTTTTACTAGCTCCCTCTTCATTTTACTCGCATATCACTAATTTTTGCGCTGCTATTATTTTTAATCTTTTGCGCTACTTCAGCGTGAAATTACTTTGGTCCAAAGTGAAGCCAACTCCCCGCAACACCCACTACTAACACTGACTTGCCTTACTTTTTTAAACCCCCCTGTATGATTCTTACTCTTTATCTATTGTTTTTACTTAATGCTGCTGCTGCTTTGCTACTTTCAAAACTGCGAGTTGCAAAAAAAAAAATCAGCAACACATAAAAGGCGAGTGAAAAGATGCAAGACAACAAAGGAAAAGCAGCCGCACCAGTAGCAGTAACATTTAGCGCAAGTCGCGCCATTCAGTTCGCCATTCAAGCATTCGCTCAGTCAGACCGTTGAGCTAAGGTTGTTGGCAACAGGAAGTCAGCGGCAGCAACACTAGCTGCCTCCGCTTCTGCTGTTATTGTTGTTATTGTTCTTCTTCTTCTTCTTACGCCCGCTACATCCTTAACCACAGCCATTTGCAGCCACTTCCTTTGTGCGTCCGCCTGTCTGTCCGTGCTTCCGTCAATTTATTGTTTCCTGACTGAGGTGAAATAGCGTCTTGTTGTCTTTATTTCCTTGTTTTGTTCTGCTTTTTGGTTATCTAGCTGCTTTAAGCGAAAAAAAAAATCAACCCAGCAACATATCCTGTGTTCTCACTGATTTTCATGTTCCAGTGTATGTGTGCAATAACCACAAAAACTACAATTACACAGAAATAATGTAATATGTTTGTACCAGATTCGTTTCTTTTGTGATTCTTGTTAAAGTTTAGTACTGTTTTTCGGTTTGTTTCTTCAATGTCATTAAGAAATCTTTCAACGTTATCCAACTCTAAATAGCAGAAACGAAAATGAATGCTTTTGTTTTTGGTGTGTTCGTCGAATTGTTGTGGTTAGATATTTTTTTTTTTTTGGGCAGTACGGGGAAAATTTTTTTTATTTATTTCAAAAGCTTACTTCAATGCTTAAACCAGCTTGAAGAACCACACCTGGAGCTAAATATTTGTTGTAGCGAAAATTTTAAGAAACAATTTCGAGTAACAATAAATAATTTTATTAAACCGGCGGCCGTAGCCTAGTGGGTAGAGTGCGTGGCCCCTAAGCTAAAAGAATCGCGGTAGCCCGGGTTCAATTCCAGCTCAGACGGAACAGGCGCTGATCCAAGGGGGGATTCACGGGGTCATGACCCCCAAAACAGCCCGCATTTAAAAAAAATAGGGCTGAAACAATATTTAGCAAACCGATAAAAAACAAACGAACAAAACCTAGTTTGTACAAACTTAAAAACCTGAAACTAACCAAACGACCAAAATTAACTTACTTTTTTGCACTCTGAAAAAATTGGAATCAAAAAATGACTAAATCAACAAAATTGACTAATTATCTTAAACAAGACTGACTTTTTAATTATTTTTTCTATATTTGGATTGTAGCTATACTTCATATATTTACTATCATCTGTTTACAATCTGTTTACAAGTTCCAACTAAAAGCATCATTTATAAAACAAAATCCAATCTTCTTTTTTGTTTTGCAAATCTGTTAATGGTCGCATCGATGTCCAATTCAATGTCTCGATGGATGTGTAGCAATGCAAGCCCGGTGAGTCTGTCTTCTGTCATAGTTGATCTCAACCGAGTTTTGAGGCGACGGAGAGTTGAAAAACTCCTTTCTGCAGTGACTCCAGTAACAGGAAGCGTCTCCAAAATTCAAAGCAGTGTATTAATAACCGGATAAACAACTTCATCACACGCATCAAGGGCAAGAGGAACTGAATCTGGGAGTTCACCGCCGCCTGCAACAATTCGGTTGCATTTAGCTACCCACAACTCGAATTCTGCAATAACGTTCGAAGGGGGAGTGTTCAGAAGCTTCTGGTAAGTTTCTGCTACAAGATGAACTTCTTCAATGTCTTCCGCTGTATAGGAAGTCCGAGGCAGAAACACTCTCAACCCAAAAAGCTTCATCACGTCTAGAGAGAGCTTTTCTTTGAGGTCCGTCACAACGTTGTCCAACAGAGGAACGTACATTTCTCTCCTGAAATATTCCTCCGGGGTTTGATTTTGTTGGTGGTTATCTCGATGTTTTTGACAAGAAAAAACGCGCGTTACTTTTAACTCCATCCAACATCCAACTGCGTTGCGAGATTTTCAGTTTCAGAAAATAGTTGTTGAAAAACAAAATCAGCATCGCTTCTTTTCTTCTCAAGCCCAGTCAAAGTATATTGTTTCAAACCGGTTGCTTTCTTCAGATCTAATGATGGTGTTTGCAGTATTCGGCTCAAAGGTAAAGTTACTAAAGATACTAAGAAAGCACATATGCATGCGTGCAAACACAAAACTGATTTTAATGTATCTGCTTTGTTGTTGCTTTTTTGTGTCGATACACATACGTTTGCTCTCAGAGTGCTCTGTGCCCATAGCAGCAAATGAGCATTGTGTACGTGCGGAAACAGAGCGTCAGCAGCATTTTTCGTTGTCGGCACAAGTGGTAGGTTTTTCAATTTTTGATCATCACTAGTCTAGAGTAAAGAATTTATAGTCAAAAACTTTGTTTTTTACGGGTTAATTTTTTCTATCCTGTGACCCCCTCCGGAAAAAAATCCTAGATCCGCGCCTGAGACGGAATGTTTTTCAATTGAATTAATTTTCTGTTTGGTAACTAAAATATGACCTTAAAAAATTATAAACAAATTCTATAAACAAGCTGTTCAAAATATCACAAAATTCCTACTTAGAAATATTAAAATTAATAAACTATTTTATATTTTTCAATAGTTTTATGAACCTTCTGAATGATTTGATTTAATTAATTTTTTTTAAAGAATTGATCCTCGTTTTTCAGAAATAAACAATAAATACTTTCTTAATATTTAATTGAAACTGTGAACCTATTTAGACGAGCTTTATTTAATTTTCAATTAAGTATCAATAAAAAATTATATTTATTTTATAATTCTCTACAATTATCATGGAACTTTGTTACAGTTATCTTGGAAAAATGGCAGACAGACGAACAGATTGGGGCGCGTGGTTTTCATAGAACATGTACCCATCCCGCTTCAAAGGCTGTATCGAAACTTATAAATAAAAGCCTCACAAGCAGTGAGTCGTAGGTAGAGAGATACGTAGGCAGTTTAAGAAGTCAGTGACTTTTTGAATTTCCCGCATAGTAAATTTAAATGCAACATTGTTCCTGTCAACTACCATATATTACTAGACTACTTTAAAATTTTGAGCAAGCTGGGTCACTTAATTTTTGTTTGACAGCCAATGAAAGCAGACAATCTCATGAGTTTCAACAAAAGTGGAAAAAAGTGAATTTTGTGTATTCATTAAATTTCGAAACCAAGAAAAGGTTTGATAAATACTGTGGGGACAAAACACCATCAATTTCAATGGTTAAAAAGGGGTTTACTGAATTTCATTGTGGTCGTACTGCCACAAATTACGATGCACGTTCAAACGTGGTTGCCCAAAAAAAGTCGTCACACCAGAAATCGTCTAAAAAATCCATGGAATGATATTGGACGATCGGAGAATGAAATAACGAGTAGTGACTGATGCTGTAGGCATCCCAACTAAGCAATGTTCAACAGCAATCCAAAGAAGATTTGCACGTAGACGAAACATGATACATCACAATACACCAGAGACCAAGGAACAATTAAAGCAAAGGACTTCTTCTGGTGAACGTGTAGTAAATAAGACCAATGTGTGTCTGTCGGTCGACACTGGCATGGCGACAATTTTTAAAATGCATGCAGAGTCATTTATAACTTGAAAAGGGATAGATAATGTATCACCAACAAATATTATTCACAGCTGTCAAACAGATTTGTCTTTGATTTCAAGTAAAAACGACCGCATTTGGCGAAAAATAAAAGTGCGAACACATCTGTAGCCGCCATGGTAAAAATCCATAAATTGGGCTACGAACTGCTACCCCATCGAACATATTCTGCACATATAGCACCCTATAACTCTTTCCTGTTTTCAAACCAGAAAATATGGATCGGCGATAAAAGATTTCGATTGAATGAAGAGGTTCTCACTAAAACAAAAGCCTATTTTGGGAACCATGAAAAAAGCCATTCAAGGAAGGAATAAAAACATTGCAAAAACTATAGACTAAATTTTTCGATCTAGAAGAAGACTATTTTAAGAAATAAAACGCTTTTTTGCCAACAGAAAAATCCCACTGGTCACTGCATGCAAGGAACCCGGGTATAACCACGTACGAAAACTGTATGAAGTGCAAGGAACCAGGAGCTCTAGAGACTCTAGAACACATACTATGCTCATGCTACGCTCTTGCTTAGATCGAGTCTTAAATACTTAGGCACACCGCAGCTCCCGTCATTGGGAAATCTTTCCAAAACCATTATTAAATTTCTGCTAAAATTTTCGTGAGTTTAACTAAAGTGGGGCAGGCCCATTTTTAGTGCACTTGCCGAGAGTAACCATATGAACTAAATTACAAAATCTAATACCCAAACCATTGAAGTAAAATATTTTCATTGGTTTGTGGTCGGTAAAAGGGGGGGGTGGCGTGGAACCCAATTTTTAGTACAGTTGTTGACAGTAGCCATACAAACTAAGCCAAAATTTTAGCTCTATCGCCAATTTTTATTTATCATAATTTTAGTAGTCAATTTTTATGATTTCTCAAAAAATGGGTTTGGCTATACAGCGATAACGACCATTTTTAGCACAGTTACCGAAAGTAAGCATGCAAACTTAAGTATAAAATGTTAGTCTTACACTGCCAAAACTGCTTGAAATATAGCATTTTCACTGATTTGTGGCTGGTGAAAGGGTTGTGGAAATTAATATTTCGTACAGTTGCTGACAGTAACCACACAAGGCAAATTACTAAATTTAAGTCTTATACGACAAAAACCATATTAAAGCATTTTCATTGGTTTGTGGGTAGTAAAAGGGGGGCGTGAGAACACACCTTAGTACAGTTACCAACGTAACCATACAAACTAAATTACCAAATTTAAGTCTTATACGATCAAAACTGACTGAAATATTGAATTTTTATTGATTTGGGAGCGGTAAAAGGGAGGTGTGGCAACTTTTTTTCCTCAAACATCTCGTACCTGAAACAATTCAACTACCAAAATTTCAGGTCAATCGGTCCAGTTGTTTTGGAGTCTATAGGCATAACATACACAGACACACATCGTTTTGCTTTTTATATATATAGATATTGATTTGTTGGCGGCAGAAGTGGGCGTAAAAACATTTATATATAGTGACCGCCTCTGCACCTACAAAGCATTAATTGCCATGATTTCGAAAAAGTAGGAGTATATACATTGCGACCTCGCCCACTTTTTGTACAGCTACCGACAGTAATCATCTGAGCAAAATTACTAATTCTCAGTTTTTTACGATCAAAACCGTCTGATATATATCTTTTTTTTTTTGGTTTATGTTCGATAGCGCAAATTTGGCTTGTATGGGAGGTACCACCACGCCCCCTTGTCCTATCGTTACCAAACCTAACAGGAACACTCTCAAGAAGTGGCTTCAGTTTCCCTCAAGATTTCATAAAGATAGGTTAAGGGATTTTTGAGTCTATACGTGATATAGCCACATACTCTACATCCTTTTTATATATATAGATGCAGCAGATTGCAATTTACAGCCAAGGCCAGGGGCCAAGTGTTAGGTTAGTGCGAATATTGCTATTGCAGCTTGACTATTTTTGAAGCGAAGCGAAGTAAAATCTGAAAAACGAAACTTTTTTTCATAAACCTTTTTTCTTAGAATTGTTGTTGTTTTTAGTGTCGACTGTAACAAGAGAATATAAAATTAATACAAATTTTTCTTTGTTAGCAATGAGGATTGAACTCGTACCCTTTCGATTGATAGTCCTATACACTACCAACTGATCCAAAAACCTTCATTGACTATGAGAGTTTTTTTAATATTAAGTATTAACTGACGCTATGTTGCATAGATGACAAGAATCTATTAAAGGATTGTGCATTAGCTATCCTTCATTTGAATGCGTGAAGCTATGGCGCAGATCAAAAGGATCGTGTATTGGCTATCCAAACAACAAAATCAGCAAAAATAAAGGGTGCTTTTTTAGAGGTTTGTTTTTCGAATAGAGATAAAACTGGCATTTTGTGGTCAAATCTGACAACTCTAATGTTATTTATGTTCAGTTTGGTTTGCCATTTCATCATGAACAGGTTGACAAAAGAACAACGCTTGCAAATCGTGCAAATTTATTTCGAAAATAATGGTTCAGCTCGCGAAGTTTACCGCAAGCTCCGTCCATTTTATGGTCGACATAATCGTCCATCAGAGCAATTAATTCGGTTAACCATGGGTCGTTTTCGCACTACGTTTACTCTATGTGATAATACGCGACCGCAGAGACGTCGAACAGTGCGCACCGAAAAAACAATTGCCGTTGTAGAGCAAAATGTTGAAGAGGACCCGAATGAATCGATTCGCCACCGTGCACAGCAATTGGAGCTTTGTCCATCAACTTTATGGAAGATTTTGCGCAAAGATCTTGGCTTGCAACCTTACAAGATCCAGCTTGTGCAAGAATTAAAGCCGCGAGACTATGCAATGCGTCGTGATTTTGGTGTATGGGCCGAAAATGAGATTGATCTCGATGCTGATTTTCATCGCAAAATTTTGTTCAGTGATGAGGCTCATTTTTGGTTGAATGGCTACGTCAACAAGCAAAATTGCCGCATTTGGAGTGAAGAGAATCCACATGAGACCCTTGAGATGCCATTACATCCACAAAAACTGACTGTTTGGTGTGCTCTATGGGCTGGTGGAGTCATTGGGCCATACTTCTTCCGAAATAATGCTGGAGAGTCAGTTACCGTTAATGGAGACCGGTATAGAGCCATGATAACCGACTATCTTGTTCCCGAATTGGATGGCATGAATGTGGATGAGTTGTGGTTCCAACAAGACGGCGCTACATGCCACACAGCGCACGTCACAATCGATTTATTGAAGGAAACATTCGATGAGCGCATAATTTCGCGGAATGGACCTGTCAATTGGCCACCAAGATCGTGTGATTTGACACCATTGGATTATTTTCTTTGGGGATATGTGAAGTCGCTCGTCTACGTCAACAAACCAGAAACGTTAGGGGACTTGGAAGCCAACATTCGTGGCGTTATTGCCGACATACGAAAAAGTGGTTGAAAATTGAACCTGTAGAATTGGCTTTATTCGAGCCAGCCGTGGCAGCCACATGCTCGAAATCATATTTAAACAATAATGGCATAAAATTATCCTTCCAACAAAGCCAAATTGATGGACATTTAAACGATTTTCTTGTGTTTTATTTTAATTCAAAGTTCTATACCTCTAAAAAAAACACCCTTTATAACAAAACAAATTCTACTTACCACCATTGTCGTTAACATCGCTAACGTGTTTTCTTTTGTTGATGAGAATAGTCTGTTCCCTAACTTTAAGAACTGCTGGAACTTAAATTTTATGAATTGACACAAGTTATGCGGCAAAGTAATAAACAGTTTTCGTCATTGTTAACGAAGATTGGTGATGGTAAAAAACTTGAGCAAAAAGAGTTACATTTAATAGAGAGTCGATTTTTTACGAAGGAATCTGCCAGCCGCCTGTGTCCAAATGGAATAAGATTATTTTTTAGTAATGCTTCTGTAGATTTATTTAATAATTCTATCTAACGCGCAATAGAACGCAATAAAAATAATGAACAATTACAAGCATTTAACCAAAAATTGCATAATTTGAAAGTCTTTGATACAGGTGGTTTACCTTCTGAAATTGTTTTTGTCATCAATAAACATTATCTAATAACAACAAATATTAATGTTAGCGATAGTTTGCCAAATGGGGCTATTGATAAACTAGTGCACATTGAATTTGACCAGAATGACCAGGTTAAAAAAGTTTGGCAGGAATTCGATGAGTCTAAAATTGGTCAGAAAGCAAGAATGAAAGCTTCTGCTGATGCTCAATCGATTCAAGTTGGAAGAAGAGTTGTGCAAATTCTACGAAAAAACAGTAGCATACCTCTTAATAAAAATAGAACAATCACAGTTGCAAGAAATCATTTTCCATTAATTCCTGCAATGGCTGTAACTATTCATAAGTCACAGGGTGGATCATTCGCAGATTGTTTACGAATATGACAAAAAGCATTCCTTGCAATTACTCTACGTCGCTTTATCTCGTGTTACTAGTATTGACGGAATTTTTATCACAAGCCCTGATGGCAACCCTCAACAATTTATATTTCATCATGGAAGGCGAAATGATTTTTCTAATGTTCATTTATTTCAAGATTTTTAAAGATTATCTCTTAACAAATTAGAAACTAAATATATTACTATAAAAATAAACAGTTCTTTTCTGTATGGACTTTGAATTTTCAGAGTCTCCGTGCGCATTCTCAAGATCTTACCGATTCTATAACTCAAATCTGTGACATTATATTGCTATCAGAAACAAAAATGCAAAATGATGAGAGTATCGATATCACTTATTTCGCTTGTATATCTCGATTTCAGAGAAATAGTTGTCGTTCTGGAGGAGTTGCAATTTATCGTAATTATAATTAAGATAAGTACAATAAAGTCACTGGGGATATTTCAATATATTTAAACAGACTTCAGCTATAAAATTTTTCCGCTGATATTTCAAAAATTGGAGAAGTATGTTCTGCAGAAGCAGGTTCCATTGAACTGGGTAAAAATTATCACAAAATGCCAATTGTTTTTGTTGGAGATTTTAATTTCGATTTTAGACATGAATCCTCAAAACCACTTAAATAATTCCTTTTTGATAAATTTAATTTACAAATAATAAGCGATCCAAATATTTGTACAACACGATTAGGAACAACTACTGATGCAGTTTTTTCTAGATATATCGCCGACATATCATTCATACTATACGTTTGCTATTTCAGTTATCATAAACCCCTAAATTTTATTAATAAAATTCGATAATAATTAAAAAAATTTACTAAAATAATTCAAAATGGATGTAATATCTAATAAAATAAAATAATATTGATGTGTAGTAAAATTTACAATTTTGGTGTGATTATAACTTGTGTTTTTTTAATTAATTTGATGATATTTAAAATTTTTGAATTTAAAAATTATTTTATTATAAAAAACTAATAAATTAACAAATCTATGAAACTGTGAAAAAGCTTCGCTTCTCTCGTGTGTCCAACGACGCATCTATTTTTTATTTCTAATTGCATTATTATTTCTAATAATTAATTTTTTTTGCTGAATTTTGTTCAAGGTTTTCAGGAATATTTTTTTAAATAAATGTACTGAATGTTTGTTTAAAACATATGAAAAGCTTTCTTATTTAAAAAACTTCTGTATCTTCTTAAAATTAACATAAAAGCTGCAGTTGGTAAAATATTCAGCCAAAAGCCTTCCTGACTTAAATTTTTTTTCTGAAAATCAACAAATTTAATTTTTACTAGAGTAACGTAAGAAATGATTTTATTGACTTATTCTTAAATACGATGTAGCTGCAAGCTCTTCAGATGTACTCAATTTTCTATTATATTTCTTCGTACCTGACATCTGCCCTACACAGTAAGCGACCATTAGACTAGGTACGCTGCTAATGAAAGCACCAGCAAAAATTCCAGCGTCTAATTCTGTGTCGAAAACACAACAAAAACGAATGAAAACCTTTTTCGAATTAGAAATTTTCGTGAGTTAGAAAACATAACAACAATTTGTGTTAAGAATAATCTTCATTTCAAAATGTGCAGTTAAACAACACGATGTAGCTACATACAGAGGAATAAATACAATTTTTTGTTTAAACAAGGAAAATAAACTATCGACCCTTGACAATACAAAAGAGATTTCTTACCCGCGGGTTTTGTTATTCTTATCTTTTTTTAAGCTTGTAAAAGAGATAAAAAAAGCGAAAAACAACAAAGTGAGCCGCCATTTGCAAAATAATGTCAATAACAGTTTTTCTACCTTCTCTCCTTCATATTTTGACTCAATATTGTTGGCATACAAAAATGTCATAAAACAATGAAGTCAAACTGACAGATTGACAGAACGACAGTGCTATTGACAACACAAACTGTGTGGAGGAAAAAGCATTAAAGCTGTCTTGATCGACTTTGTAATGACATTTTTATTTCTTCATAGTAACATTTATAAATAAAACGACAAATAATAAAACAAAATAAAGGAGCGCAAAAACTTGCTGCAATAAAAATGTTATTAAATTATGTTGATTTTATATGATTTAATAACATAAGCATAAAGACTAAAGTAAATCAAAAATACGACAACAAATATGAAAATATGACATGAGAGAAAAAATGAGAAATCGACACTTAAAATCTCATCGCCTCTGTGGTGCAGTGCGCTAATGCGCGCTTGCACGGCATATCAGAAAGATTTCTGATGAAGCCTTTAGCAGGGCCAAAATTGCAATAAAATCAACTAATGATTTTTTTCTTTTTTATATTGAAAAACGTTGCTGTTACTTTGGAAAAATTCGTTAGAACAATTAATTGTTCTAACCTTGATCTAAAGCTCAATAAACGGTTTTAAACTATCAAACAACTAGAATTTGTATTTAAAATTAGGTATGATTTAAACTAGCAAACATTTAGAATTTGTATTTAAATCATAAAAAATCAACATAACAAATAACAAGGTCATTTAGAAAAAACTTAAATATTATTAAATGCTAGTGTAACAGTGGTTTTATCTTATGGCTGAGGTCAGCTCAGCCGTGCCAGGATCGAGTGAAAGATCCACAAACTTTCAACAAATGAGAACGCAGTTGGTGTTGGTTTTAATATTACAATTTCAAATTTTATTGATACTTTCTTCTTCTAAATACTTAATGCAGCGTGACGTCAGTAGCTTGGGTAAAAGTGAATGTAGGCGGTCAGTTGTAGGCGGTCGGAGGTTGTGAGTCCAGTTGACGGCAAAATCGGTATTCGGTAAATCGGTGGATTAGCAATCGGTATTTCGGTAATCGGTAGATTAGCAATCGGTAGTTCGGTAATCGGTAGAGCGGTAGTCGGTGGTTGGTTGTTGCCAGGGGCTCGTATCCTAAAAGAATCTGAAGTAATGCTCACATTTAATATTTTTAGAGACAATCATGGTGGAAAACCTCTATAAAGTTCGCACCATGCAAATATATATAATCAATAAACAATTTAATAAAAGTATGCCGACTGCGTTGGACGAACCAAAGACTGGTTCTCACCGCAAGTGCGACGTCTAAAACAGGTGCTCAAAGGGAAGAACCAGCAAGCTGGCTCGCCATTGAGCTACTGTGACCAAATCCAAACAACCCCCCCCCCCCCCCGTAGAGTATGCCGACTGCGGTGGACGAACCAAAGATGGTTCTCACCGCCGGTGCGACACCTCCCACAGAGACTCAAAGGGAAGAACCAGCAAGCTAGCTCGCCATTGAGTCACTGCGACCAAAAATGCAGAGTATGCCGACTGCGTTGGACGAACCAAGTATTGGTTCTCACCGCAAGTGCGACGTTTCGAATAGAGACTAAAAGGGAAGAACCAGCCAGCTGGCTCGCCATCTAGTCCCGGCGCCCCGTAGAGTATGCCGACTGCGGTGGACGAACCAAAGATGGTTCTCACCGCCGGTGCGACACCTCCCACAGAGACTCAAAGGGAAGAACCAGCAAGCTAGCTCGCCATTGAGTCACTGCGACCAAAAATGCAGAGTATGCCGACTGCGTTGGACGAACCAAGTATTGGTTCTCACCGCAAGTGCGACATCTCAAGTAGAAACGGTATGGGAAGAGCCAGCAAGCTGACTCGCCATAGAGTTACTACGTCGAGCTTACCTGAAGTAATGGTACTTTGGTTGGTTTTGTGTCGCCCTTTTATTCGATTTGGACAGAAAACCAGTTGGGAATTATATGTTTAGTTTTGTCTTTGGCCTGCCTGGCTATTCATAGATAGGCAGTATGGGTATGAATTAGCGGCTTATGCATTAGTGTGGTTGTGTGTTGTCTTTGGCCTGCCTGGCTATGCATGGGTAGTGTGTGTATTAATTAGAGGCTCATGCCGTAGTGCGGTTGGGTGTTGCCAGTTAGTTTTATTAAGTAGGTATGTAGCATGTGTTTGTTTTAGTTTTATTAAGTAGGTATGTAGCATGTGTTTGTTTCTATGGTCTGATGTCGTGGTGTGGTTGTGTGTTATTGCTGCTTTATTAATTATTAATAGAAATATTTAAGTTAATAAAAATATATATATATATAATATTTGTGACGGTTTTATAGTACTAAGTAGGAATATAATACACCACATATATATAATATTTGTGACGTTTTTATAGTACTAAGTAGGAATATGAATTAAGTAATTAAGTAAAGTAATATTAAGTGATATAATATGAATATAATATATACAACTTATGTAGTATTATAGATTATCTAGTGTATAAAAGTATAGGTAATATTTGTAACGTTACGTTACAGTCTCCCCCCACTTAGGAGGATTTCTTTATGCGTGATAAATAAATATATCATATTTATTATATAAATATATAAATATAGCTTCTTCTTCTCTGGGGTTACTCAATGGTACTCTCTGACCTGCTCGCGAGGCTAGAATCTTTACGACCCGAGCCCTTGGGATTGCCGGCTGCCGTGATGCCTCAAAAGGCGGCTCATAGGGTCGTGGTGGTTTGGGCATACTGGTTCGGCGCAGTACTGCCGCGATTTTGCCTGGCGCGACTGGTCGCGTTGGTTTATGTTCCATCTTGATGATCTGAAACGAAACAGAGAAGAAGACTGATTAACAATGGCCCATGCATTTGAGAGTATGTGGTGAGGACATGGGATAGGATAAAGAAGGAGAGAAGAGAAAAAACTTGATAATGAGGTTGATTAATCGAGCAAAATAAACCAAAATAAAATAAAGCAAAAATACTGAAATAATATATGAACAAAGAAAAAATAAAAATACAACTTTCCCGGTTAATCGTTGGTTTTTTCTGGTCTCTGGTGATATTCTTTTAGATGCTGCAGGTGTGCTCGTACTCGGGCCTTTCGGGGATTCTTCGTGTCTTCTAGTTCCGCGATATTGTGTGAGATCCACTTACGCACGATGTAAGGACCCGAGAACTTCGGAGCCAGTTTTTGCGCAAAATGGTCTATCGCTGATGAGAGTGGGTGGTCCCGTCGCAGAACTAATGAATTGATGGTTGGTCGCCAAACTCGCCGCCGCAGATTGTAGTATTTTTTTTTGTTGGTCAGATGCGACGCCCATGTTTCTTTTTACCTCTTTCCATAAGGAACCCATATTAGGCTGGGAGGGAGGGTATTCTTCTGGTGTCTGGCTTAGCTCTCTCTGCTGATTTGGGATAGGCAGGTTTCTCCCAAAATTTATTTCCGCTGCTGAGAATTTGGTTGATTCGTGTGTTGCGGTATTTATTGCAAAGGCTATTTCTGGTAGTTCTCTGTCCCAATGGCGGTGGTTGTTTTCGGTGCGTTGAGCAATCATTGTTTTTACTACCCGATTGGTTCTCTTGGTAGGGTTTTCGTGAGGTGAGTAAGGTGCGGTGACTCTATGCTCGATTTTGAGATTTTCTTCAAGCAGGGTGTTTAAAGTGGCGTTCTGTTCGTATGTAAGGAACTCTCTGCTCTTTAGTGCATTAAGATGAAATATTGATGCGTCGTTAGTGCTTGACGGGGCCGGTAGGCTAACTCCATCCAACATGATGGTTATATTTCGATGATTCAGGAAGTCCATCCCTAAAATTACTGGCTCAGCCAAGGTTGGTAGACATGATGCAAGTACTCGGGTTTTCTGACTGTTGTACTCTATCTCCATTGGAAAGACCTCACTACATATAACGTTGGTTTTATCTACCAATTGTACACTTCGTACGTGTTTCCGTGAGTGTATGCCCTGTGCTAACAAATGTTCTTGTATGGTTTTGTTGATATATGTCAGGGTTGCCCCAGTGTCTATCAAGGCCGGAGTTCTTAATCCGAATATGTCGACTTCCACGTAGTATTGACTTTTGGTACTTTCTGCTGAGGCGGTGGCACCAGAAGTGGTACATTTGCAGGAATTTGAGAAAACGCCCTCTTTGCCACAATAAGAGCAAAAGAGTATTTTCTGTGTGCTCTTGCAATGATGGCGTTGGTGACCATATTGTTTACATCGCCAACAATGGGTGCTTCTATTGTAGGACATGTCTTTGCCTAGATAGAAGGTTGGGTGTTGACGGCTGGTTTTTGCTTCATCCTTTTTTAACAATTCGTATTCATCGGTCATTTCCATGAGGTCGTCTATCGAAAAAAAATCACTACGCCTGACATATAATTTGTATTCTACTCGCAGGCCGTCGTAGATGCGGTCAGTATGATCGAGAAGTTTCAGGTGGGGGTGCTGACGGATGAGGGTTTGGATGGCTAATATATAATCTCTTGCCTTTTCTCGCTGCCCTTGTTTGCGCTGGTAAATACTTTCTTCAAGGTGGGCGAGGTATCTTTTCGGCATGAAGAACTGCTTTATTTCGCTGTTAAACGTATCCCATGAAGATATAGCATCCCTTTTTATTCTATACCAATGCAAAGCTTTGCCGCGTAGGATTACGGGAAGTGATGGCAACAGTGAGTTAAGAGCCAAATCGTAACAATCTGCCAGCTCTTCAATGCGTTCAAGAAATTCTAGAAGGTTGTCTCCTCCCTCGAAGTATAGCTCCCATCGTTGCACCGTGTACATTATTTCAGCGCTCGACAAACGGGTCACTGGGGTGGGTCGAGCGGGGCGGGGAACGTCAAGCAACATCTCTTCATTTGCAGTAATGGTGGTTTTCTCATCCCTCGTGACTTCCTCTTCTAAATCCCTTAGTAGGTTTTCTGTCGACTTCCGGCTACGTTTGCTCTTAATAAAATCGATGAGTTGCCGCCGCAACTGTTGGACGATACAACCATCCGTTTCTAATCCGATTTTCTGACATTCACTGACGAGTCTTTCCTTTTTTAATAGGTATACCCAGCCGACTGAGTCTGGTGTTAAATACTGACTTTCCTTACTTGACTGTGGAAAGCCAGAATTGGCTGTTGCGTCAGGTGGCTGCTGCGTATTCATATTCTTTTGCGTTTGACCTACTCCTTCGTCGTGGGTGGCTGGTGATTTTTTTCCACAGTCGGCGTTGGAGTTTGGTCCCTGCTCGGGCGCCATTTGTAACAGTGGTTTTATCTTATGGCTGAGGTCAGCTCAGCCGTGCCAGGATCGAGTGAAAGATCCACAAACTTTCAACAAATGAGAACGCAGTTGGTGTTGGTTTTAATATTACAATTTCAAATTTTATTGATACTTTCTTCTTCTAAATACTTAATGCAGCGTGACGTCAGTAGCTTGGGTAAAAGTGAATGTAGGCGGTCAGTTGTAGGCGGTCGGAGGTTGTGAGTCCAGTTGACGGCAAAATCGGTATTCGGTAAATCGGTGGATTAGCAATCGGTATTTCGGTAATCGGTAGATTAGCAATCGGTAGTTCGGTAATCGGTAGAGCGGTAGTCGGTGGTTGGTTGTTGCCAGGGGCTCGTATCCTAAAAGAATCTGAAGTAATGCTCACATTTAATATTTTTAGAGACAATCATGGTGGAAAACCTCTATAAAGTTCGCACCATGCAAATATATATAATCAATAAACAATTTAATAAAAGTATGCCGACTGCGTTGGACGAACCAAAGACTGGTTCTCACCGCAAGTGCGACGTCTAAAACAGGTGCTCAAAGGGAAGAACCAGCAAGCTGGCTCGCCATTGAGCTACTGTGACCAAATCCAAACAACCCCCCCCCGTAGAGTATGCCGACTGCGGTGGACGAACCAAAGATGGTTCTCACCGCCGGTGCGACACCTCCCACAGAGACTCAAAGGGAAGAACCAGCAAGCTAGCTCGCCATTGAGTCACTGCGACCAAAAATGCAGAGTATGCCGACTGCGTTGGACGAACCAAGTATTGGTTCTCACCGCAAGTGCGACGTTTCGAATAGAGACTAAAAGGGAAGAACCAGCCAGCTGGCTCGCCATCTAGTCCCGGCGCCAAAACCCAAGCAAACCCCCCCGTAGAGTATGCCGACTGCGGTGGACGAACCAAAGATGGTTCTCACCGCCGGTGCGACACCTCCCACAGAGACTCAAAGGGAAGAACCAGCAAGCTAGCTCGCCATTGAGTCACTGCGACCAAAAATGCAGAGTATGCCGACTGCGTTGGACGAACCAAGTATTGGTTCTCACCGCAAGTGCGACATCTCAAGTAGAAACGGTATGGGAAGAGCCAGCAAGCTGACTCGCCATAGAGTTACTACGTCGAGCTTACCTGAAGTAATGGTACTTTGGTTGGTTTTGTGTCGCCCTTTTATTCGATTTGGACAGAAAACCAGTTGGGAATTATATGTTTAGTTTTGTCTTTGGCCTGCCTGGCTATTCATAGATAGGCAGTATGGGTATGAATTAGCGGCTTATGCATTAGTGTGGTTGTGTGTTGTCTTTGGCCTGCCTGGCTAT
The DNA here is from genome assembly GCA_963920525.1 of Dichetophora obliterata. NCBI lineage: Eukaryota > Metazoa > Arthropoda > Insecta > Diptera > Sciomyzidae > Dichetophora > Dichetophora obliterata. The sequence goes on from OY986438.1 coordinate 189,040,188, forward strand.
GCATGGGTAGTGTGTGTATTAATTAGAGGCTCATGCCGTAGTGCGGTTGGGTGTTGCCAGTTAGTTTTATTAAGTAGGTATGTAGCATGTGTTTGTTTTAGTTTTATTAAGTAGGTATGTAGCATGTGTTTGTTTCTATGGTCTGATGTCGTGGTGTGGTTGTGTGTTATTGCTGCTTTATTAATTATTAATAGAAATATTTAAGTTAATAAAAATATATATATATATATAATATTTGTGACGGTTTTATAGTACTAAGTAGGAATATAATACACCACATATATATAATATTTGTGACGTTTTTATAGTACTAAGTAGGAATATGAATTAAGTAATTAAGTAAAGTAATATTAAGTGATATAATATGAATATAATATATACAACTTATGTAGTATTATAGATTATCTAGTGTATAAAAGTATAGGTAATATTTGTAACGTTACGTTACACTAGAAATCATTGTTAAAATGCCAAATTGAAAGGTGTTGCAAATATTAATTTTTTTACACTCAGAAATAAACCATTTTGAACTCATTCACCGTATTAAATTTATTTTTGAAGTGAAAACTTATTAATACAAAACGCAATTTGCGGGAAGGTTTACTTTTGTGCTTCCATTTGAAGAAAAAAGCGGTTGAAGCACAACGCACGCTTACTGAGGCTTATGGGGACTATGCTCCATCGATTTCTACTTGTGAGTACTGGTTCCGTCAGTTTAAAAGTGGTGATTTTGATACGGAAGACAAAGAGCGTCCGGGCCAGCCGAAAAAGTTTGAAGATGAGGAATTGGAGGCTTTGCTCGATGAAGACCCGTGTCAAACCCTTCAAGAATTGTCAGAATCATTGGGAGTCGACTTATCAACGGTCGGCAAACGCTTGAAGGCCATGGGAATGATTCAAAAGCAAGGAAATTGGGTGCCGTACCAGTTGAAGCCGAGAGACGTTGAACGGCGATTTTGCATGTGCGAACAACTGCTTCAACGGCATAAAAGGAAGAGTTTTTTGCATCGTATTGTCACTGGCGATGAAAAGTGGATCCATTACGATAATCCTAAGCGAAAAAAATCGTGGGGACCACCCGGCCATGCATCAACATCGAGGGCCAAGCCGAATATTCATGGCGCCAAGCTTATGCTGTGTATTTGGTGGGATCAGAAGGGTGTCGTGTACTATGAGCTGCTAAAACCTAACGAAACCATCACTGGGGAACGCTACCAACAACAATTGATGCAATTGAGCCGAGCATTAAAGGTTAAACGGCCGGAATATGCCAAAAGACACGACAAAGTGGTTTTTCAACATGACAACGCACGGCCACATGTTGCAAGAACCGTCAAGAAAACGTTGGAGGCGCTGAATTGGGATGTGCTACCCTACCCGCCTTATAGCCCAGACATAGCCCCTTCCGACTACCACCTATTCAGATCGATGACGCATGGCTTGGCTGAGCAGCGCTTCACTTCTTACGAGGATACCAAAAAGTGGGTCGATTCGTGGATTGCCTCAAAAGACGAATCGTTCTTCCGGCTCGGAATCCATATGCTGCCAGAAAGATGGGAAAATGTTGTAGCTAACGATGGACAATACTTTGAATAATATACATTGTACCGTTGTTTCTAAATAAATGCTCAAAAACCGAAAAAAAACCTTTAAAATTAATTCCAACCCCCAATAAGATTTTTCATAAAGGGTGTGTGTCAAAAGGAAACTTTTCAGTCGTGGTAGGATAGAAAATATCAGGTTGAATAAATTTGTCTTTTTTGCTGTGTCAAATGGACGATGAAATTTTGACAGTTACAAATTTTGACGTTTCACATTTCGGCCGTGTTTTAGCGCAAATATTTTATTTAATTTGCATTTTATTCAATTTGCGACATATTTAATTTGAGTGCTTTTACTTGCAACTTATTTCGTAAACTTGTAATATTGTAAACTTAAAAAATAACAAAATAATAAAAAAAAATAACGAAAGCACTTGAGTTTGTGTGTGCGTGTGTGTGGGCCAACGATCTGCCGGTACATCAGCAAGTGCAGCAAAGTTAATTTAGCTTTCTTTGCTGGCGAATGTCCTCCAAGTGCCACCACCAGCAGCACAAGCAAGTGTAGCGCAAATTTCTGGATTATTTTGCTTGCTAACGTTCTCCGAGAGTCACCACGACGACGAGCAGCACCAGCAAGTGCAGCACAATTCAATTGACTGGTCAGCTCTCCAATATTTCCGAAGCACCATTTCAGCATGTCTGGCCAATTTCTGCCATTATACTTCGGTGTGAATTAAAAAAATTGAAAGCGGAGAATTTGCGCTTCATTTGCTTGTGCTGCTGGTGATGGCACTTGGAGGATGTTGGCTAGCAACAAATTTTGCACTGCACTTACTTGTGCTGCTGGTGGTGGCACTTGGAGGGCGTTCACCAGCAAAGAAAGCCAATTAACTTTGCTGCACTTGCTGATGAACCGGGAGATCGTTGGCTCACGCACACACAAGCAATTTCGTTATTTTTTTGAAGTGAAAACTTCTTTAGGCGCGTTGAACGATTTTGGTAGAGTGTAAATCTTTGGTTTGCATCATCGTTATCGTCATTTTGCGAGTAACTCTTGTCATCAATACAGACAGCGAGTAGGTTTTGAAATGACGCTCTTGGATCTTGACTACAAGACGCTCAGCAAATCTAGCAAGCAACCATCAATAAGTTCCTCTGCTGACGCATCGTTTTTTCCCTCCCTTTGCTCCGCTGCGAAACACTGAAAGATACTGTTTTTTCAATGTATATGTAGAGCTGCTGTAGGTTAAAATAAAATAAATTTAAAATTTTTGATATTTGGTTTTTGTTTGACTGGCCGTGAAGTCCCTTTTGATGCCACCACTCATAGTACAACTAGACAAGGTAGTGTTAAGGCTGAACGTGTTCTCTTTCTTAGTGAACATAACTGTCAAACTCAAACATTTTGGTATTTTGGCCAATTTTTGCTTTCATATTGCATTCTCATTGGTTGCAGATTTTGTATGAAATGTCAACTTTGTTTTGACAGTTTCGGTTACCGGCTCTCCGCGCTAATACAACCTTGTCTAATTTTGCCATTCCACCACTTGAGATTTTGCTAACAGGCTTTAATTTTTTGTAGATGTTTATTTGTAGCTACAGTCAGCATATAACATCTAACTATTTTAGAAAACAGTTTATATATATGAATTAAAGAGTATACATAATATTGGTAAAACTATTTGTTTTTAGTAAAAGTGTTACCGTATCGGAAATAAATATTCAATATATATAAACAATTTAGCTCATTGAGGAAATTTAAAGAGCATTTATGTATATTTATAAAATAACAATTACGTAATAAACCTGCAAAATAAATTAATACTTTCAGTAGTAATTGGATAACTTAAGTCTGTTTATTCTAAGAATTCTATTTTTTAAACTAGAATTTAAAAAATATAAAGCATCAATTATGTATATTGTGTTAGTGTTATGATATAAATAGACATAAATAAGCTTAAATTTTTTATATTAATTCAATAATGAAATAATTTAAATAAATTACTTTAATTATATGTATTTTTGATATGGTAACACTTGCTTAAAAGAAATAGTTTCAGTAATATATAAATAATGTAATAATTTGCTATAAGCTCTTAACCAAAATAATTCTAATTTCATATGCCGACTGTAGCTACACAATTAGAATTCACAACGTCTACAAAAAATTTCCAGCTAACTGCGCCAACAACAATTACCAAGGAAATCTTCAAACAAGGACGCACAGAGAAAAACAAGATCATAGCGGAACTTTTAGGACTTTTTGATTTTCATCCTATATGTAAGACGGGCTACAGTATGAGCTTTCGCACATCCTACATGTCTGTCCGACCTGTCCTACATGTAAGATATAAAATTCTTATATAGCAGTAAGGCGGTCCGTGGCAGGACAACTTCTTCCAGGGAATACTAATATTTTATGTATAGGTATTGCTTCGGTCGGCAGTCCTCTCACTGCTATACTTTTTTTTTTACTTTGTTTTTTTGTTCGAAAACGAGTTACAAAACTAACCATAGAAAACTTCTTTTTCAGCACTCAGAATTTAATCTTTTTCAATCATAAATTGCCTTATTAATGCATATCGATTTGCTTTATTTTAACAAAGTTGTAATATTTCCAGGGCCTACGCCAGCCAAATATTGCTCGCAGTACTAAATTTATTCGAAATTAGGAAACAATAAAATTAGAATTAAAACGAAAACTTTATGGTGGGCATTGAACAATTTTTTTGATGGAAACAAAATTTAATGGATTCAGTCCTATCAAGGATGTAGCTTAGATCTACTAATTTAAAAATATAAAATAAAATAAAGTCTACCCGAAAACGTAGGAAAAAATCGAACTTTACGCTTGTGATTCAGTAAGAACGAGAAAATTTCACGATTGTTTTTTGAACTCATTTAACCCTAGTTCGGCCGACGATGTTTATAACCCATTATAGGCCAGCGCAGTCACCCCGGTGACTGTGTTATAAAATATTATTAATTCTGCATTATAGAGGAAATTTTGCGAATAAATTGGAAAAATTTAAGATAATTGTCTGCCAACACAAAAAGCTGATGAGTTTGACCGTTTGTATTTACAGTAATTGTGTTAAAAATGAATTCAGTGTGATTAGGGCCAATTTTTCTGAGCAAGTTGATTTTAGTTTCTGGTTTAAACAAAGTTTAAGCCAAGATGTAATTTTTTCAGTTAATATTGACCAAAGTCTAAACAATGGTTAAACGCCCAATATTGGTGGGTTAAGCTTTGGCCAACCTGCCATATGATTTTGATGGATGATTTGTTTGCTTAATTTATGCGAAAGTTTTAATTCACACTTCAAAAACTAAATAAGAAAGAAACTGAAATGCATTCAGACAAAGAAAATATATGTATTGCTGATATATGTGTTTTAAATAAAATAGTTTTAAGAAGAGTGAAAAGTGTACGTTCACACCAGAGATCTGCAACAAGTAAATTGAAAATCAAGCTACTTGAAAAAAGATCAAGCTTTGAGTTGATATGCAGGAACTTAATTTATTTTTTTCCTTACAATTCGCGACTGGTTTCTGAAAAACGAATCATATGTCTGGCGTGATTTTATTTTGTTTCTACCCCACATGAGTTGGTGGAAAAAGTCAAGTTTTCTACTTTTCAACTCTGGTTTCGACTCTACGCGACTGCACTGCCGTCGGAAGCGACTGAGGATCGTTTGTTTCGTTGTACGTTTCATTTATTATGCGGAGTTCGTGTAACTTTTTTTCTGTTGCTATTGCCATTATATTAGGTGGCAAACCTATTTCAAAATTTTATAATTTGGAAATTCGGACAATGAATTCTTGGAAAACGGATTCGGATCTTGGTAATTCTGAAAACGGATTCGGATTCAGCGACCCATTTTTGGTGTACCATTTTTTGTTTGCCAGCCCCGAATTCATAAAACTACAAAAAATTAAGGTGGCAACCCTACCATCTTGAATTTTAAAATTCTTACTTTAGATTCGAAACCAGCGACGCCTTAACACTGATAAATGATGTTTAAAACTCTTAAAAATACATATTAATAGATGGCAATACTGTGGTAAAAAATGAGGTGGCAACCCTACCCTCTATCTTCAATTTGTAAAACTGTGACATTATATTCGAAATCAAATCCGTTGTCAGAATATCAAAATTACAAGAATTCGCAAAAATAAAAAAATCTAGGTGGCAACTCTATCCGCCATCTTAAATTTAAAGTTTGGCATCATCTTCGAAAAAAGTTACCCCTTAAACTTCCAACCACTTAGTCCACAGAATCTTTAAAAATCCTATTACGCTTAAGCTTTTTCTAAACAAGCTCATTGAATTTTTTGGATACTTGCTTTAATTGGATACTTGCCTTCAATTTCAAGCTTTTCAAGCTTTTTGCCGAAGGCATCAAGCTTTCCTTTACTTGAAACTTCGATCCGTTTGCTTGTAAGCTAGCATACTTGCAAGTCGCAAGCTGTCGTTGGCTTATTTATATTCAATTAGAAGCTATACTTGATTCAAAATTATCAAGCTCAAGCTAGCTTGAACTTGCATTTTAAGCAAGTACTTGAAATAGGGCTTCAAGTAGGCTTGTACAGTTCTCTGGTTCACACCCGAATGTTTCTAGTATGTATGCAGAAAAGGAGTTATTTCAAAGATTTCAACTTTCCAAGTCGGCTACAATCAAAAACTCAATTTCTTAAGTGGCAATTTGTGGTTCTTATTTTATTCATTTTAATTACGTTTACACAAAACTGGTAAAATCAGCATGAACTGCTTAAAATAATCGATCAAAATCGAATATTTTTGATGTTTAATGGTGTTACCATATCAATAAACACAAAACTGCTGGTAACGTAAGCAAGCAATGAAAAACTGATTGAGTAGCTCAACTCTATTTAACTTTAATCTACGATTAATTAAACTCTTGTTAACTAAGGCTTTAACGGATGCAAAGATGAAGAATGGGTACCAGACGGCGAAATTGCATCGGATGCCAAGATAGATGATGTGATTGACGAAGTGAATGAGCACGATAGCGATAAAGAAATAGACGCAGCCCATAATTATGTCAAAAACGATATAATGAATATATGGGAGCCGCAATTGGTGTATGATGAGCTCGATAGAACAGTGACTCAGAGATCATTTGATTTTGTCATAGTGCTTCAGGTTCACCTACTTGCAAAGAACTTATAGGCCGCTTCAATGCAATCAATTTGATACTCTCCATTGTTATGAAGGATATAATAGTGCGGCACACAAATAAAAAAGGATGGCCCAAAACTGGAACAAGAATCATCCACAGTCACTCTGAGCATGGGAAAAGACTGATGATATTGAAATGGGTCCCTTTTTTTGGAGCTGTGTTGGGTTGTGATGTTCATAAATCCAGCATTGAGATCATCGATAATCGTCTAAGCCAGCACAAAACCGCATAAAAATTCTTTGGACCTACGATGCGTAACTCAGCTGTGCGTTGCTTGGTATGTTATATTTGGGTCGGCAGCCTGGTCAGGCACAGCTCCTTATTTAGGTGAAAACCTGAGTTAAAATGCTAAGGATAACAAAAATATTTTCCAGCGGAACTCGCCCAAAATTTGTCTAGTTTGTAAATGGCCTGTGTGACAGGACTACATTGAAACTATAGTCAAATGTATTCAATGCAAGGAATATCTTATAAAATAATTTTAATTATATTTAAATTAATTAAATTTATATAGTTAAATTTATATTTATGCATTTTTATATAGTCACCCAGGTGAATGCATCGGCCGAAATAAGAATAAAAAAGTTTCAATAGGTACTAGTTGACAAAGACAAAAATGGAAAAATTTTATTTTGTGTTTTTTGTACTTCATTAGTTTAAGATGTCACGGAAGACGGGTTAACATAGCTGAGTGAAAACATAGTTTTTTGTGTGAGAAAGGTGAAATAATCACCCCGGTGACTCGTCGGACGAACTAGGGTTAAGAATGTGTAAAAGTAAAATTTATTGTTCATTTCTGAACTTATTTATGAATATAAAAGGGTTAATTTAAAAGTAATTGTTTCCTGCTAAAACTATAAAAGAATGTTTCTTTTTCGGGTCACAATAAGTTAGTTAATAATTTTGCAAAAGAATTAAGTATTTTTTATGAACAATTTTTTACGAATTTAATCTTATTTCTTACTTTAATGTTTTGAAGCAAGAACATTGATCATATAAATGAAAAAATCTTAAATTAAAAAAAAAAAATTCTACCAGAAAACGTACTCAAAACTATCACTTTACGCAACACCTTTGCATATGGTTCAGCGGAATGAATGACTTTTTAAAAATGAAATAAAATGTACATGATATTTTTTTGCATTAAAAAAAAACAGAAGTATCTTACTATTTTTTGTAGAAATGAAATTCGCCAACCTTGTGACAGTATTGCAGAAAGAAAATATTTCATTGAATCCATACAGAATACAGAAAAAGAAAAACTGAACTTTAGTGCTGTACCTGAAAAACATTGCCCGATGTAGAAAAAAAGAAAATCAACAAGAAAATCAGTAAATGAACAAGAAGCAAAAGAAAAAAAAAATAGACAGCAGAAGCAACAAAGGAAACGCAACGTTATTCTCAGGAAATGCATTTAAATGAAGCTTTGGAAGTAATGAGAAAAAAGTAACAAGTTTCAAAATTATAAAGTGTACACAATAAAAGAAAGGAAAACTCGTTAAATCAAAGTAATTAAACGCGTAGCAACTTTTAGAGTGAAAATGTAACAGTGACACTTAATAAGATTCATTAAGAAGTCATTCGACATTCATTCAAATCACTAAAAGTGAGATCTAAATGATTTGGAACATTAAAAAAAAAATATCTATAGATAGTACAGTTAAAAAATAACATTTTCTTAAGGAGCTTCTACTCTCAAAATTAAAAAACACAAGCCCACTATTTTAAAAGTTTTGTGTGAAAGATCTCTTATACCAATTGAAAAACTTTAATTTGTGCATTATTAAACATTAACTGAAGAAAATAACAAGAATTTTATCCAGTTTTGATTTATTTTGGCAGAGAGCGCCTTATAAAAATAGTTTTTTTTGCGAACGGTAAGAAACTGTATGAACTTGCTGTAGAAAAGTAAAATTTGCAAATGAATTCTATTACATAGGCTTTTTGCTATGATATTTACCTTAAAATTATAATATTATTATTGTTTTAGTCACATTTTTTGAATTGGTGTGAATTATACTTGTGAATAAAATGACAAAAATTGTGAATAAAAGAACGTTATGAAAAGAAAAGTTTTTTTTTGGTGGGTGTCTCAGTAAGAGTCACTTTTTTATTTTAAAATAAAAACGCATAATTTTTTTAAAAAAGTTGTGATTTTTTTATTGAATTGTAAAAAAGACATGTTTCGACTAAGTATGGAATAAAATATCCGACAAATGGCCCCCACGGCCCTGATGACAGACCATTACTCTTTTCCAGAGATGTGGCTGTATCTCACCGAAGACGCGTCGGATCTAGGATTTGAGCTCAGGAATTGTTTCTGGTTTATTCGCATAAACCTGTGATTTCAGAAAACCCCACAGAAAAAATCGCATGGCGTTAAATCGCATGATCTTGATGGCCAGTTGACATCAGAATTTATTGATATAATTTGTTCTGAAAATCGTTCCTGCAATAAATTGATTGTTTCATGCGCGGTGTGGCAGGTGGCGCCGTCTTGCTGAAACCACATGTCGTCCAGATCCATGCCGTCCAGTTGGGGTAACAAGAACTCTGTTATCATGTTCCTGTAAGGAATGCCGTTCACAGTCACTGCAATTTTGGCCTCATCTTCAAAAAAGTAAGGCCCAATCACGCCGCCTGACCAAAATCCGCACCAGACAGTTGCTCTTTGTGGATGCATTTGTTTCTCATGAATTGCATGAGGATTTTCTTAGCCCCAAATTCGACAATTTTTTTTATTCACGAAGTCATTCAGATGGAAATGCGCTTTATCGGAGAAGATGACTTTTTTGGAAAAATTGGCATTGACTTCACTTTGCACCATTGCCCATTCAACGAATTGTCGACGCTAACCATGATCTGCTGGTTTGAGCTACTGAGTAAGCTGAAGGTGGAGATCTTTTTGAATTTTGTACGCATGACGGTGAAGATCTTTTGACAAAATTCGCTGCATAGTGCTTCGTGAAATTTGAAGTTGTTGAGAACGATTCCAAATTGATTTTGTCGGATTTTCGGCGACACTCTCGCTTACAGCAGCAATATTTTCAAGAGACCGACCGGTACGTTGTTGCACAGTAGTCTTACTGTCCATAACTGACCCATTTTCTTCAAATTTTTTGACCACTCTTCGAATGGTTGATACATTAGGTGCACTTTTTCTACTGAAAATTGTTTTACTTTCCAAATTTTTGTAATAACTTTTCACAATTATAACGAATTGTTACTTCGTTAAGCGCTCAATTTTTAATAATCGAAATAAACATATGTTCCAACTGCCAAATTTCAGAGTTGCCACTTGCACAAAAAAAATAACACTAAATTTAAAAAGTGCACTCTTACTGAGACATCCTTATACTCCAGGGTATAGAAAACATTTGGAATTTTGACTTATTTTTTCGGTAAATGAGTACTGAAAAAAGATTTATTTGTAAAGATCAAAATGGTTTCTATTCGAAATTGATCGTGAATACATTAAAAAAAATACAGTTTCGAAAGTAACGTAAGTGTAGACGTACAATTCTTTTTTCTTACAGTAATAGAGAAAAATTGTGTTTTTTTTTTGGCTTAAATTTATTAAAATAAGTTTTTATTATGTAACAAATAAATTGATTACTGTTTTATAAAATAATTTTTAAAAATTTACAATAATAAACATTGCAAATTATTTAAAACAGTTCATCTTATAATTAAAAATAATGTAAAACCGAATTTATTTTGTATCCTAATTTTTTGCTTGATATGTTTGGTGCTGAATCTGGTGCTCTTGATCATTATTTAGGTGGTTTAAATTATACGGGAAATATGAATTTTATTATTTTTCTATAGTAAATAACTTATATATATTAAAAATTAAATTTAAAATTTAAATCTTCGCAAACAAAATATAACAGTCTCTGCATATGTAGACCTGTGTCTATATATGCAATTTTTTGTAGATACATACTGACTCTGTAGCCTACATACATCTGTGTTATTTATTGTGTTAATCTTGCTGAAGATTAGCCAAAACATTAAAAAATTACAAAAACAAAAGCATTTATTTTGAATTTTTAAATGTAACTTTTACATACAGTGCCGGTACAAATAATAGAAGTGCTCTTATATTCAGACATGTTTGGATAAACTATACTAGTCTACAAATTTTGGATACGGTAATCTCATTACAATTCCAATATGTACTTAGCACTGGTTCCAGATATGTACTCAGTTTCCTCCTATATTGTAAAATATACATATTTATAAGAACAACAACAACACAAACACGAAACAAACCTACAACCAGGCATTTATCCACCCTCCAACTAACTATCACCCATCTTCCGAATCAACACAATGCTTACGCATTTATAGGGGGCATCCCCTGAGCGTTGGTTCAGTCTAAAAAAAAAAAAAATGCCAACTGGTGGGGAATTCCCCGATTTGCTGGGAATGTCATGTCGATCGGGGAATCGGAAAATTTAACATTTTATCAAATATTTGCAGGGAACTTGATTTTATGCTAAATTTTTTGACACAATGTTCTTCTTACAACATTAGAAAAATTTAATTAACATTAGCAAAAAAATCCTTGTTTCCAAATTAATTTTGTAATAATACATGTTTGTTTTATTTTTAATGCATTTTCGCTTATAACCATGGAAGGTATTGCACAATTGAAAAAAAATTGTACACTTCGATTTGCATTTCAATAACATCAGAAATGTGCGAAGTTTACTTAAGAGAGGTTTTAGGCAAAAGCGGTTAAAACCAAATCATATTTTAGAAGAAGTTTTTTAAAAAGTATATAATACATACAAAAAATTTCATTCGCGTATTAATTTAACATCAGTGTAAGTAAAACTTTTTTTTTAAGTGAAAATCGGAACACACCATAGTTCGGCTCTAGATCGTCTGATATAAAATCATTAATCCAAAAACTGACCCTTGAATGCGAATTTTTTCCCAAAATGGAATAAAAACATTTAAAATAAAGAAAATTGTGAAGCGTGGAAAAAATTTGAAAAATTGCGATATTATTACCATATTGTTGCGTGTAAAAGCTAGACAAATTTTCCAAAGACGCTTATTTTGGTAAAAAATGTGTGGAATTACAAAACAAATAGATTTTAAAAAAAATAATATCGGTTGATTAGTTTTTTGCAGTAGTGCGGCCAGTTTTGAAAAAGTATGTTTCGAGAAAAACGCGTTTAAAGTTACTCTGGTTAGTTAAAGGTACTCTGGCGCACCGGGTTTTAAGTGCTAGAGAATCTGTACTATAAGCGGGAGTGATTTATAAATGTTTTTGACTGATTTGTGAATAGTTGTACAACAATAATCAAATGTAAAAAAAATTGGATTTTCAAAAAATTGTATGCCTAAAACCACCCTTAACATACTTTGAAATCGGGCCATCGACATATTATATTGTAGCTTCAAAGTTTGAAGTCGCGACTAGAAAACACATTTTCCTTTTTAAAGTAAGTTTTTTTTTAATTTTATAGTGTGTTATTTTTTTCAAATTTAATTGTTTTCATAAAATTTATAAAATCGTTACGTTATTTATTGTAATAAAAAAATTCTATAAGTAAATTTATTATATTTTCAATTTGATGAAAATCGGGAAATTTTGAGAACCACTGCGGGGAAAACCATTAAATGAGTTGGCTACCCTGCCTAAACAGCAACATAAGCAGCTACTGAAGTATTTTATGCATAATTTTTCTCATACAAAAATGTGAATTTTTTTCATCTTAGATTATGCTATTTTGTGACTTAATTAAATAAATCACAAACTCCAAAATTTTATATTTGTTTTATTCGCTATGTAACTGGTATTTTGGTATATATCTTATATTTTTACAGTATACATAAAAGACTGTAAATAAACCCTAAAGTGTAAACAAATAGGCTTCATGTACTTAAAAATATTTTTTTATGAAAAAGACCCCAAACAAACCGTAAAGTAAGACGTAATTCTATATCAAAATAATTATTTACAACCTAGGGCATAATTTTCGGGAGGTTTAGACTCAAGGAAACTTTTAGTAAGTATGCTTATGAAATACGCTTTTTGCAAAGTTGTCTCGAGACACAAGTATTAAAACAAACTCTTACCAGTAGCGATCAGATAGTGACATCATATGAGATTCAATAAACCGCTTACTATTATAGCAAATGCATCTAATGCGATAGAAAATACTTACTGGGATGTGGTCGCATCTTTGTTTGCACTTTTCTTAATGCATGTGTTCTTTTTGTAATAATTGTGACTTTTGTAGGTTTTCATATGACATGCGGTTAAATAAGTTGTCACAGCGTAACACGAACAGAAGCTTTGCCATAAAAAGCAAATAAATAAAATTAAAAATTGTAGAAAATTGAAAATTTTCGAAAATATCGAATTTTTGATCGAATTAAATAAATATGCAGTTAAAAGAACTATTGAATACATTTCCCTAAAATTTCTGACAGGTACCCATAATTTGACTCCTTTTCGGTCATCATTTTCATATATGTATAATTTTTTTTCATACTTCACAATTGAATCTCTGACACTTACAGCAGCTGCCCAAAACTGCCAACTATCACACTCGTGCTCGACAACTTTTGCTTAACTTGTTCCTAATAAAATAACTCATCGTCGAACACAAATTTAATCGCAAAGACAAACTTCGGTTTAATCCACTCAATAAATCATCGCAACTTAAACTTTTAGCCCTTGCGGCGTCTTCCTTAAACACTAGCTCAGCATATCTTCTGGCTTCTTCTCCTTCTTTGCAAGGTGGTAGCCTGCGGCCGAGTAAGGATGTAGCTTCTTCATGGCGGGCATTGTTCCAAGTATGCATTTTCAATTGAAATATCGCGCCAATAAAATAAAAATCGAGCCAAACATACGATGGATGGTAGAAAATAATAAAATGTGACTGAAATTTTGAAGCGGGTGGGGATGAAGGGAGAAAGGAAGATGATGATAATAGACGAGAAGGATGCTACGAAAAAAGTTTCGTTCGACACGTTCAAAGAATGGTTACTGGTGGCTGCTGACTGCTGCTGGTGCCTGGTTGCTAGTTGCTGGTGCAGTCAATAATCGAATGAACAACGACAAGAACGAAGAATTGATGGCAATAAAAATTTGTCTTCTTAAGTAAGGACATAAAATAAATGAGCGTTGGGGTGAGTACGAGTTCGAGTTTGAGTTTGAGTATGTTTTATCGGTATAGGAGTGGGTTGGGTTGGGTTGTTTTGGTTGGCCATTTGGTTTGTACGAATAAAAAAGCCAAGTGCTAAAACTGACGTAGAAAGAAGTCACGAAGTCGTAGTTTATGTTTGTGTTGCCAACAACACACTTACACACACACACCCACTCTAAATGGACTCACTCAGTCTCACGCTGTCTATAACTTTGCAAGAAGTTGTGCTGTATGTATGTGCGTGTGTGGAGGGGAGGCGTTGCGGGCAAAAATTGAGCTGGGCCACTGACTTGCATTCTATCAATGAGTTTGGGAAATAAAATTTTATTTATTTTAAGTGTTATTAGTAGAGTTGCGCTGCAATATTTACAAATTGGAAATGGTTTTTCACGCAAAATAGTAGCACGAGTGCAGCAAGAAATCATGTTGATAAATGATGTGAATTCAGGCGAACTGCTTAACTTTTGCTTGCACAAAATTAGCTTCATTGGCGATGAGTAACTAGTTTTAAAAAAAAACAGAAAAAAAACTTCTTTAGTTAAAAAAAAATTGGTCTATATTTCATGCATAGTTTTTGCTTTGTTCTTAATTAGGAAAACATTTTTATATTGCTGAAATTTTATATTTTATTGTGTTAGGAAAACACAACTTAACCTGAATGAGCGAAAATACTAACACTGTTTTATATAAAAAAATTTTAAAAAATTTCTGTGAATTCAATTCTAGTAGATAACAGCAGAATTTTCGAACAAGCTCTGGAACTATTTTATTGCATTGGCAAATTGTTTCTTTTCTGATTCAAGCCCATACTATTTTTGGAAGCGATGTCTACAGACAAAAGTACTTTTGCTCTCGTCTCTAATAGCTAAAGTTACTTATTATCTAACTAAAAAAGCACTTCTTCTTACGTTTTCCATTCTATCATATATTAACTTAATTTTTAAGTTTTCTACTTTTATAAAAACTAAAACTTTTCAGTCAAATCATTAAAAAAAAAGTTTGAAAAATTTTAACCACAAAGTTGAAAACACAATACTGAACGGAATATTATCTACCTCTTTATCTATTAGATTGACTTTTTTATAAAAAAAAAAGTATGATTCAATATTTTCAACTAAAAAAGTTAAGAATTCAACTTTATAGGTTCTATAAATTGACTTTTTCAACCAAAAAAGGAAGAAAATTCAACTAACGGGTTGATTTTTCCACCAAAATAGTTGAAAAATTCAACTTAACAGTTAACTATTTTAACCCGGAAAAAATAAGGAAACGGAAATGCTCTCGAAACTCTCTCTCTAAACGTGGATGCTTTCTATTGGCTAAAGCCAAATTTTAATTCTGTAGCTCTCGCTTATGAGCCTGAGCCATTCCTTAAATTTCTGAAGCTCAAGCTTGTGACACCCAGGCATTTTTTCATTTTCATCAATTGAGCCCGAGCCCTCTTTGTAGCTGCCGCACGGGAGCAAAGTGCCAGAAGCTGTGTTTGGAGCCGGTCTAATATAACATAGATTGAATATAATAAAAAACGTGATAGCGAAAATATTTTGTGGCTAATTCCCTAGAAAAGTAAAAGTGATACCAAATTTTTTGAAAAACATATGTTTTTGTCATTCATTTTGTATCATATCAACAGAGAATGTTGTGTACGATCTTAATTTATTATAATTTGTTTTTGTATATTTTTCGATAAATAAAAGATAGAGCAAAACTAAGGATTAAGTCCTGTGGCTAGTTGAATGATGAACATTTTGGTATATAAATCGTCCTTGTGTGATTTGTGGTTTGGGAGTTATGGCGGAAAAACATGTTAAAAACTTTCAAATGCTTCTAGAATCTAAACGGTGAGTCCTATAGACTAATGGAGCTTAATTTGGAATCAACACTTTTTTGTCGATAACAGTGTGTAGTTTTTTAAATCATGGCAAAATAACCATATACGGACATCACTACGTGATAAAAGACCAAAAAAAAAGAAAGACCCCTGTCTCCTAGTTTTGCCCAAAGTCCTCCAGGTTTTTTTTTATGGGCCCCCAAAGATGTGGGGCCTCGGTGTCATTTTTGCAAAAAAATTATCATTGATAATTTCAAGCTCATATCTTGCAAACTGTTCGGAATTTTTATTTTCTCTCTGAGGTAAAGTTGTAGCTCTTGTCATTGTGAACATAGAAAATAAAAAAACTTCATCTTCAAGGTCAAAATCGCAAAAAACTTTAAAAAATTCAATTTTTTTACATTTTCTCCCCTTTTCAGGTCCATAGGTAGCAAAGCGTTCAAAATCCAAGGAAATAATCAACTACAAAAATGAAACTAAGATCTTAATTAACAATTAACTTTCTAGAACATATGAACTTCCTAGGAATGATTCTTAACACCGTTTAGGTAGCGCTTAGGTAGCCGCAAAAGTGAAAAATTTCCCGAAAATTTTTTAATTTATTTATTTTATTTGTTTTTTCTTTACTTCAACATTGAGATACTATAAAGCCTTCTCCCGTAAGTGAAAAGGCATGTTGCCAGTTTCAATGTTATACTATTACTGATTTTATTGATCTTAGTTCTTAGGTGGTATGGGTTTACATTTAGAGTTAGGGTTGTAACAAAGAGTAGTAGCATTCAGTGTTGTAGGGATTAGTAGTCTCAGCAGGGATGGCACTACAATACTATGCTATCTATTACAAAAATTATAAAAAAAAAATATTCGTATTATGTTTATAATGCTGATGGCCCTGGACTTGCAAATCGCACTCTCTTAAGTTGTGGATCCAAATCGTCGTCCGAATCGTCCGAATCTGACTCTGATTCAGAACTTATGGTGTCCACAGGCACGTTACTTCCAGACTGCCCTCCATCATCAGCTTTTTCTTCTTCAGATACTTCATTAACATCACACAGGGTGATCATGTGACTCCACCAACATACCTAAAATGAATTAGAAAAGAAATCAAAAATCAATGCATCAATAAAATTGATATTACCTCTGCAAGCAATGCGTCGAGTTTTTTGCCTTTGTACCGTTTTTCCATGGGCATTGTGGTTTGGTGAAACCGTTCTCCTTGCTCATCGGATTCGGTAGGGAGTTGTTTGATAAAATCGTCAAAATGAAAATGAAGAAAATGCAGCTTTAATGTCATCGATGTGCCGATTTTCTCAAAATAATACAGCATTTTTTCACCCATTCTCTTGCTTCCGGTTCCGCGTCTCGATCCCCTAACAAGACTCTGGTGCATACACAATGAAGGTAAATCCATGCCATTGAATGATTATAATCATGAAGCGATGATTTAAAGTTACTCTTGAATAGTTTTCTAATGTCAGGGCCATTAAGTACGCCTATTAAATGAAGACATAAAATAAAGACAGAAAAGAAAAGAAAACATTAACAAAGTGAAAATAGTACAATTAGGTGAACAAAAATTCGTTTTAAATTTACTACAATACCTTTTTTAATTTTGTCATCGCTACGCTTTGGGAAAACGCTTTTCAAATATTCGAATGCGTTTGGACAATTGACAACGGCCACTTCGATGAATTTTTAATAATTCCCAATTTTATGTGGAGCGGTGGCAGCAAGATGTCTTGAGTGTTGTCTATTAAAGGTGCATTCCTCAGTTTATGTTGTTTAATTTGTTCCTCCACACTTCCTCTTGGTCTCCACGAATTAGATTAGTATTGCTTTAGAGGTGAGCGCGAATCCCAATTACAAAGAAAACAAAAGAATTTTGGAAAGCCGGCCTTGTCGATGATCCCTTGCAAAATGTTGATGACCATCAAATCACAGCAAATCTTCCATTTATTTTCGTAGTATTTGATTTTTTCCATTATATCTTTCAATGTTTCATAGCTTTCTTTCATGTTAATACCCATTGCTAGCGGAATTGAAGGTTTTCGGTTCGACACATGCAACAACACTGCTTTCAAGCTTGAAACAGAACCATCAATAAATAATCTCCACTCACTAGCGATGTAGTTCATTCCCATTTTTACCACCAAAGCTTTTACATCGTTGCAGTAAGCAAACGAATTGTCATCATTTAGAGTGTAGAGGCTCTGAAATTCAGCTTGCCGTTTGCGGTACGCTGTAGAGTTCACATTATCATAAGTGAGTTTTCTTTGCTTTAAAAACACTGTCAAAAATATGGCAAGTCGCTGCGATAGTCCCAATATGGCCACAATGAAATCCATTTCCATTTGTGTTATTAGTTGTGGGCCATCTCTTCCCTGTTGGGGCTCATAATCGGTATCAAATGGATCTTCATAAGTAACACCACTTGCTCTAGTCATTCCCGTACATTCTGTACTACGATCTGGAGTTGGCGGCCTTGGTGATACAAAATTTTCAGGTGCAAGCACTGGTAGTGTGGCTGTTACAGTTGCTTTATAACTTTTGTTCCTCTCAGCATATCGATTTAGACCACATGTGTAGTTTACGCATGCATAGCAACTGGTTTCATCATGATCACCTGGGAGATTAATCCAGTTTACCGGCTTACAATACTTCATACTATGTTTGCCTCCACTCAACCATGCCATGAGATTGTTATAACATTGGCGACACACTGTATTAGGTGTGTAATTTTCACGGGTCAAGTCTACTCCTTCGAAAAACAACTTATATGCTTTCTTTAATTGACTAGTTAAAAGATTCTTTTCCTTTTGCAATGTTTTAGAACTTTTTTTTCTGAATTGATGATCGCAAACGTAGCAAAATAAATCAATATTTTCACACTGCATATTGAAATTGTCAGTTGCCAATGTTGTGTGCGAATTATGTTGTAGCACTTTCACTTTTTTTACTTTCACTTTATAACTTTCACCGCTTAGCTCTCGTTGACGTCGCGCTTCGTAATGCCTCGATGTGAGCGTCATGTCGCTTTTTAATTGTGTGCTGCGTCCCTTGTTGCGTGTACTGAGCTTACTGCATTGTCTGTGCTGCTGCGGTCGGTGCGTGATCGCGTGATACCTAAGCGCTACCTAAACGGTGTTAACCCTTGGACAAACACATGGTTCTGGCCAGGCATATTTCATTTTTGAGCGTTAATTAAACATACAAGACATTAAACATGACAAGAGCTACAATGTGAATTCAATGCAGATGTTTGCTTCCAGGTAGTTTTTTGATAGAAGTTTTTTTAATTTTACCAGCTTGAGAATTTTTATTAGAATGCACTTACTGTCAGTGAAGGTACAGTGCACTCACACACTCGGCCTTCTGACTGACAATTATTTACGTTTAAAATTTTGAAATCAATTTTTTTTAAGAAATCGCTTATTTTCCTTCACTTCAATTGTTTTTTTTTTTACTAACGCTGTTTTTTGAGAAAACCAGATTTTTATTAAAAAGTGAGGTTAAAAAATCTTTTTTTTTTAATTTTCCCCAATGAGTAAATAAAAATTAACATATTTATATACAGATTTATAGCGTTTTCAAAGGTCTTCTCAACGATACCCATCTCAACCAGATCGGATAAGAAATGGGTGAGATATAAGCGATTATATTTATTTATTTTTATTTTATTTATTTAGAGAAACGTGTTGGTACAATAAGAACCAGGTTCTTTTATAGTACGATATAAGCATTAGCTTGAAAAAAAACAAAAAAAAAACAATAATACTAAACTATACAGTCATAAGAACAAGTATATACTTAAGGTTACGTTAAATTTTTAAAAGCAGGAAAGAAAGCTATAATAAATATTAAGTATATTGAATGCTAAATTGAATCACATTGCAATTATTTTTTAAGAATTAATAATATAGAGTAAAGAATACAGGAAATAGATTAAAATATAGTCATGAAACTATAAAGTAGAGAAGAAAGATAGGATAGAGCGCCTAAAATTACCTCTCCCACTAATCTCTCTTAACCAACGAGGCAAAGCATTCCACAATTTAATGGCGTTAATGAAAAAAAGATGAGACGAATGTAACGAATAATGCCTAGGGACTATTAAAACATGACTTCTTCTTGAAAGACAAAACTGGAGTTTTTCAAACAAGTAGCGAGGTGTTTTTTCATGTATTATTTTATGGAGATACATACAGTTACGAGCACTAAGATATGTAGTTAGGTCACATCCAAGTATAGCGTTTCTGAACGTGGAAAGGTGGTCAAATTTTCGCAAACCATATACGTAGCGTGTTGCATAATTAAAAGCAATCTGTAGTTTTAATTGGGAGGAAGAGTCGAGTTTACTGTACACTGTTTCTGAATATGAAATTAAAGGTAAGATCAATTGTTTTACCAATCTACGTTTTAAATCAACAGGAGTAACACTGGTAGACATTCTTAAATTACGAAGGACATAATAAACTTTTTGTACAACACTTTTAACGTGGTCAACACAAGACAAAGATGAATTTATGACAAAACCAAGGCTTACTGCTTTTGATACCACATTTAACTTGCTAGTTCCTATAAACAGGTCAGGGACATCATCAACACAAGTTTTACTCTTACAGATGGGAAGGACATACGATTTGGCAGCATTGAGTTGAAGCCCATTACATTTAGCCCATTCATCAATGATACTGAGATCTTCATTCAACCTGATGCACAGATCATCAAGAAGCCCAGTTCGCCGAGACAGATAGAGCTGGATATCATCAGCGTACGCATGAACAAAAGCGTGCTTACATACATTAAAAATGTCATTGATGAACAAAGAAAATAGCAGCGGGCCTAGAATGGAACCTTGTGGGACGCCACTTTGTACAATTTTATACGATGAAAACATTTGACCGACATTGACTCTTTGAATTCTGTTACATAAATGCTTATTGGCCTAAAATCATTTACACCAGAGGGATTTCGCTTTTTAGCCACAGGTAGAACGGTAGCAATTTTCCACATGTCAGGAAAGGAAGAAGTTATGAAGCAACTATTTATAATGTGCGTAAGGGGACTAATAATGTAAGGCAGTATAAGTTTAATGAATTTGATGGGAATACCATCTTCCGCGACTGCATTAGATTTTATCTGCGATACACAATTCCCAACGTCGAGTTCGTTAACTGTTTCGAACTCGAAAGATTGTTGCATAGTCAGGTTAAAAGTAAGATTAGGATTATCAGTGCAGGTAACAGAAGTATCGACAAAGAAATTATTTAGGAGTTCAGGATCTTTATTACATTCAGAGCGGTTATTATTACACAAACCAAGTCTTCTTATGTTGTTCCACAACGTTTTGGTTTGAAGAGACAAATTTAGTTTATTAGAAAAGTAACTAGTCTAATAACACGAACAGATTCATTTCTGGCCAGTCTAAAGGATTCCCAGTTTTCTGACGATGGTCTAATTCGCCATACTTTCTGCAATTTATTTCTTTTTTTAATACTTGTAACAACATTCTGAGTGAACCAGGGACAAGAAACATTATTGACAGTTAACACACGAAGAGGAACATGCGTATCAAACAGATATTTTATTGGGACTAGAAGGGAACTGAGTTTATCATTAACATTATGGTGAAGCCAACAGTCATTAAAACATAACATAGACGCATCAAGATAAAGGGAAGAATAATTAATATGATTAAAATCACGATATACTCAAGTTATAAATGCCTATATCTCAAGAAGTAAGATCGACCCCCTTAAAAAAACTTTGAGGTTTTAATCAGTGCTGTAAGCCCCACCAGGCCAAAGAAAATTGGCACATTTTTCATAAAGTAAATTTGTTCGTAAAAGCGGAAAATGAAAAAAACGCTTTTTGGGCCATTTTTCGCTCATTTTTTAAAGCTTTTTTACAATTTCGACCTTGAAGATAAAGTTTATTTTTATTTTATATATTCACAATTTTTTTCTTTATGATAAGATCTACAACTTTGCCTCAGAGAGTAAATCAAAATTCCGAACGGTTTGCAAGATATGAGCTTGAGAAAATGATTATTTTTTTGCAAAATACACCGAGGCCCCACATCTTTGGGGCCCCATAAAAAAAAACCGGGAGGACTTTGGGTAAAACTGGGAGACAGGGGTCTTGTTTTTGGTCTTTTATCACGTAGTGCTGTCCGTATATGGTTATTTTTTTCGTGTTGCACTGTGTAAGTGGAAAATGAGGCTAGATACCGATAAAATAAGCTTCATTCATTACCAAAATAAAGCATTAAGCTTTGGAAAGCATTTTCTATATATATTTTACGGGTACATTTTTTAAGCACTAAAAAATCAAAACCCAATTTTCGAACGGCTATATCTCCTAAACTATAAGAGATAGAGCAAAACTAAGGATGCAGTCCTGTGGCTAGTTGAATGGTGAACACTTTGGTATATAAATCTAAGCGGTGTGTCCTAGAGAGAAAAGGGGCTTAATTTGGTCGAAAATGAGGCTAGATATTAACTCATTACTAAAGTAATGCTTTACGCTCTTTACGACGCATTTTTTATAATTATTTAACTACTATTTTATTATGCTATCAAACCAACCAACTGAGTCATCATAACAGCATTACTTTTTTATACAATTTTTGGGATTTTACTTCTGACCCAGACAAGCCAAATCACTAGTAAGTAGGACAAAATAAAATAACGAAAATAAAATTAAATCTCCGTAGCTAACACAAAGTTATCATTTCAACGCATTTATAATAACAAAAGATAAGAGGAAAGCAAAATTAGACCAGGATTGGAATTAAGACATCGCATTCAATAATGGTTCAAAGTATATGATTAATACTGAATTTTAACCTAACAGTTGCAGTGAATTTTTTGCTAAGGATTAATAGCTGAAAAGAAGCCTTTTTCTGAAATATCATAATCTGCAAAGTTTATGAAATCATGAAACTAGTATAACCAAATGCTCCAGACTATTTTATATATTTATACTTCAAAGGAAATTCTAGTATTTTTCGAGTTTTACTGTTCTTAGCAGAAACTTTAATAGCATTAAAATCCTTTGATAATTTTGCCAGAAGCTCTGCAAAGTTAAGGTGTTTTTATTCAGTGCGTTTGCCACATTCAAAAAACACATGGCTAGAATATTTTTGATGACAATAAAAAAAAACTTTGTTAAAGTAGACCATTAACGTTGATTTTTTTTTGCAGTTTTTCAGTTTAAGACAACAAGAGAGATAATAAAAAAATTAAAATAAAATATTGCTGGTTAGAGACTACAAATTTCTCTAAACTGCAAATGTTTTACGTGTTTGCTGATAAGTTTTTCCGTATGTGTGATTTCTTGTGTTATTATTATTTTTTTTATTTATTTAAAGCTTAACGCGTACGCCATCAGCGGGCTTGCACACACACACATTTACATCAACGCAAACGCATCTCTGAAAGGATACAACAAGGACACACTATATAGCATAGTTATAAGCATAAAAGTAAATCCTGCTCACTTGTCGTAGTCAAGCTATTTAATCCGGTTGGCGACGAGACGTGTTTTTGCCACTAATACTATGCTGCTGCTGATGCTAGAACATGTGCAAGTGAATGTTTTGGTGTATATGTGTGTGGGTGAGTTTATCAACGGTTTTGTCTTAGCCTATATGTGTGTGTGTGTGTTTGTTTGCTGGAACTGTAGTTTATGTTGAAGCGTGGCAACTGAATATAGTACTAAAGGACTTAACTTAACTTTTGGGAGAAAATTGTTGAAAGTCGGTTGTTGGTAGCTCTCACACACACACACACAAATTCCTGACAATGAGTATATTCGTATTGTAGTTTTGAACATTTCTGTTTAACTTCATCTTTCTGCTGCTCTTTTTTGCTACTGCTGTATGGACAAGTTTGGTGAATATAAAATTGTTAACGAAAGCTGCTCCCAAGACGATGATTATCTTTGGGTGTATGTATGTGTGTGCGTGTAACATTGCAAGTGGCTGCATGTGTAAAAGTTTAGGTTATAAGTGTTTGCAATTTGGTAAAATAAGGAGACAGCAACAATAAAAACAACAACAATAATAACAACAGCAATTGTCATAATATGAGTAATTTCAGTGTCAACATTTGTGTGGATTATTTTTTATTGTTTATTGAATTATGTAGTAAAACCAAAGGATCAACAAGAAAATTTCAAAGACGTGACCAAAGGTTGAACTACAAAAACTCTCAAAGTTTCACTTGAGGCAGCCATAGAGCTGCTGTGGTAGTGGTTTTGTAGCATTTCAACTGAAATTGATTACAAAGGAAAACATTTTATGAGCTTTATTACACACCGTATAACATCACTTTTTATATAAAAAAAAAACAAGAAGAACATACAATTGAAACTAGAGGTGAATGATAGTAAAGCTGCGTTATCACTTTTTCTCTACTAGAATGACAGTATTTTTTTAGATGACCTCGAATTTATAAAACAGGTATTTCTTTCAAGAAATTTATTTTTATACATTAAATTTTTCAAACATGACAGTTTGGGTATCATATCTATATAGCATTAAATAAAACTGAAGTGCAAAATTGTCTTTTACCAGTAAACTCCAAAAGTACTGTGCCAGTTTTTATGAAAAAAAAAAAGTATAGCAGTGAAGGGACTGCCGACCGAAGCGAAAACCTATATATAAAATATTAGTATTCCCTGGAAGACTTTGTCCTGCCACGGACCGCTTTACTGCTTTATAAAAATGTTCATGCTAATCGGAAAAACTTTTTATATTTTCACTCCCTTAGTCTTTGATTATATCTTACAAAATATTTTTTATTTAGATAGCATTTTTATTTTATAATTACACCAAACTATGTTATTACATTTAAATTGAATATTGCTGATATAAAAATAAAGTACAGTGAGCACTATTGAATGAAAAATAATCCTCATAAAATAAAATAAATTTTCTATTGTTTTATATATGATATTTTGTTTGATTCGTTTTGAAGTCTCTTTTAATGCCAGCATTTGAGATCTTGCTACAAGGAAAACAGAACACACAGCAAGCAAAATGCAGTTTATTTTCTGCCCCCGATTCGGTTCTTCCATACATCCGGTTCATCATTAATGCACATCATTTTCCTCTTTTATCATTTCATTATATTTTAAATTACGGGTATTAATATAAAAAACAGAGTAACACCTAAGCAAAAATATAAATTAAACTTATTTAAATAATTAATATACACATAAAATAAGTATACATAGAATTTGTATTTACATAAATTTCATTGAATTTCATTTACATTATTTTCGCTGCTTGCGTTAATAATTGAATTATATTTTAAAAAAGATACTATAGGCGTATGGTAGCTGAAATAAGAAACTAAAAATTTTTGCACGATGCAGTCCCAGGTATGATAAAATTGTTATTAGGTAGCCTTGACAACTACTTATTTTCTCACGAGCATTTCACACAACAGAAAACAATATAAAGTGCGTGTGTCACACTCATTGGCAGCTTTCAGCGGCGTCAATATTTGGCAACGGTTTTTGAAGTGAAAACTTCTTTAGGCGCGTTGAACGATTTTGGTAGAGGGTAAATCTTTGATTTGCGTCATCGTGTTTTTCCGAGGAACTCTCGTCATCAATACAGACAGCAAAGATAACGAGATAGGAAACATAGAAAACATAACCTCAAAAATGTTTGCATGTATTTGTGCATAAAAAAATTCAACAATGATCGTCACTCTTGTTCTTAATCGGCCGCAAGCTTACAAATAAATCACTTGGCAACTCCTGATATTAATGCATATAATCTGTAACCACTTTTCACACTTGTTGTATTTGTCAGTGGCTTTTTATTTTCACCACTGCGGCATTTTATATTCAGAGTTGTCAACTATGGCTGTGTGTCAATCGGAAAGTTTTCATTCGTGGTAGGATAGAAAATATCAAGTTGAATAAAATTTGTGTGTGTTGACAAGACAAATAAATTTGTCTTTTTTGCTGTGTCAAATGGACGATGAAATTTTGACAATTACATATTTTTACGTTTCACATTGCGGTCGTGTTTTAGCGCAAATATTTAATTTAATTTGCATTTTATTAAATTCGCGACATATTTAATTCTAGTGCTTGTACTTGCAACTTATTTCGTAATCTTGTAATATTGTTAAATTAAAAAACTTAAAAAATAATAAAATAATAAAAAAATATAACGAAAGTGCTTGAGTTTGTGTGTGCGTGTGTGTGGGCCAACGATCTCCCGGTGCATCAGCAAGTGCAGCAAAGTTAAATTGACTTTCTTTGCTGGCGTACGTCCTCCAAGTGCCACCACCAGCAAGTGCAGTGCAAAATTTGCTGCTAGCCAACATCCTCCAAGTGCCATCACCAGCAGCACAAGCAAGTGCAGCGCAAATTTCCTGATTCTTTTGCTTGCCAATGTTTTCCGAGAGTCGCCACGAGCAGCACCAGCAAGTGCAGCACAATTCACTTGACTGGTCAACTCTCCAATATTTCAGAAGCACCATTTCAGCATGTCTCAAGCGCAGAGGCAAATTTCTGCCATTATACTCCGGCGTGAATTAAATAAAGTGAAAGCGGAGAATTCGCGCTTCATTTGCTTGTGCTGCTGGTGATGGCACTTGGAGGATGTTAGCTAGCAACAAATTTTGCACTGCACTTACTTGTGCTGCTGGTGGTGGCACTTGGAGGACGTTCACCAGCCAATTTAAGGAAGCCAATTTCACTTTGCTGCACTTGCTAATGCACCGGGAGATCGTTGGCCCACACACACAAACTCTAGCACTTTCGGTATTTTTAGAAGTGAAAACTTCTTTAGGCGCGTTGAACGATTTTGGTAGAGGATTAATCTTTGGTATGCGTCATCGTCATCGTCATTTTGCGAGTAACTCTCGTCATCAATACAGACAGCGAGTAGGTTTTTAAATGACGCTCTTGGATCTTGACTACCAGGCGCTCAGCAAATGTAGCAAGATCTTGCTAGCAGGCAAACAGAAAAAATAGCAAGCAAAGTGCTGTATATTTTCCGCCGCCAATTCGGTTCATCCCCTTTAACGCTGCGCAACCACTGGGATCTTGTCATTCTCTTTGCGTTGTTGTTGTAGATTTGCTTGGTAGTTATTGTTGTTTTAGTTAATTTAAGCTTTAATTTTGTTGTAGATGTTTATTTGTAGCTACAGTCAGCATATGACATCGAACTATTTTAGAAAACAGGTTATACATATGAATTAAAGATATATAATATTGGTAAAACTATTTGTTTTAGTAAAAGTGTTACCGTATCGGATATACATATATCTTAATATATAAAAGGCAAGCACGATGCTCCGTGTCCAATATCTTTCAAACTGTTTAGCCTAAAAGTATGCACAGAAATATATTTGATACTTATCAGTGACAATATTGGGTTTTCACAATAGTACGTTTTTGATCTAACTTCCTCTTTTATTCATCCTTTTATAAAAAAGTTATGACTAATTTTATAAAATTTTTTTGAGTCGATTTGAGTCGATTGTACCAAAAAATATTGTACCGGCCACCTGAGTTGCTACGTATATGAAGATTGCAAGGCCAGTTTTTAAAGTTTTGTATGACTATGATTGTAACCAAACTCGACTTTTTGCACTTTTACACTTAAACTAATTTTTCAACTCTGCTTCAATACGTAAAGTGTTATTTAAAGTGGTACATTTGTATTTTGCAAAAATCAAGTGAGTAAAAAATCAAACTTTTAAAAGAGATAAACATTGCTTTCGGCAAATGGCTCCAAAAGGGAATTGTGCGAAGGACCTGTCGTAGGACAGGCTTTTATACTAGTATCTATCTATATCTATCTATACATATCTACACATATATATTTCATATATATGAACTAGTTAGCTCATTGAGAAGTAAATTTAAGGAGTATTTATGTATATTTATATAATATCAATTACGTATAAACCTGCAAAATAAATTAATATTTTTAGTAGAAATTGGTTAACAAAAGTCTGCTTATCCTAAGCATTCTATTTTTTAAACTGTTTAGCATAAATTTCTTATATGAATTAAATATAATTTATATGCTATAGATATTTCTTAATATTTAATATTCTATTTTTAATAAACAACGCAATATAGATATGGTGCACATGTATATTGTGTTAGTGTTATGATATAAATAAGCTTTAATTTTTTACATTAATTCAATAATGAAATTATTTAAATAAATTACTTTAATTATATGTATTTCTGATATGGTAACACTTTTGCTTAAAATAAATAGTTTCAGTAATATATAAAAAATTTAATAAATTGCTATAAGCTCTTAACAAAAATAATTCTAATTTCATATGCCGACTGTAGCTACACAATTAGAATTCACAACTTCTACAAAAAATTCCCAGCTAACTGCGCCAACAGCAATTACCAAGGAAATCTACAAACAAGGACGCACAGAGAAGAACAAGATCATAGCGGAACTTTTAGAAATTTTTGAATTTCATCCTACATGTAGCTGCAGTATGAGCTTTCGCACATCCTACATGTCCGTCCGACCTGTCAAATCCCTCCTACATGTAGGATAGTCCCAAGCCCCTTATTAGCATGAAAATTCTTGTATAGCAGTAAGGCGGTCCGTGGTAGGACAACGTCTTCCAGGGAATACTAATATTTTATATATAGGTTTTCGCTTCGGTCGGCAGTCCCCTCACTGCTATACTTTTTTTTTTAAATTTGAGTGAGAAACCTTTGCAATTAAATGATCCATTCACAACAGGTGACTCCTCTGAATGCGGCCAATGTGTGTGACACACATTCTCTATTTTGTTTTCTTTTGTTTGACATTCGATGTTTGAAATACGAAATGTACTCTAACCTATTACTTATTATACCATGGTCCCAGTCAGAGAATATGCTGGCGACATTTATAAAACTACAAATGTTCTTATATTGGTCATGAAACTCAAACACACGCTCTTGGATATTGGCTACCAGGCGCTCAGCTTTTTTCGTTTGACATGATTTTGACAGAATTGTAGGTATTGTCGAAAAGAAATCAAAACAAACTCAGAATATAAGGGGTACTTTTTAACGTCTCTCCGTATCGAGCCTACCTGGGGCTGAATTACAGCATCCGCCCAAGTAACAATTTTAGCCATATATTAATTCTTGCAGAGCTTATAGTGCTATCTTATATAGCAGCAAGCTTCAACTATAGCTTTAGTAGCGCTACTAAAGCTCTTGCAGAGTATATATAAGGCTACTTTCTTGAGTTTAAAAGCACTATTTTTGCTTCATATGGATAGTAGAAGTAGCTGTCAACTTTTAAAATAGTTCCTGTCAAACCTTAATAAGAGCTCTTGCAAAGCTCTTTTTTCTTATTCGTTTAAGTATGTATGTGTTAAAAATAAACCCAAAAAATATATAAAATTTGACAAGTGTTTGTGGTGATTAGAATGTCAAATAAATTAAAAAAATAATAAAATTATTATTATATCAGACTCATGTTCGTGTATTCGATATACGTGTGATTTGATATGTTTCTTTTGAACAACCACGATTTAGTTTTGATTTGTTTAATATATTTTATTTGAATTTTATTTCTTTTTGAACAATTTTATTTTTGTATGTCTTCATACAATGAATACATATTTTATAATGAAATTAATATACAAAATTTTTGATTAATAATAATTGACAATTTTTGAAATCTTAAGTAATAATTTTTTTAGATAAAATGTGTAAGTGAATATTTTGTAAAGTGTGTGTTTTGTATGTTGTGATATTAGTGTTTATATGTGGTAGTGTTGAGTCACCACATTATTCCCCCTCCTTTCTGAAAATTTTTGGTCGTGTTAGCTAATAAGTTAAAGTGTACTTTTTTTGTATTTTTGTGTTTGGTTCAATGTGTCTGTGCTGTTTCAGTGTCTAAGGAGGCGAGCTTAATCCTATCAATGTTGACTGTTATGTTAGTGTTATTTTTACGAATTGTGAAGTATTTTGGTGTTCTCTTAATAACTTCGAAGAGACCATCTTACGGCTCTTGCAGTGTTTTTTGAATCGTGTCGTTGCGGACGAAGACAAAGTTACAAGTACTGAGGGCTCGAGGTATATATTGCTGGAAGTTAGTGCTGTGATGCGCAATGTTTGACTTTTTATTTTCTACTACCTCTTTAAGTTTGGACAAGGTGTCCGACGCATTAAAATTCTGACTGTTGTGAATACTAGTTGTTGTGGTAGCCTGAGTGCTTGACTAAAAACCATTTGGCCTTAATATGTATCTTCTTTGACCGTGGACCTGACTCCTAGAAGAACTAGTGGCAACTCTGTGTTTCAATTTGTCTGGTTGTTACTCGCTATTATAGAAGTCTTTAGTTGGCGCTTAAATCGTTCTACAATTCCATTGGCTTGTGGATGATAAGCAGAGTGGTAATGTGTTTGCTTCCTAGATTCTTAACGAAGTTTCTAAATGTTGTGGATGTAAATTGAGGTCCTCGATCGGAAGTAATTTCCAGAGGAACTCCAAAACGTGAGATGTATTCCTTTTGAAGTGTATCTACAATAGTACTGGCGTTGGTATCTTTAATTGGATACGCTTCGGGCCAACGCGTGTTTCTGTCGAATCTAGGGTAAGTAGATATCTGAAACCATTTGATATTGGTAAAGGGCCAACTAAATCAACGTGAAAATGCTCAAAACGACCGTGTGGAATGTCTATCTTGTGTGGAATTTCTTCGTATGTTTGTGTATCTTTGTGCGTTGGCATCTAACGCATTCTTGTGACCATTTGTTGATGTGTTCATTTTGGGCCAAAAATATCTTTGTGTTATGAGTCGTCGAGAAGCTCGTGTACCTGGGTGTGAAATGTTATGTAATTGTTCAAAAATTTGTTTGCGTTATGTTTGTGGAATGTATGGACGTGTTCCTGAACTTGTTTGTTCGCACCAAATTTTAATGTTAAGTATTGGAATGTGTATTTGTTCGAATTTGTATGTATGTTTATTTAGTATCTTTTGTAGTTCTGAATCTGTATTCTGTTCTTTGTGTAGAGTTCTGAGGTTGATCTCAGAGGTTGTTAAAGCCTCTATCTCAGCTCTTGAAAGTGCGTCCGCTACGGTGTTATTGGTACCTTTAATGTGTCTGATGTCGTTGGAAAACTGTGCAATGAATTCCTGGTGTCGTATTTGTCTTAGACTTCTCTCTGTTTTTGAATGTAATGCTGAAGTAAGTGGTTTGTGATCTGTGTATATAGTAAATGTTCGTCCCTCTAAATAGTGTCTAAAGTGTTTAATTGTAAGGTAAATTGCTAAAAGTACTCGATCAAATGTACTGTATTTTGCCTCTGATGGTGATCATTTTTTAGAATAGGAAGCTAGTGGTTCTGTTTCCTGATTGTGTTCTTGTTGCAAAACTGCACCGATAGCAGTGTTAGATGCATCTACAGCGATAGAAAGTTTTGCTTTGCTATTAAAATGATTAAGTAGCACTTCCTTAGTAAAACTTTCTTTTATCATTGTGAATGCTTCTGTTGTGTTTTCTGTCCATGTTAACTGTTTGTCCTTTGTTTTTATTGCTGAAATTATCGTATCATAAATGTGTGTGTCCTAATTTTGGAATGCGTTTGTGGTAGTAATTAAGCATCCCGATGAATTTCTGCATTTGTTTAACTATTTCTGGTTTTGGATAGTTAACAATGCATTGAATTCTATCGGGAGATTGTTTTATGCCTTCACCCAAAAAAAAACGGAGTAAATAAAGGCATATTCGGGGTTAATTTAACTCTTTTCGTGTATGGTATTTTGCCAAAGCTGTAAAAACTATATTTAACTCCGTTTGTGCATTCAATTTACTTCGAAAGTAAAGTTTGTTTCAGAAGTCGTGCTGACTCCGTTATGAGTTGAATTAAGGTTAGCGGACTTGCATTGAGAACTATTACTTTGAGTTTACTTAAAAAAAAACTTGAACCAACTCATTTGAATGTAGCATTAGGCTTAAAAAAATAAACAGAGCAACCCACGAAAGAGTCAAATTAAGAACTTGTTATTTCTTATTAATTTTATTTATTTTTTTCTTTCAATTGGGAACAAAAGAAATTAAAGATAAGGTTAATATAAGTTTTTGAATAACACAATGCACGTCTGGGATAAGAATGCCGATGTCTTCCCTGTCGATTTTATCCAAGTGCTTGATTGAGATTCCCAGCTCTGCAAGAATTTAAAATATTGCTTTATTTTGATATCTATACGGCACATTTTTACCTTTGCATTGCTCGATTAAAAATTCTGACATTTTCCTTTCCCGAAGAGGGTTGCAAATTATTTTACGTCTTCAATCGGTACAGTGGAAATGTCAGGCGCTGAACACAAAAAACTTTTCACAGAGCAGCTTATTTACGCTTTATCAATTTAGAATCTCTGTTTTCCAATTTTTCGTTTTCCGAAAATTTATGAAGTGACACGAACAATTTCATAAAACTTATTTTTAAGCTGATATTGTGCTCAACAGTCAAAAGGTGTTTCATTTCTTTAATTTTATGGGGAATTTTTCAAAACAGGGATTTTTTTTATATTAAACATATTACAAAAAAGAATAAATATTTACATTGATTTTAACAATTCCTTGCTGTGGTTCTGTTTGTTGAATTAAGAGAAGCATATTTTTTTGCATTTATCAAAATGTAGTCTGGATTAAACAACAAGGTTATGAAAGTTGTTTAAGTGATGAGTTAGGTATGAGTAAAGGATTGTAGAAGTGGACGTGGCATTTAACTTAACATCCCGATATATAGAGTATCCAGTGTAAGAGTACGAATATTAGCGGAGGTGAAAGAGGTGGTCGAGTTAAGCAAAAATTCGTTTGGTAGGCAAGGTTTTTTCGCACTCTTAGAAGTAACTGGGTTATTGTTTCTACCAGAAAAACAAACTCAAGGAAAACTTATTTTAAAAACTCATTTAAGAGACAATGGAATGATCTTTCTCACGTTGTATCAACAAAACCACCCCACGTATCCATAACCGAGCTGCGCTCTTGTGAAGATGAGACTGAATCCGTTGAGACTAAATTTTCACATTGAGCGCAATATTCTCTGAATAATTTTTTAAGATTAAATTTGTGATTTATTAAAATTTCTTTTTACTGACATAGAAATCATAAATATATCTTAAAAACAAAGTTAGTTATTCAAAATTTTCACTTCGAACAGATCTTATAATTTTTCTGTGTTTTTTTTTTTCAACAAAATACAATTACGTAGAAGATAATATCATTATTTTTTCAAGTTAGTCAAATTTTTAAAGAAGATACAACCATAATGTTGATGTTACTAAAAATAAAATTATATAAACCACAATTTTTATGCTAAAAAATTCTTATTTATCAAGCAAAAGTCAGAGGAAATTGCGCTCAATGTAAATATTTAGTAGTTTCAACGGATTGATTTCATCTTCACGCGAGTTCAGCTCGGAATTAAGTACGTAAGCCGTTTTCGTTGATACACCGTTAGAAAGGTAATTTCGTTGTCTTTCAAATAAACTGTAAAAATAAGTTTTTCGTGAGTTGGTTAGCTAAAATATTATGAATCAAAGTCATGAAATACCAATTAACCCCGTATCTCCTAAGGATGCGAAAATAGACAACCCATAAATTAGGATTTTTTGCTTAGCTCCACTTACTCTTTCACCTCCGTAAATATTCGTACTCTTACACTGGAAACACTGTATATTGATGCTAGCATATGAAATTCGTAACAAGAGTGAGTAGAATATTCTCAGGAATATATTATTAGTTTATAATAGTGTAGTATATTAGTGTATAATGTAGTTTTGTTAATAAAATATGGTACATATGTGACTTTAGTATAATCCAAAAACTAATAAATTTTTTAAAAGTAAATGTATCTTCACTTTTATGAAAGCAACAAATGTATAGAAAAATTTATAAAACTCTTTAAATTCCCAAAAATCTCTATAAAAATTACATCGCAAGTTAAAAACTGCTTAAAATTTAATTCAAGCTTTGAAAATTCATTGTTTGAAGCAGAAAAAGCTTTATATTAAAAAAATATTGATGCAATCAATTTGTTTTGAGTTTTACTGCGACAAAACGTTTTTAACTTCTCACGAAAAAAACTTGAGTTAACTCCGCATATTTTTTCGGTGTTACGAGACTCAAAAAATTGGCGCATAAGTGGTTTCACTTCAATAAAGATATACGAAAACATATAACTTGTAATAATAAAAAGGCCCTTTTTAATCATTGTGCAACATTTAATTTTTACAGCACACTTGATTTGAATGTTAAACTATTTGAGTACTTTCTCTTCTTTCAAAGTAAAACGAGCCAACGGAAATATTTGCTCGAGCAAACTCTGTTTCGTGCTTAACATAACTCCGTTTCAGCTTTAAAATACAAAGTATGATCTTCGTAGATGGTGGCAGTAAGTTTTAACGGAGTTAAAAGAACAAATGTTTGGAGAAGATGCAGAGTTAATTTGAAACTGGTTTAAATTTAATTCAAGCTTTGACAATTAATTGTTTCAAGCAGAAAAAACTTTATATTAACAAAAAAAATATTGATATAATACATTTTGAGTTTTACTGCGACAAAAATTGTTTAACTCCTCAAAAACTCTTTGAACTCACAAAAAAACTTGGGCTAACTCCGCTTATTTTTTTCGGTGTTTGTTTGAAATTTCATAATTTAAAAAATTTATTTTGTCTACTCCAAAAATACATTTGTTCGGTTTAATGTTTAGTACGTAATTGTCTAGTCGTTCGAAAACTAAATTTAGATGTTTAATGTGTTCTTCTTCTGTCTCGCTGGTCACCAAAATGTCGTCGAGGTATACGAATACGAAGTCTAGTCCTCGTAATACTTCATTGATAAATCGTTGGAATATTTTAGCTGCATTTCTTAAACCGAATGGCATTCTCAGGAACTCAAACATTCCGGTGAAAGTAGCAAAAAGAATTGCTACTGGTCTGACGAGCTTGATTTAACGACATTAAAAGGATTAGTTTTTTTTCCGATGGAGCTGCATCGCAGTATAAGAATAGAAAGAATTTCTACCAGCTTTGCCAGTGGAAAGAAGAACATTTTGATGCTGAGTGGCATTTCTTTGCCACATCGCATGGTAAGGGGCCGTGTGATGGCATCAGTGGAGCCTTTAAACAAAATGCCATGAGGGCCAGTCTTCAAAGACCATTTGAAAACCAATTAACAAACGCGAGAGAGCTTTACGAATGGGCTATAACAAAGGAGTCAACAATATATTATCGGTTTTGCTCAAAAGAGTCTTTTGAAAATGTTGAAGCTGAGTTGATGTCAAAATTTAAAAATGTGCAAGCTATGTAGTTTTGTCTTCTAGTAGTTCCTCCATTTTCTTGTTATACTCCTCTTGGTATAACTTGTATATAACTTGTACTCCTCTTGCTTGTGTTATTATAATTTCATCCTTGTGTTTCTAGATAAATTTTTTTGTATTTTTATTAGTTTGTAAAATAAATTGCTCTTTTGATGTATTATTGATTTTTCTTCTCTGTGTCGATATCCTGTTTGCAGTTTTCGATCTGGCATTTTCTTTGTCTTTATCTTCTGTCATTGTCTGTATGCATTGCTCTAAGTCTGCAATTACGTGTATTGAAGAAAAATTTTGTATGAGAAGCGCGAACTTTTTCCCTAAGGAAAGCAGCCCTTTACTCTCCCGGGGAAAATCTATATTGGTTTTGTTAACAAACCAATCTTCATTAAAAACCAGCCCAAGTTCTTCTAATTTTTTATTTTACAGTTTCTCTATTTTTGATGAATTTGTCTGTTTGTCGTTAATAGTATGTAATTGTACAAATCTGTTTTTTTATTAACGAATGTGTTGTATTCGTTGTCATTAAGCGTCGTCTTCATTTTGGTTTCTGCACGGTATATCGTTTTATTAGTGTTGTTAATGTTGATATTTCCAAGTGAGGAGTTACAGGAGTCCGAAGGCCTTCTAGCGACCTTCCGCTCTCCTTGCTCAAAAGAGACCTACCAGAAGCGGTCTTTCGAGAAGTCACGTTAGAAGGAAAAGCAGTATAAATATCAACTTGAAATAAAAAACTACTAACAATTTCAGATTTGAACCATGGTCCTCTTACGCGACGGTCCGACATCTTACCCACTCGTCTTTCGTGGTTGCTAAGAATCGATTGCCAATTTTGCATCAATATAAATGAAAGTAAGCTTTCGGGAGCCCGGGTTCGAGACCCAACTGGGACAAAAATTTTTTTTTTAAATCTACAGTTTTTTGCAAACTGTTGTGTGTATTTAAAAATTTTTTTGGAATTTCTTTTGTAAATTTTTTTATATAAAATAATATGAAAAGACTCCAAACCTTCAAAATGCAGGCCTTACAGAAGCACTCATCAATACAGCGAGCATGGAAGGTATATTGACGCCAATAATAGCAGTGCTAGCATACCTTCTTTTGCGGAGCACTCACTAAAATGCCTACTGGGTTGTTTATTCTATTTCTAATTTTAAAAGTTTGACTAGAAAGATATGTTCCGTTTTATGTAATTGGTTTATGACTTCCTTGGATGTAGAAAGGTTGCTCAAGTTTGTTGTTGCTTGTTGAAGGTGCCTTGGTGTTATGTTGTAGTCTTGACATTCTAGAAAAAATTTAAGTCTTTCTTTATGTTGAGTGAATCAATGAATTTTTTTTATTTATGAGGTTTTTTAGATAACGATTATTTTGGTGATTTTCATGCAATGACTTCATTTGTAGCTAAAACTATATGTTCGTATCAAATAAATTAATTACCTTTCTATTCATTCACTCACAATTATTTGTGTGTAAATATTACTAATAACCGCGTATATTCTACGAATTTCATTCGTAGTTTTCAGATACGAATAGAATCCGTAGAATCGACGTTTATTAGTACACATTACGAATATTTTATTCGTATTCGTACAAAAACAAATGTATACTGTACGAATACATTTGCTACATTTAAGAATAGTCATCATATCTAATAACAAAAAAAAAAAAAACATTCTGTCTGAACTGGAGTTCGGCTCTTTAGCGTACGAACCACGCACTCTACCAGTGGGCTACAGTCACTTTACAATTATAAAGCTCCTTATATTCTGTAGTTGTTCGACAAACCAGGCAAAAAAAAGAACATTTTGTCTGAGCTGGGGTTTGAACCTCGTCTTTTCTGCTTACGGTCCGCGCATTCTACCAGTAGGCTACAGTTCCTTTATAATCATACAGTTCCTCATATTCTGTAGTTGTTCGAAAGACTAGGCAAAAAAAACTCTGTCTGAGCTTGGGGTTTGAACCTCGGCTCTTTTTCTTACGGGCCACGCACCCTACCAGTAAGCTACAGCCACTTTACAATCATACAGTTCCTTATATTCTGTAGTTGTTCGACAGACCAGGCTGAACGATATCGGTTTTAAATTTTTTAAACTCAACTAATAATTCGGACATCGTACGAATAATTCGTACGGTCAACCTACGAACGAATTTTTTACGAATGTTATTAGTATATAAAACGAATTCTTTCGTAGATACTACTTCAGGTATTAGTAACATCTTACGAATGAGTTCGTAAAGATATCACAGCCGGCCTTTGTAGTCTAGTGGAGAATGCGCTAGACTATCAACCCAAAGGTCCCTGTTTCGAATCCGGATTCGGGCATGGTTCTTTTCACTTTCTTTGTTCTTTCCTACATTTAAGAATTATGGAAAACTAAAAATCCACAACTAAATTGTGGAAAATGTGGAATTAAAGAACAGGAACAACTAAGAGCCCGAAATGCTTGCCAAGGTTAAGGCATAACACTAGCCTCGGTTAAAAGCAATTCAAATTGTCTTTCACGGTTGTTTCGCCTAATCAATAATGCACGTATGGTTCCAATCAATTCCTCTAAATAATCTTTCCTTTCAGGTCAAAGACCAAACCTTGTTTGTATAAGGTGCATGCCTTGGTTCTTTGATCTTTAAAAAAATAAAAAAATACAAATACTTTGTATATTGTACGAATACTTTTGGAATGTACGAATATTTTCTGTACGAATATTATTCGTGGAAATGTTACTAACAAATGTTTTGAGTGTATATTGTTTGTTTTGATCTAGGAGTAAATGGTCAAGTTATAGCTCATCAAAGTTCAAATGTCTTTCTCAAAAAACACAAAAGTACAGGTAGTTAAAATATTTCGAGCAAACATTTGATATATAACGTTAGCAGTAAAATTTAAAATTACTTGATTCACAAAATATTTTTAAAACGAATATGTTATATTAAATTTCGGTAATTTTAAGCTTAACACGTTTGCAATTAAAAAAGCTACATGCTTAAAGAAAAAAATGTCCTTGATTTTTACTATCTCTTAAAAAAACTTAATTTTAAAAAAAATTAGAAAATCTGTAAAATTTCAAGATAATTTAAATTTGATAGTTCACTAATTGTTTTAAATTTAAAAAAAAAATAATGGTGAAAGATTCGAATTTGATGATGAAGAGTTATAAAGAATGCTTAAAATAAAAAATAAAAATTTTTGTTTAATAAAGTTTACAGAGTGCTTTTGATTTATGACACAAAAAAGTGCGACAGTTATTTTGATTCACGTTGAATTTATTTTTATGTCTTCAAATGTTGTGCTAGCTTTATATATGCACTTACGGATTTAATAGTTCATTGCGGCAGTTGAAACAATTTTGGAATGGTTTTTAAAACTGCCTGTTTTCTTTTTCAGTTAAAAAAATTTCTAAGAAATTGAATATTTTACGCTTTTTATTTTAGTTAACGCATAGTTTCAAAACCCATCACTTTTTTTTATTTATATTCATATATTTAAAAATATTTATATTTCATATTCAGTTTCAAAAGGATATATCAAAAATGTTCCTCCAAAAATTGGCGAGTATAAACTCGGACTCTTATTAAAACATGCGTAAAATTGGGTCAGTGTATGAATGCACATGAAGCCGGTACATTGTGCAACCGCTTAAAGGGATTATCAAAATTCTTGCCAGAAGGTCAGACATTAAATTAAGATTATTATCTGAGCGTTTGATAGAGCAAATTAGTCGAAAAAGGCCAGTTTTGTGAAAAGAAAACTTATGGATTTTTTAGCACAATAACAACAATAGCAAAAAAACTCAACAAATGCCATCGAACAATCACCGTTTTCGCTACTATATGGCTGATTTTTCTTATTTTCCTTAAAGTCAAATTACTACTTTAAAGCACCTATTTTCAGTCCATAGAAGGCACCAAAGTTTATTCCAGAAAATGCGTTCAAAAAACAAACTAAACGACAGACCACACGTTAGTATAGAGGTCAGTTGTGTCAACTTAGCGACAAAAAGTATTTTGACAATCCCTTTAAGCGGGCTTTTAAATTATCAATTCCCGGAACTCTCTTTGCAGAATGTATGTGGTATTTTTTTTGTTTTAAAAAATTATTTTTTCTATCTTTAAAAAAAAGTCAAATAGTTTGTTCATTTAGAGGTTTCTACAGTGGCATAAGGCCTTAATGCGTGCAAGGAGAAAACTATTTTGCTTGAATCATGCAAATTTTTTGCTTAAAAGCAAATCAGCAAAACTTTGCTCAATCACGATACGATTTAAGGAAAATATTGCAAAATTGAAATCACTCTTCATGTATTTACAATAAAGCAAAATTATATTAAATTTAAACAAATATTTACGAAGTTGTTATAAACGGATAGCAACTTTTTACTTAACTCAAGCAAATATTTGCTAAGTTACACTCTAAAAAGTTTTTGTTGAAATTTACTGCAATAGTTGTAGGCAACAGGTTAGCTACCATAACTGTAGTAAACTTACGCACTCTTATTTAATTCAACATGTTGCTTGTTTATATATGTAGTGAAATTCAACAAATAGTGTTTAATTTTGATAAAAATATATAGTAATATTAAAGCAATAATATTGATATTGTAGCGAAATTAAACATGAATTATTTAATGTTACTAAAATATATGTAGTACTATTTTAAAATTACTACCCTTATGTTAGTAAAATTCAACAAGTTTTACGTAGTTTTAATACAATTAATGTAGTATTTACAAATTTCTGCAGTTATTCAAGCGAATAAATTTTTTTAAGCATTCCTTATAACATTAAAACATATTTTAATATATCTTATAACTTAATAGTTTTGGCGGTAGTGCAGAGATATATCATATTTTGATTTTTTTTTATGACAATTCTCAAATAAATTGGTACTTGAAATACCAAAACGCAGAACAGACACTTGCATACAGAATTTCTTCTCAGTATCCTAAAGAGGTAGACAAATGAAACCCAGGCATTTTTTGTTTTTTTTTTAAGGTCTTTATTTATTTATTAACATGTTGTTTTCATTTAACTGTTAACAACTTAACAAACTTCTATCGAAAAACGTATTCTTACTAAACTTTTTTAATTAAAACCAGAAAATTTTAAAAGAGTGATCCTCACTCACTGACAAGCCGACTCGAATGAGCATGTGTTGAAAATATCTGCTCAATTTTAATTCAATTTATTTAGTAATATAAAACATTGCAATTGATATTGCAGCAAAGTTCAGCATTTGTTGTTTAATTTTGCTAAGAATTGTGTTTAGTGGTAAAAACTCAAAGATCAATATAAAATTAATAGTAAAATTACACATTAGTTGGAATTTCAACAAAAAATTAGTATGATATTGATAATAAGTTTGCAATTATTATTAAGAGTGTATTATGAATTCAAATAGCAAATTTCTACTTAATTCAAGCAAATATTTGCTAGGTTATTATAAATTCCAATAGCAAATTTTTACTACACTCAAGGAAATATATGCTAAGTTGTTATAAACTCAAATAGCAAATTTTTACTAAATTCAAGCAAATTTCTTCTAAACACACGAGCACACGTTTATTCATAATGAAGAAAATTAGGCGACGGTTGGTTAACAACTGAGATGGTTGAATGGATAAGCCCATGCACTTACACTCACGCGGCCGAGGTTCAAATCTCCAGATGGTGGTAATTTTTCAATTTAATTTTATGTTAATAATAATTTCACTTTAAAAATATGCTAGATTTCAGCAAAACCGAATCAAAATTCGCTGTTCCAGTTTATAATAACTTAGTAAATATTTGTTTTAATTAAGTAAAAATTTGCTTTTGCAGTTTATTACTAAGCAAAATTTTGAAACAGCTAAAGCAAATTTTTACTAAATTCAAGCAAATATTTGCTTAGTTTTTGTAAATTGGAACAGCAAATTTCTACTTAATTCAAGTAAATATTTGCTTAGTTATTATAAATTGAAATAGCAAATTTTGATTAGTTTTTGCTGAAATTTGGCATCATTTTAAATTGGCTGAGAATCAAGTGCAGGTTTGCTTAATCACCATACAAATTTAGCCAACAGTTTTGTTCCTTGCCTCAGAGCTTATGAAATATTATTGTCAAACTTTTGTTTGACACCGAAACCTAGTGCAAAACCTTTCACTTTAAAAAAAAAACAACAGCTTCAACAAGAGCAGTTCGCCCTAGCCACAAATAATCCTCACATTCATATTAGCCCTTTAAGTTAGCAAGCAACCAATAATAAAAAACATGCATTATATAGCATTTTAAACCAGGGATCGCCAAAATGAAAATCTTGAAGTTGTTGTAAAAGAGTGGAAAGAGTTAGACGCTGACGACCGCTATTTTAAGTTACTCACCAAAATTGAACCGGCAACGGAAAAAACTTGTTTGAATGTGTGTGTGTGTGTGTGTGTTTGTGTTGTTTTTTAACACTATAAAAGATCTTTTCCTGCTTTCGTAATATTATATTTTTCTGGCTCACCTGCGTAACATTTTTCGTTGTTAGCTTAAAACTGAACTTAAAATATATTTCTTATTATATTTTTAAGTCTTTTTGTTCTCTTATTATTTTTATTAATGTTTTTTTTGTTGCTGTCGTTTTTGCTTAGACTCTTTATAATTTTTTTTTTCATTGCTTATTTGCCCTTTTTTGTTAAGCTTAAAAGCTGTTAAGTGAGTGAGCAGCTGCAGCACCGAGGGTATGGCATTTCCGGTTGTTGCTGCTGTTTTTGTTAATGTTGCTCTTTTCTAAGATTTCGCTCAAGTTACCTTCAACTTATTTATGTGCTTTTTAAACTTAGCACTTGAGTGGTTTTTTCATTGTTATTCTTAGTTTTTTTTAATTTTTGTTGTGGTTGCTGTTAAATCTGAGGGTTTTTTCTGGTTAATTTAAATTTTCGCTTGGTAACAGCCTGATAAACTTCCGGCTTTTTCCTCCTTTTTACAATTTAGAAAATATACTCACTCATTGAAATTTCCACCAAGG
This sequence comes from Dichetophora obliterata, assembly GCA_963920525.1. Taxonomy (NCBI): domain Eukaryota; kingdom Metazoa; phylum Arthropoda; class Insecta; order Diptera; family Sciomyzidae; genus Dichetophora; species Dichetophora obliterata. The sequence continues at coordinate 189,082,252 of OY986438.1, forward strand.
ATTTTTTTGATTGTTAACAAAACCCACGGACGTAATTTTTTCACAACAAAGTCAATTATAATCCTCATCATTCATTATCATCATCATCATCATCATCATAATCATCATCAATATCAATATAATAAGCATAACATCAAAATCAACATTGACAATAATATCAATATCATCAGCAGTTCAACCAAACTCATCGTCATCATCAATATCAATATCAACATTAACATAAACATTCATCACATACTAGGTCTGTTCCCGTACTCGGTTCAAGTAGCTTGAAGTTGCTTGAAAGTTTTATTTTGAAGTTCGAGAGAGAGGAATTACATGCAAAATGACACTCTCTAATCTATTACAATTAATTGATTACACGGGAACAGACCTATTATCCTGGTCTCAATTTATCTATTTTTTTCTCTTTGAAACTGTTTGAAGAACTTATTTTTCCAATCAATACCTTTCCTCTAGTAGTTTGTGCTTAAGACTTCTTAAACTTATTTCAACTTGAAAATTAAACTGAAAACGAAGTAAAACTCATGGAAAAAAAAATACTTTTTACAGATATAAATTAAATCCTTAAACTCGTCCTTTTCAACATTCCAAACGTTGATTAGCCATTCACGAATTTCGTACTTACATTCAGCGAGAATCTTCTTCAGCAGCAGCAAATGAAAAAGCATTAAAAATAAAACAACATAACAAGTAGCGATGATGAAGCAAAAAAAAACAACAACAAAACGCTCTTAATGCCGCGCTCATAAAACAAAATCCTGCTGTTGGTTTTAATTAGTTTGCTAAAAGCAAGAAGAAACTCTCAAGCCATAGAGTAAAACAAGTGAGCGCCTGCCAGGACGATATCGTTGGCGCAATGTTGTTCTAGCCGATGACTATCATGGCGCGTTAAAAATGCTTTCGATTGCGTAAATAAATTTCACTTTGCTCTTATTTGAACGCACAAATATTTTTTTGTATTTTTGCAAGCATAGCAATTGCGAATATTTAGCATAAACTGTAGATGTTTGCATCTGCTACGACGCTGAATCATCGCACAAACATACGCCTCCATTTACTGAAATGCATCAGGAACTGTTTGCAAAATAAAAATGAAATACTAAGAAAGAAAGTCATTGGGTATAGAGTCATAGTGATAGTAGTCAAAGTGATTTCAGTTGAATTGTTTCTAAAATTATCAAGCACTTAATGGAATTCATGCCAATAAAAAGGAATGACCCACACAAGGAGCAGATAAGAACTTGATTACCGTCGGCAAGACTATTTCAGCCACAGAAGTTAAAAATGTATCAAGCCATTAAAGTAAAGTTCAAACTGTTGCTATATTTTTTTTATTTTTTCCCCTGGGCTATATCTAGCACTTGTTGCCAAACTTGAGCTCGTTTTACTCGTATACAGTCAAGTTTATTCAAATTAGTATAATATGTACACTGAAAAAATCAACATGATTTAAAAATTATGTTCAATGTGTTCATTTCCACAAAAAAATTAACAGTATTGAAATACTCAGTTATATTTTAATTATATATGCCTAATTTTAGCGAAATTTGTGTTGAATTTTTTTTTTAAAAAAAGTTGTGTTAAAAAACAAGACAAAAAAATTTATATTTGTACGTATTTCATTTAAAACTTGATGTAGGAAAAATAATAGTTTACCAAAAACGGATGCACAATTTTTCACTTGTTTTAGAAGCGTAACATTGACACAAAATCATTATTTTTTTTGCTTGTGTTTCTTGACAGTTTTCGTACAGAATGTTGTAGGGAAAAATTTTATATTGAAGGGCTTATTGCAAGAACATGATAAGCCACATAAAAAGTATTTTGAAATAATCGACTCTGAAGTTTTAAAAAATGTATTTTTGAATGAAAAAATGGAATTGAACACAGAAACATTTACAAATAGTTTAGAAAATTAATAAGAAATAGCCAAAATCTCTGCAGTGGTTGTTGGCAATGCGCTGAATAATGTATATAACCTAAAAAAGTGATTTTCTTAGATCATGTAGCTTATTACGTTATTGCAATTATATATATATATCTATCTACTATATATATAAAAATAAGTCCGTATATGTACGTCGCCGAACTACTTATAAACGCGTCCTGCGATTTCAACCAAATTTATACACTAGGTAGGTAGTGGCCCATATATGGTTTATATGAAGTTTGGTTGAAATCCGATAACGCATGTGTGTGCGGTGCGTATGTGTAGTGAGTGTGTTTTTGCCGCAGGCATTTTTTGAACCGCAAACAGCATTCATTTTGTTTAATGTCCGATCAGTGAGCTAAAAATTACTTGGATTTTTTGGCCAATTTTTAATTGAATTTTGTCACATTTTCAGCAGATTTTCGTGTCTTTTCGTCACTTTTTGGTGCTTTTCGAGTGCAGACGATCTCGAACGTTTCATTTTCGCTTCCGAACGGTGAGACAAAAATTATTTCGATTTTTCGGCCAATTTTTAATTGAATTTTGACACATTTTCATTAGATTTTCAACAATTTTCGTGTCTTTTTGTGACTTTTTGGTGCTTTTCGAGTCCAGAATTTGCTGGATTTGATCAATTTATTACTCAAGTTCTTTATTATCTTTATTTTAGTTATTTCTAAAAATGCCACGAAGAGCAAGAGCTGACATTGGACGTCGGTCGCGTAGAACGCAAAATAGATGAAACGAAAGGGAAAATCAATCGCAAGAACAGCGAGAACAAGAAATTGCAAATACAAGGGAACTTGTTGCAAGATCGCGTTCAGATCGTAGGCCGACAAGTATTAATCAAAATGTTCAAAGGCGTGCCGCACAAATCTGCGATAGTGTTGCTTTAAATGGTGCTGGATTTAGATATAATCACGCAATTGATTACAGTTTGCATAAGTTTGTGTGATTGGTGGAATGAACAAAGTATGCCAACATTGTAATGCACTGAAATTTCTTAATGAAACACCTGGAATGTGTTGTGCCAGTGGCAAAGTAAGATTACCTGAATTACAATACCCACCGGAACCATTGGAAACATTAATTTCAGGAACAACGCCGCAATCGAAACATTTTTTGGATAATATCCAAATGTATAATTCGTGCTTTCAAATGACTTCCTTTGGAGCGACGAATGTAATACGAAATAATTTCATGCCGACATTTAAGGTAATTTCGGCTCTGGGAATTTCGAATGAAGCATACAGCGACATTTCAGAACATTTCACAAGTTCTAATCCATCATATTTTGCCTTACAATTTCAGATACAAGGGCAAATTTATCATAGGATTGGTTCATTATTGCCATTTTCAGATGCAAACCATCAGTTCTTGCAAATCTACTTCCTTGGCAATAATGAAAATGAAGTAGATGCCCGTTGTTCAATATTCACAAGTGCCAGAAGAATAATAATACGTGAATTGCAAGCATTGTTTCATGAACATAATGATTTGATTAATACTTTTCGAACAGCACTTGATCAGATGCCATCTGATGATCATAAAATCGTGATTCGTGCTGATAGAAGACCAATCGGAGAACACGAACGAAGATTTAATGCACCTATAAATAATGAAGTTGCTGTGGTGATTGTCGGCGATGAGTTTCAATCACGTGACATTGTATTGCGTAGAAGAAATAATCAATTACAACGTGTTTGTGAAACACATCGCTCTTACGATGCCCTACAGTACCCAATTTTGTTTTGTCGGAGTGAAGATGGATACTCTATTAATTTAAAAATAGTAGATCCCGCAAACCCACGTGAGTGTTTGTTGTGTTTAATATACTCTTCCAATTTTGTTTAACAAGAATTAGTATGAAATGATTTAAATTTCCATTTGTTTTTTGAAATGTCGGAGACTCTTTCATCAATATGTCGTAGACATGTATGCAAAGATAGAAACAGAGCGTTTGAACTTTATTCGATTCAATCAACGGAAGTTGCGATCAGAAGAGTATATACATCTCCGCGATGCAATTAATAATGAAGGAAATGTTGACAATGTTGGACACAGGCAGTCCAAGGCACATGCATGAATATGCACAAGATGCCATTTGCTATGTTCGTTTGTATGGTCGACCAGATTTGTTTATTACTTTTACATGTAATCCACAATGGGACGAATTCAAGCAATATTTATTTGAAGGGCAATCTTCTACAGACCGTCACGACATAACTGCACGAGTATTTAGACAGCAGCTGAAGTCATTGATGGATTTTATTGTTAAACATCAAGTTTTCGGCGAAGTTCGATGTTGAATGTATTCGGTGGAATGGCAAAAGAGAGGATTACCACATGCCCATATTTTGGTATGGTTAGTCAACAAAATAACAAGCGATCAAATAGATGACATCATCTCAGCAGAAATTCCTGATCAGGAAATCGATCCAGGTTTATTTGATGTTGTTACAAAAAGTATGATTCATGGACCATGTGGTGTTCTAAATATTAATTCGCCATGTATGCAAGATGGGAAATGCACGAAGCGGTATCCCAGAGATTTAATTTCCGAGACAATTACTGGAAATGATGGTTACCCATTGTATCGCCGACGCTCAACAGAGGATAATGGCAAATCAATAAATCTACGAGTCAATAATCAAGATATTACAGTTGATAATAGGTGGGTTGTCCCCTATTCGCCAATACTATCAAAAGCATTCAAAGCTCATATCAATGTAGAATATTGCAATTCTGTTAAATCGATTAAATATATCTGCAAGTATGTAAATAAAGGCAGCGACATGGCTGTGTTTGGTGTTGCAGAGAACCGAAATGATGAAATAACACAATATCAAATGGGAAGGTATATCAGTAGCAATGAGGCAGTTTGGAGAATATTATCGTTCCCAATTCATGATCGAAATCCGGCAGTTATTCATTTGTCAGTACATTTGGAAAATGGACAACGTGTATATTTCACAGTTGATACTGCACAGCAAAGTGCAGAGCGACCACCATCAACTACATTATTATCGTTTTTTGAATTGTGTCAAAATGATCAATTTGCTAAAACATTGCTTTATTCACAAGTACCAACATATTACACTTGGAATGCATCTGGAAAGAAATGGAACAGACGTAAGCAAGGAAGACCAGTTCAAGGTTATGCTGGCATTTTTGAAAGTGATGCCATTGGACGTCTCTACACAGTGCATCCCAGTCATGCTGAATGTTTTTATTTGCGTCTATTATTGATTCATGTTCGTGGGCCTACATCTTTTTTGAGTTTGAAAAGAGTTAACGGCCTACAGCGTCACTCTTTTCATCAAGCATGTCAGGAATTGCATTTACTCGAAGATGATAATCACTGGGATGCGACACTTAGGGATGCATCAGCAACAGGTTCTCCTCATCAAATACGAACATTATTTGCTATTATTATTGCAACATGTTTTCCATCTGATCCATTGCAATTATGGGAAAATTTTAAGGATTTTATGACCGAAGACATTTTGCATCAAATGCGCCGAATTGCAGGAAATAACGATTTAATGATTACACTTGAAATGTTTAATGAGGCATTGATTATCATTGAAGATATTTGTTTGGTAATTGCAAATAAAGCATTGACACAATTGGGTTTGCCAGCTCCAAATCGACCAATGCATGATGTATTCAATCAAGAAATAAATCGTGAAAACCAATATGATTTGAATGAGTTGACCACATTTATAAATTTGAATTTGCATAAATTGAATCCAGAACAGAGACACGCATATGAAACCATAATGGAATCAGTACGAAACGAAACGAAACTGGAGGAATGTTTTTTTTAGACGCTCCAGGAGGAACTGGCAAAACATTTCTGATTTCCTTGCTATTAGCGACTATAAGATCACAGAGCAATATAGCATTGGCACTTGCATCGTTTGGAATAGCTGCGACGTTATTAGATGGTGGTCGGACAGCCCATTCTGCACTTAAATTACCACTGAATATGAATGTAAATAAAAATCCCACCTGTAATGTTTCCAAAAATTCGGGAATGGGCAAAGTCTTGCAACAATGTAAATTAATAGTGTGGGATGAATGTACAATGGCCCATAAGAAATCAGTGGAAGCGTTAGACAGGACATTGCAAGACTTGCGTAGTAATGATCAACAGATATTTGGTGGCGCTTTGATTCTGTTGGCTGGTGATTTTCGTCAGACATTGCCTGTGATTCCCCGTTCAACACCAGCAGATGAATTAAAAGCATGTTTAAAGTCATCTCATTTTTGGAGACATGTACAAATACTCAATTTGACTACAAATGTGCGAGTACAAATTCAAAACGATACATCGGCCGACACATTTTCAAGGCAACTGTTGGCAATAGGCAATGGTCAACTTGCTGTTGATCGTGAAACTGGCTTAATCACTTTACCAGATAACTTTTGTAATATTGCACCGACAAAAGAAGAATTGGTGTCAAGTGTTTTTCCAAATATTGCAGAAAATTATCGCAATCATAATTGGTTAGCTGAAAGAGCTATACTGGCCCCTAAAAATAAAGACGTTGGTCAAATGAATGCAGACATTTTAACCCATGTTCCTGGCGAGGTTATAACATATCAATCAGTTGACACGGTTACGAATCAAGACGACGCTGTTAATTATCCGACAGAATTTTTGAATTCATTGGATTTACCCGGATTTCCACCTCATCGTTTACAATTGAAAGTGGGTGCTCCCATTATTATGCTTCGAAATATAAATCAACCACGATTATGCAATGGGCCAAGATTAGCGGTTAAAAAGGTCATGAACAATTTGATCGAAGCAACAATTTTAAAGGGGAAGTTTAAAGGTAAAGATGTATTGATTCCACGAATTCCAATGATTCCATCAGATTTACCTTTTGAATTCAAAAGACTACAGTTTCCAATACGTCTTGCATTTGCTATTACAATAAATAAAGCGCAAGGGCAATCGTTGGAATTGTGTGGAATTGATTTAGAATATCCTTGCTTTTCACACGGCCAGTTATATGTTTCGTGCTCACGTGTTGGCAAGCCTTCAGTTCTCTTTATCTACACAACAACTCATGGCAAAACCAAAAATGTTGTCTACGAAAGAGCTCTGAGATAGTTTAAGTGATACATAGTCTAAGATTGTAAGAAACTAGAATTAAAAGTTGAATAATAAGGAACAAAACCAACTTTATTAAAAACAAGTGTGTTTCTTTTCTTATTTTGTTTTGCCGTGCGAAGCAGGCACCGGGCCCGCTAGTATAATATATAATTTATATCATTTATATAATTATTTATATAATAACTTAGCAAAATTTTGCTTGAATTTAATCAAAATTTTGCTAAGTTATTATAAACTGGAATAGCACATTTTTATTAGTTTTTGCTGAAATATATCATAATTTTGAAGTGGCTGAGATTAAAGTGCCAGATTTTCTTAACCACAATACAAAAATAAAAATTTATTTTCAAATATTTCTCATTTTATTACCAATTTCAACAAATCTCCCGAATTTTTAAAGAAAATTTTTAATTTTTCGTAATCTCCCGTATTTTTATAAAAAATCCTCTTATTTTAAGAAAATATTTTATAAAAATTTTGAAAAAATATTGAAAAAACGGTGGTTCTAATGCTACCTTAAGTCAATACAGGTCTCAGAAGTATAGATATACTAAGGGTATACGTAAGGATATAAGGGTATGCAAGTGACACCACTGACTAACGACGTTAAAAGAAAGAACAACAAATGAATCATTTTTATCATTTTTGTTATCGCTAATAATGGGGGGACTGATATTCATATCAACTTTTTTTTGCATAGTGGTGCACACCATTTTTTTAATTACATCTCATGAAATATCATGAAATTAATTATTATACAAAATATACGTACGAATTAATGAATATTCTAAATATTATGGGTACATTTTTGTATTCTGAAACAAATTTTACTTCAAAATGAAATGTTTTAAAATTTATAAGGATATTAAATTTCAACATTACTCGTCTCGGTTAATTAATGAAAATCAATTTTTAATATTTATTAACACAATAAATTATTAATTTCCTTTTTTACCTTTTAAAGGCTTGAGGGTCTTTTCATAAATATGTCACTGTAGCGCACATAAATAATACACAGTCTCCGAATAGCAATATTTTCATTTTTTTTTTCATATTTTGACTGCTATTGAAACAGTCTTAATTAAATGTTTAATGGCTTCTACTGAGGTTTACCGCGTAGGCGTTACGTTGTGGTGTCAATAAATGGAATGAAACACTTCTGTTTTGTTATTGTTCTCATTTTTGTTGTTGTTGCTTTGGTTTTTGTTGTTGTTGTAGTGGGTAGTGCTCCAACAAAAACATTCGAGCTCACTTTTTCGTCCTCGTAAATTATTGTTGTTCTCAACATTTGTGAGATTTTGTTGTTATTGTTATGAGACGTGTTCTCAAATTTCAATTTGATTCCGTGTAACGTCTTTATTTCCTTTGGTCCTTCCTTACGGTGCATAGACTAGTATATAAAATCATGGCCATTACGTAATTCGTAGCCTAACGAAATGCTATTTTGACCAAGCCGGTGTTACCATGGTTTGGCCATAATTATTTTTTGATTGAATCGCACGCAGCAACACTTGATGAGAATTTCATAGTAGCCGAGGGCGAAGAAAACAGAAGAAGTAGAAATACGAGAAGTAGTGGAAAGACTAGTTGTTGCTGTGGTTTTTTTTTTTGTTGGTGGTGACTAAAGGCGCGTCGTGCATCCAGAGCTATGTTCTTGTACGAAACTAAGCAAAGATTAAGGATAATGTCTGGTATGTGACAATCGGCAAACAACTTGGCTGCAGTAACTTTTGTTCGTGACATTTTCTCAAGTGCTTAGATTTCAATTAGGATCTTTTTCGGACATGACTAATTTTTATGCTATTAAGATTGATGTAGTTTTGCGGATGCTGGTACGATTGCGGATAAGCGTTTGGAGATGCTTAGCTCATTATTTTGATTACATAAGTATTTTAAAAAGTAGGTTTTTTTAGTTATGATTTTTTATGAAAAATTAATAGAATTTTCTGCAATCTTTGCTTGACAATAAAGCTTAAAGAGAATTAATGATGATTTTTTAATGATGCAAACAGTTTTCTGTAAGCCTGAGTTAATATGAAGATTAAGCTAATAATCTAAAGGAGTCTTGATTTGTATACAGAGGCATATTTATGGATATTAGTAAAGCCTGCGGTCGAAATTCGACCAACTGTCTGTAAAAAATTGAAGGGCAATATACACTTACGTAGGTATGTTTAGAAGCTTTAGCTCAGATTAAAGAAAATATAACATTAAAAATGTGAAGCGTAGATGAGAGCACTTAAAACAAATATAATAACAACATTTTGAAAAATTAATTTTATTTTTCATTAAACTGATTATTGAGTTTTGTGTCAAAATGAATAAATTTTTGCGGATAAATGATATGTATGTTATATGAAAGAGTGTGAGAAATTAAAATTTAAAAAGAAAGCAATAATAAAACCAAAACAACTTTTGACATATTTTTTGAGCATTGAATATTTTTGAGACTTTTTGAAAACAATATATAACATATATTGGTGAGGTAACGGTAAAAACGGAATTTTTCCATTTTCCTACAGCGATTTACTTCAACTTTCAGACAAAGAAATTTTAAAGGATATTGATTAGAAAATAGCGGAAATATTTGCTTGCAAATCAAAACATAAAATTTCAATATTTTTTTTTATTCTGAGGCTAATTTTCATTTCTTACTATTTTTTAAAAAATATCCAAAATACCTAAAAAGCTTTCGTATACCATTATTTTTCTTAATAAACGACTTTTCGTATTAAAATACCTTTTATTGAGAACATCTATAGTTTTGTGATATCGCATTAATTTGGATATCAAAATAACGGTAATTTTTAAAAACTTACTATTTAAAGGAAATTTCACCACCATCATATATACTAAACCTTTGCATGGATATACTTGTTTGTGCCACAACAATGTACATTCAGTGTCGAATTCAGTATTCTACATTCCTAGAGGGCCTTTTGATAATTCCGTGAAAAATGAAACAAGGAATAATTTTTACGACAAAAAATCCGAAAAAATAAGTTTTTGACTGTTTCGACTGTTCCCTTGTCTCTGGTGTGTAGTGTTGGATCCATGTTTCGTCCACGATTACTAATCGACGGAAAAATACTTCTTATCTTTGTTCAACATCGCCAAACACGCCTTTGCATTAGTCACACGATCGGGTTTATGGTCGAGAGTGAGCAAACGTGGCACCCATCTTGCGGATAATTTTTTTATATCCAAATGATTTCTCAAAATGTTCCACATCCATTCGCTTGAGATGCCTACGGCCTCGGCAATCTCGCACACTTTAACTCTGCGATCGGCCAAGACGATATCGTGATTTTTTGTTACCATTTCTGGTGTGGTGATCTCATTTGGGCGTTCAGAACGTTCGGCGTCACTTGTGCTTGTACGACCGCATCGAATTCAGTAAACCACTTTTGAATCATTCCAATCGATGGTGCAGAGTCCCCTTAGTATTTATCAAGCCTTTCGTTGGTTTGGCTGATGGTTTTTTTGCGCAAAAAATAATGCTTGATGAGCACACGAAATTCACTTTCTTCCATTTTCGCCAAAATTTACAAGATCATCTGCTGTCAATGGCTGCCAAACACAAACTAGGCGTCGCTGCGAGCTGAAATTTTGACAGTAGTCTATTAACAGATGGTAGTTGAAAGGATCAGTGTTGCATTTAAAGTTACTATGCGGGAAGTTAAAAAATTCACTAACTTCTCAAATTCTTGTTCGAGATACTTGACGAAAGCAAACAATCACTGGCGGGCTGCCGTTAGCAGCAAAACAAATACTGCTCTTGAGTAATTTGATTTGATTTGCTTTTTCAAACCAAAGACTTGAAAAAGAAATCTAGACGCAAAGATGCACCAAATCACTAACAAATGATCATTCTTGTGTTTCGTCCGAGTTGTGCCGGGTCAGAATTTTAAAAAATTACGTGACTCTAGGGTTGACCATATCATTTTCTTTTTGAATCTGAGGTCAGGGGCCTTATTCTCTAACTGTGAGTTCTAAAGAGTACACTTTTTCTGACTGAACTCAACGACTGAAAACCAGTGAGTTTTTGTGACAGCCCGTGTACACTTTAAAACTCACAGATCTTAAAAAAATTGTATTTGACACTACATTGGCCCGAAAAATGTATTTTTTTTGTTGTTGTTTTATACACTCTAAATAATCTGCTGCCCTTAAATTAAGAAACTGTGGCATCAATTCATTAGCATGAGTTTATCTTTATTCTATAGAGGTTTCTCCTTAATGTAAAAAATTTCTATATGATTTAACGATCTCTTCCCAGTGAACCAAAACTATATTTTTTTAATTCATTTATGAAACTTTTCGGGTAAAAAAATTTATTTTTGGCTCTCATAAAAACACGCTTTTGTACTCATTCGTCGGGCCAAATTGCCTCTCAAAAGCACACCTTCTTTATTTCAGAAATGAGTTAAAAAAAAGAATCATCAATTGTCTTTTTTTCGGAAACGAGTTGAAAAAAAAAATTATTGAAAAGTTATTTTTCGGCAGTCATATAAAACCATTATGAAAAAACGAACCATAAAAATGCACTTTTTCGACACTCAGAAATTAAGCTTTTTCAATCATAAATTGTTTTATTGTTGCATATTAATAATATTAAAAAATCTTCTGCCCGAAAATGTATGCAAAAGAGGGCGAAAATTTCATGATTCTTTGTTGAACTCATTTCGGAATGTGAAAAAGTAATATTTACTCTTCTGAACTTATTTATGAATAAAAAAATTTTTCTTTTATAAGTAATTGTTTATAAATAAAAAATTGTTCATTTATAAGTAATTGTTTAAGAATAAAAATTGTTCATTCATTAGTAATTGTTTACTGCTAAAATGATAAAAGAATGTTTCTTTTTCGACTCAAAATAATTTTCTTAATAATTTTGCAAAACAATTAAATTTTTTTTATGAAATAAATGTTCACGCATTTTAATTTCTCTAGAAATTGATTATATTAATTAAAACAATAACAAAAATTAAAAAAAAAATTCTGCCCTAAAATGACTCAAAACTATCACTTTACGTATATGGTTCAGTGGGTTGTCTTGAATTCGTTGAAATGTTATCAAAACAGCTACTTAGTTTTGAAGACAAGTTTTTACTTAAATATAAGAAATGAAGGTATGATAAAAGTTAAGTTTCGAAAATTTCTATAAAAGCAGAAATAATTTGAAGAAAAACTGTATTGATATCTAGTCCGCTTGCAACATTCTACAGCATGATTTCTTAAATTTGTAGAAATATAAGTTACAATACTTGTATATTACAAAGAAATACATGTAAGTTTTTTTACACCACAAGTAATTTATTTAAAGGATGCTTTTCTTATATTTCTAGAATAAAAGCTTTAAAATTACTTACAAAGCGAACGCTTCTAAATGAAGCAAATTAAGAGACGATTGTTTAACAACTGCGATAGTCGAATGGACAAGCTGATGGACTTACATTCACGCGGCCGAGGTTCAAGTTTCCGGATAGAGGTAATTTTTCAATTTTCAATTTAATTTGTAATTAATAATAAAATGTTTGCAGTTTTCCGCCTGTATAAAAATATTAATTCTCAAAAGATGCTGTTTAAAATCTTAATAAATGTTTTTTTTTTTGCAAAATTTCTAAATTTTTTTTAGGGATTCGATGAAAAATTTCTTTTTTTTAAAGAAAAAATTTCTCTTAGTTGCAGTCGATGATTAATAAACAGTAGAAGATTTCTTATTTTCAGAGAAAATCGTCGGCTAAAGTCGCAAACGTGACAAGTCCACTTTTTTCGAAAAATGAGATTTTAATGCAGTTGAATAGTTTTTTGAAAAATACACAATTTCAATTTTTTTTGGTAATTAAAAATCTCGTTTTTATTCATGTTTGGCAATGATATGCAATAGGGTCAAGTCCCATTTGTCAAAAAGCGCTCGCTAAGTCCACTGAACGTACATATTGCATCAGCTGTTATATTTCGTTATGGCGCAAAATTAGTTGGTTGCAGGCTTAGTTTCATTTTAATGGTAAAATTATTTATTTAATTGTAAATATTAAGTATATATTCAGAGTTTTATTATTTTTTTAGCGTTAGGAAAACATAATATCTGCTTTTTAGTAAAAAATTAACAATATGGATTATGGCGATGAAGCACACGATGGTTTTGTTGAATATGCAAATGAAGAAGACGATGGAGTTGTTGGTCTAGTTCCGTATGGATTCCACAGCAGTACGGATGATTCAATAGAACTTCCAATTAAGAACAAAAAGCGAAAACGGCGAGTGCAACTAAAAAACGATGCGTGGTATACAATAAAAAATAAAAGTCTGCGCCAACATGGAAAAAAATACTATGGCAAAACGAAAGAGGGTGGGCATTGGCAATATAATAAAGTTAAAAGTGCAAGATCTATGAAAAAAAGGTGCAACTGTATTGATAAAGGTAAAACTGCAATCATGAAATGTGGAAAAATAACAGAACCTCAAAGGAAAGAAATTTTCAATGAATTTTGGAAAATGAGTTGGCAGCAAAAGAAGGTATATGTGAGGACATTAATTCAATGTATTAAACCTAAAAGGCCACGAAATCGCGCAATAGAGAAGGTCACTAAAAGAAAGAAAACATTGTGGTACCACCTTAGAGTTAACAATATTGTATTGCGTGTGTGCCGCACTCTATTCCTAAACACGTTAAGCATTGGTAGGCATAATTGTTTAAATTGGTTAGATACTCCTTTGGATCACCACATTTTTCAAGAAAAACAACAACCGCATACGGTGCTTGTTCAAGATCTGCATTAATTTTTCGATTCGATTCCATCAACAGATTCCCATTACTGTCGATCTTCCACCACCAAAAAATATCTGTTGCCAGAATGGCGGTCCAAGAGAAGTCTTTATGACTTTTATAAAGAACAATGGTGTCACGAACGAGAAACTGATCCGATGTCAATAACAACTTTCAATTCCGTTTTCAAATTAAAAAATCTAAGCTTATTTTTACCAAAAAAAGACTTATGTGAAATTTGCTCTCGTCACAATGTGCAAAATTATTCAAATGAGGAATTCTTGATACATCAAGAAAAAAAAAATTAAGCCAGAGAACAAAAAGCAAAAGATAAAGATGAAGAGTGCTATGTTTTTACTGTTGATTTGCAATCCGTTCTGATGGCACCAAAATCAAATGTTAGTTCATTTTACTACCGAACTAAATTACAGGTGCATAATTTAGTTTTTTATGATTTGAAAACCAAAGACGCCTATTGTTTTTTGTGGAACGAAGTTGATGGTGGACTAACATCAGAAGAATTTGCCAGTGTTTGGGTTATGTTCATAGAAACAATTTTTTACCTAATTTACAAGAAAGCAACGATCCTGTCAAGATAATTTTTTACAGTGATGGCTGTACCTACCAAAATCGGAATTCAACAATGGCAAACGCTTTACTAAATGCAGCAATCAGCAACAATATATAACTATTGAGCAGAAAATATTAGAGCTTGGACACACGCAAATGGAAGCCGATAGTGTCCACTCGGTGATTGAACGCGCTTTAAAAAATATAAATATAAATGTACCTGCAGACTATGTAAGTTTATGTAAAGGTGCGCGAAAAAAACCAAAGCCCTATTATGTAACTTATTTAGATTACACATGTTTTAAGTCTTTTAAAAATATAACATTCTTAAAAACTATTCGTCCTGGTCGTGTAATTGGAGATCCAAAAGTCACGGACATACGAGCACTTAAGTACACACCTAAGGGTGATATTTTTTACAAGTTAAGGTTTTCTAATGCGTGGAGCAGTCTGCCCCAACGTCTAGATAAAAAAGTTGCCATACTGAAGTGGTGTAATTTAGCACAACTTTATAATGAAAAACGACAAATATCTAAAAGAAAGTATGATGATTTACAAATTTTGAAAGAGACATTAGCAAAAGACTATCATAGTTTCTATGAAAACTTGCCACATGAATGATAAAGATGATGTTCATGTTCCTTAATAATTATTATTATTTTTTTTCATTTTTACATTCAAATGTTATCGTTTTTAGTTTTTTTTACATTGAAATGTTAACGTTTTTAGTTTTTTTTTACATTGAAATGTTATCGTTCTTAGTTTTTTTTACATTGAAATGTTATCGTTTTTAGTTTTTTTTACATTGAAATAATATAAAAACAAAGAAGAAATTTTTAATTTAAGTGTAATATACTTATATGTACATAATGTATTTACAAATTCAAGTTTAAAATATTAAAATCACAACCAAGTTGTGAAGACGCTTCAAAAATAAAAGGCGTCAAGTCCAATAAAAAAAAAAGTTTACTTGCAGAAAATAAGACAAGTCCAAAAACAGCAAAAAACAAGTGTTTAAAGATTTTTTTTAGATTTAAAAAGTTTATTTATTCAAACAATGGGCGAAATAACAATGTATTGCATATACAGTTTCCACAAATATTGGAAAATATATTATTTAAACGGTTTTTCCTCTCTGCTGAACAATTTGAAAAAGTGGACTTGTCACGTTTGCGACTTTAGCCGACGAAATGTTTCTCTTAGATATAGTCGAGTTATAAACGTTAGAAAATTTTTTATTTTAAAAGAAAATGTTTCTCTTAGTTATGATTAATAAACGATAGAAAATTTCTTATTTTCAGAGAAAATTTTTTTCTTAGTTATAGCCGATTATAAATAAACGGTATGTCATAGATTTTAAAACAATTGAGCTAAGTTTCTTCAATTTAGCGAAATAGTTCGTAAATAATTGGATAATTTTCCTAAAATATTTTCCACCTCTGGTGTGGTGAACCACGAAAAATATATACTTCATTTTCTAAATGAAGCGCTAAACGAAGCTAGATTTTCTAACAATCTTCTAGATTTTTTGGAAATTTTTTTCTGAGTGTACTCTTTGTCTATCTGCTAGTAGTATTAAGGTGTCACTGATTTCGAGTCTTATGTTAGAATTTAAAAAAAAATTTGACGCTAGGGTGGACACTAAAAATGTTTTTTTATACTCAGCGACCCATTTGTACCTAGTGTTTGCCCCAGCTTTGAAATGCAAAAATAAAAAATTTTAAGGTGGCAACCTTGTCAAAAAATTTTTAAATTGTAAATTCTGACAATGGATTTAGCATCAGCGACCCATTTTTACTTTGTGTTTGCCCCAGCTTAAAAATCGCAAAAATAAAGGTGCAACCCTATATTTAAATAAATTTGGGAATTTTTAAATTCTGACAATACGTTTGGCATCAGCAACCCATTTTTACGTAGTGTTTGCCTTACTTTATGAACGGAATGTTTTGTTGATGTGCACCTAAGATTCGAGTCATGTATTTATGCTGCATTCATATTTTTCGAATCATTTATTCATTCGATTTGGTTTCCAATTGATTTGGATTTGTTTCTCCGACGATGCGAGGCTGAGCAGTTGTGGTGGATTTTTTCGAAACAAATGTAGCTTATTAATGACTCGTTACCAAACAATTGTCTTGAAACTCGGTTTTAGACTACCCATGCAGAGGTTTAATATATGCTCAAACATGTTGCAAAAAATGCTTATTAGTCGGAATTATTACTTGAACTTTAAAATAATTGTTATATATTGCCCGACATTTCTTGTCTTTTCATTAAATTTATAAAAACGAAACAATGGGGGTATTCTCTATGTCTAGCATAATTGCATTAGAGCATGGATTGTAACAATCCTATACTAAAATATTCAATGGATCGAGAGCGCCCTATTGTACAAGCGTAACACAGTAAAATTAACAGCTCAAATAACTCTGAAATAAGCTGCACTTCACGCTCATTCCAAATTCTGTTTGCCTGCTCTCTCATTCTCTTCTTTCTCATTATAAACACAGGGTTGCATTTCATACAATATGCCCCATAGCATCGCCGTATACAAGGGTTTCAGTGTAGCATGCACAGGAAATATTGTACGGTTTTTTTACTTGTATTTTGTTGTTGCAGCGGTGTACGGATAGTATATTTCCTATTCTTACACCTAGATTCAAGTCATATCCTAGACATAAAGAATACCTCTAATATTTTTTTTAGTCTGTAAATTGGAAATTAATATTCCAACATATTTCTCCCTTATTGCATTATTAAATAATAAAAATAAAAAAAATACAACTGAAAAATATATATTCTTTCCGCGGATTGACCAGTGTGCGTTGCAACAACAACAAGTGTTTTGTGATTTCTGCAGTCCACCTACTTTGACAAGCTTAAACACACAACTTCAACCACAACAAACAAAGTGACTTCATTAAAATAATAAAACATTCATAACTTCGAATATGCTAAAACATTGCTGAGAGGGTATTTCAATTTCGACCCTGTCGAAGATAGTTCCTTACTAGCTAGCATCGTTTTATACCCCATAAACTAATAGTATTGTTTTTTTATCGAAAATGAGAACATTGCACAATCATCCTATTTGCATTATTTAGAAAAAAAAACTACATCCTTTTCATGTGCTTTTTCACTAATTCTGTTACTAAGCGTTGCTATTGTTATCGGTTGGCTGTCAAAAATTTCTTTTTCAAGCTAAAATATTAAAAAATACCCTTGTTAATATAAATGAAATTCTTCGTCAACGCAACGTGTAGTTAAGCCAAATACTGAATGTTTGTTATTTGAGTCTTATCAGTATTTGTGCGCTAAAGGATGGATGACAAGTGGCTTAATCCTTTAGGGTTTTTTTGCTCCCTTTTTCGTACTCTCTCATGCAGCAATCAGGACATGACAGGAAATGCCAGTGACAGTTTCAAAGAAAAAAAAGGGCTTCAATCAGTCTCGAATAACAACAATGCAGCTCAGCTCAGCTCAGCGCCCAACAGTAAATTTAATTGTGCAAAACCTAAGCTAAAGCTTGGGGTAACCATTGATGACTGACAAGGAATTTTATTTAAGCTGCTTTTTAAACAGTTTTTGCATAAAGCATAAGCCTTAAATACGAGACATTATAATAAAATTTTGTATTTAAAGACTTTTTTAAAATGTCAGCTGATTTGCATATAAAAATATTACAACTTCTGCAATTTGGTTGCATTTTTTTGTAGCATGTTGCTTATGAAACTTAAAAGCGTTTTCAAGTGAATAAAATTTTTTAAAATTTCAACTGTTGCCAATTAACAAGCAACATCACTTCCAGCACTTTTGCCACACATGCTAAAAAAACAGTCTATAACGTTTTTGGCCTATAAATATTTTTGCGCGTATCAATTAAATGCTCATAATTGAATTGTAAATATGAAGCAGATATTTACAAGGATGCATGCTGGTTTTTTTTTTCATACAGCTGCTGTGGTTTTGTAACAATTTGTTGCTGGTTTTTTATCTTTGAGCATAAATATTGCTGTTGTGTGATGCACAATCATGTTTGTCATAAGTAAATTTGCGTTGTTTTGCACAACTTTATTGCAAGTTGTGTGTGAGTGTGAGCTTGTGAAGCATTCGCTAAAATACTTCAATAATAATATTAAACGTGTAGCATACTCGGACTATATTTTACAAGTTTTTTTCTACCCATAGCTTCGGATGCATTAAGTTTGAGTGTTTTTAATATTTATTTTAAAAATTGTTCTTACCAAAATATTAACAGGAAAAATCAGAAGGCTTCCATCTAAAAGTGATAAAGAAACATTTCCTACCGTATCTTTCATATTATTATTATTATTATTATTATTATTATTATTATTAGTATTATTATTATTATTATTTAATGTTTATAATATTGTACACTAAGACTGGGTCTTTCATAGTACATCAATTGAAATAAAGTACATTAAAAATCATAACTTAACTTGCTAAATTAAAACTACAATTATACAAATCAGAATAAATTTCAAAAGTAGACAAAATTAACTATTATTTATTAGCAAAAATATTATGTATGAAACATCAGGGCCGAAATATCCTAAGTTACTTATTTAACTAGTAGAAGAAAAAGATAAACAACAGCAATAATTGAATATAGTTTAGGGATAAGTTTATAAGAGATGTATAGAAAAAGAAAAGAAAACGATAGACAAAATAGATTAAAATTATGGATTAAATTGTATATCAAAATGATTATATATTGCACGTTTAAAGCTGGTTCTTAATACTATTTGTTTTAAATAATTTGGTAGTGAATTCCAAAGTCTAATGGTGCTTATGAAAAAGAATCTACTGCTGTTTAAAAGGTTGAGCCTAGGAACGATTAAATTTGAGGATCGAGAAGATTGTAAGAATTGAAGTTTTTCATATAAATATTCATGGCTTTGACAGTAAATAAGTTTATGTAAAAATATAATGTTTCGAACGTTCAAGTAATTCATTAAACCGCAACCTAAATTGCCTCTACTTCTGACAGAAATATGATCAAATCTATTAACATCATAAACATATCTAGCAGCGTTATTAAACGCAACAAGAAGTTTATGTTGCGACTGTGAGTCAAGCTGGCTATACACAACGTCTGAGAAAGATATATGAGGCATAATCATTTGAACCACAAGTCTGCGACGTGTTTCTAGAGGGGTAAAGCTAGAAGAAGTACGTAAATATCGTAATGTTCCGTATATTTTCCCAACGACACTATTAATATGATCAGTTCTTATAGACCAAGATCTCAGACCAAGATTTTTTACTTTGCTTACAAATTCCAACTGATTAGACCCAATGAACAATGGCGGAATATCTACAAAGCCTGAGTCAGTCCTCGCAATCGGCAAAACTTTTGACTTTAGGGGATTTATAAGAAGCAAGTTTGCGGTAGCCCACCTGTTTAGCGAGAGTAAATCCAAGTTCAATCTATAGCTCAAGTCTTCTAAAAGACAAGCTGGCCGAGAAATGTAAATTTGAATGTCATCGGCATACGGATGTATAAAAGAATGTTTACAAATGGAGAAAACATCATTAATAAAGATAGGAAATAGAAGGGGGCCTAAAATCGATCCTTGAGGAACTCCTGCTTTTATTGTTTTAAGGTTTGAAAATGTGTCACCAACTTTTACTCGTTGCTTTCTGCCTTCAAGGTAATGAGAAACTAATTTAACTGCATTATTACTAAAGTAAAAATAATGTTGAAGCTTATTACAAAATAAAGTATGACAAATAGAATCAAAAGCTTTAGAAAAATCAATAAGGCAGAGAAGAGTTATAAAGTTTTGGACATACGCTATCCTAATATCATCAACTATCTTTAATACTGCCGTCGCACAGCTGTGCCCAGCTCTAAAGCCAGACTGCAATGGCGATAAAAGCTTATTATCAAATAAAAATTCAGCGATTTGATCAGTCATAATTCTTTCTAGAACCTTGCCCAGGGCAGGTAAAATACTAATGGGCCTGTAGTCCTTGGGATCTGATGCGGATGCAGTTTTAGCTACTGGGATTACCGTTGCTACTTTCCACAACTCAGGAAATCGGGAACAGGTAAGTGAGTGGTTTATGATATGGGTTAAAGGACCTAATATATAAGGAAGGACAAGTTTAATAAACCTAAGAGGCATTCCATCGATTCCTATTGCGTTAGAACTACACTGCATTAAACATTTAGCCACACGATCTTCATTAACACAAACAAATTCAAATAAGGGAAAGTCAGTGTTATCAGGTATTGTAGGTGCTTCAAAAACGTTAGTAAATGTATTCGAACTTGAACTTCCACTGGTCAAAAAAAACTCATTAAGCAGATTAGGGTCCAAGTTGCAGTCTTTCTGTTCATTGCTAAATACTCTAAGTTTTTTAATATTTTGCCAAAGCTGTTTAGAGTTTAGGTTTGGATTAAGCTTAGCACTGAAGAATTTTTATTTCTCCAAATTAACTATTAGAGTGCCATCATTACGCGCTCTTTTGTAATTTTCCCAGTTTTCATTCGAACGGTTAGTTTTCCACTTAGAATGAAGCTTATTTGTCTATATTATTTCGGAAGCTTAAGGGTAGTTTTGTATTTATGTTGTTTCCAAACCGCTTCTTTAAGAATGAATGTGGAAACTTTTACTTATTGTCAAGCAATGACAACAGAAAATATTAATATCATTGTTATTGCCGCTTATTATAGAATTCGATAGTCCAGTGGTAGCGCGCTTGACTGTCGCTCAGGGGTCCTGGGTTCGAATCCTGGCCAGGCATTTTCATAACAAGGCAGAGGAATGTTTCCAAATTACTTTTTAGAACAGGGGAGAGGACTGTTTCCAATTCACTTTTTAAGACAGCGTAGAGGAATGTTTCCATATTAATTTTTAACACAGCAGAGAGAAATGTTTCCCTTTAATGACATGCTATGTAAAAAAAGAAATAGAGTATCCAACGGAAGGGAATGCTTCCTACATTCCGTGGAATATTTCCTGTTTATATCCGGGAATTTTTCCATTTCCTGGAGGGTAGATACATAATATTACAGAATTCATAACTGGAAATGTAGAGAAAACTGGGATATCTTAGATATTGGGGATAATTTATATTTGGCTATTTTGGTATGAGCTCAGCCTTATTTAAAATTTATTTGAGGAAGTTAATAAAATTAAATTGTAAGTTTACGAAAATTTACAAAGAGAGAAGTAACATTCTTGGCTTTGTTCTTGAGAAGTGAACAAAGTCGTTATATCAAAGTGTTTATTATAAATATAGAAATAACTAAAGTTCTAATTAATTTATTATTGGGGGTTGGAATTAATTTTAAAGGTTTTTTTTCGGTTTTTGAGCATTTATTTAGAAACAACGGTACAATGTATATTATTCAAAGTATTGTCCATCGTTAGCTACAACATTTTCCCATCTTTCTGGCAGCATATGGATTCCGCGCCGGAAGAACGATTCGTCTTTTGAGGCAATCCACGAATCAACCCATTTTTTGGTATCCTCGTAAGAAGTGAAGCGCTGCTCAGCCAAGCCATGCGTCATCGATCTGAATAGGTGGTGGTCGGAAGGGGCTATGTCTGGGCTATAAGGCGGGTGGGGTAGCACATCCCAGTTCAGCGCCTCCAACGTTTCCTTGACGGTTCTTGCAACATGTGGCCGTGCGTTGTCATGTTGAAAAACCACTTTGTCGTGTCTTTTGGCATATTCCGGCCGTTTAACCTTTAATGCTCGGCTCAATTGCATCAATTGTTGTTGGTAGGTTCCCCAGTGATGGTTTCGTTAGGTTTTAGCAGCTCATAGTACACGACACCCTTCTGATCCCACCAAATACTTAGCATAAGCTTGGCGCCATGAATATTCGGCTTGGCCCTCGATGTTGATGCATGGCCGGGTGGTTCCCACGATGTTTTTCGCTTAGGATTATCGTAATGGATCCACTTTTCATCGCCAGTGACAATACGATGCAAAAAACTCTTCCTTTTATGCCGTTGAAGCAGTTGTTCGCACATGCAAAATCGCCGTTCAACGTCTCTCGGCTTCAACTGGTACGGCACCCAATTTCCTTGCTTTTGAATCATTCCCATGGCCTTCAAGCGTTTGCCGACCGTTGATAAGTCGACTCCCAATGATTCTGACAATTCTTGAAGGGTTTGACACGGGTCTTCATTGAGCAAAGCCTCCAATTCCTCATCTTCAAACTTTTTCGGCTGGCCCGGACGCTCTTTGTCTTCCGTATCAAAATCACCACTTTTAAACCGACGGAACCAGTACTCACAAGTAGGAATCGATGGAGCATAGTCCCCGTAAGCCTCAGTAAGCGTGCGTTGTGCTTCAACCGCTTTTTTCTTCAAATGGAAGCACAAAAGTAAACCTTCCCGCAAATTGCGTTTTGTTGGAACGAAAGTCGACATGTTCGCAGAGAAAAAATATATGTTGTTTACACTTAAGTGGAATGACACATACTGAAAAATGAAGCTTAGACAATGTGCTTTGAAATGAATATAGTCACAGGTGTGCCCGATGCGATCTATTGATAGTTACGCCATCTCTTAGAAAACCTTTAAAACTAATTCCAACCCCCAATACGTACAAATTAAAAAATATAAAAATAAAAAAGAATACGTAAAAAGTAGTATCTGTGCTCAAATGTAAACGCAAGTGGTTACTTTACTGATAATGCTGTCTTTGATATTAGTGACAAATTTCAGCTTTAATTTTATTACAGAAAATATGTTTAGTTAGTAAAGATAGTCAAATGGTATGAACATGAAGTTTTTGTCTTACCTTTTCATCGGAACGACCCAGTGAACCAAAACTATCTGTTTTGAATTCATTTATGAACGCTTTTGGGTAGCAAAGGTAATTTTTAACACTCATGAATGAACCGTTTTGGACTCATTCGTCGGACTAAAATGCCTCTCAAAAGCGAACCTATTTTTCTTCAGATATAATTAAAAAAAAAACAATTGTTTTTTTTTGACACTCTGAAATGAGCCGTTTTGAACTCATTCGCCGTACTAAATTGCCACTCAAAAACGAACCTTTTTTAACTGACTTCAAAAAGGAGGAGGTTCTCAAGTTGGTTGGTTTTTTTTTCTTTTTTTTTTAAATGTATGTACATCGATAACTTCTAAAGTACTAGCCCGATTGCCGAAATTTTTTGTCAACAGATAGAGACATTGAACGCAGAGGTGCCCGTCCAAAAAAGAAGGCGGTATTCGACAATTTGGCGTAGTAATAATAGAAAAACGCTGTAACTCGAATAATATTGACACTAGGATGTTGAAATTATGTACAGGGGTAGAAACAATTATTACAAATTATTGTCAAAAAAGTGGGCAATATGTGGTAAAGGGCGTGGCAATATTAAAAAAACGCTGTAACTCGAATAACATAGACACTACGACAGTGAAATTAGGTACAGTGGTAGGCATAATTATTAAAATGTACGGTCAATAAAGTGGGCGTTATTGGGCAGAAAGGCGTGGCAATATAAGAAACTGTATCTCAGTTAAAATTGAAACTAGGGTACTGGAAATCGGTACAGAAGTAGGAACATTATTACGAATTACGGTCAAGAAAGTGGGCGTTATTGGACAAAAGGGCGTGGAAATATTAGAAAGACACTCTATCTTGAATAATATGGACACTAGGGTAATACAATTCGTTTAAAGAATGTGTACAATAAATACAAAACACTATGAATAAAGTGGGCAGTAATTGACATAGGGCGTGTCACTTTTAGAAAAATACTGTATCTCAGTTAATATTTACCCTAGGGTACATTTATTACAAATTATAGTCAAAAAAGTGGGAGCTATTCGACAAATCGAATAATATTGACACTATGGTAAGGAAATGGTAAGGAAAGGGCGTGTCACTATAAGAAAAACACTGTATCTCAAATATGGACACTAGGGCACCAAAATTCGTTACAAGAATGGGCAAAATTGTTATCATAATCTCTAAAAATGAAGAAATAAAAACTTTTTAACAACAAAAAAAACCCAACTTCTGGGCGCTAATGTAAACAGGCTTTTATAAATTTAACACTCCGGCTTTAAAGGTTTTATATTCATGGAGAAATTAATATATTTATGATAATAATAAAAAATCGAAAAAAAATTATTATAATAAGATTTCCAAATTAATAATATATACATATAATTAAACTATCAAATTTGACCAAGTAATTTAAAATTAGTTTTGACTTTGTAATGGTTTTGAAGTTGGTTTTTTTTTTGTTAAAAATTTTTTTTTGTTCGAAAACGAATTTAAAAACGAACCATAGAAAATCTCTTTTTCTGCACTCAGAAAATGAATCTTTCTCAATCATTCAATTGTCTTATTAAGAGGACGGTACACACCTGGATTTTACAAAAATTAAATTTTTAATATGCAAATTTTTTTAAGAAAAGAACAAGATATCAGATAGCAATTAAAAAAAATTCAACGCTATTGATACAAATGGCTCAAAATAAGCCAATGTTGGAAAAACTTAACCATAAATAAAGTAGTTGGGCTCAAGGACATTAAGAGGCGTTACAACTAGCCATGCATGAATGTACGTACAATAGATCTAATCAGGTTGCGTAAAGCAATCAAAATGCGCTCTCTCTCTTCTGAGTTATCTTTGCTATCAGTTTATCATTTTAAAATATTGAGAGCGTATGCGGCTAAAGTATTCGCTCTTCTTTGAACTCCTCAACTGCTTTCCTCGTTCGTGAGTTTGTTTGCTGAGAAATTTTTAAAGAGCAACGACGTGTTGATGAGAGATGTAGCGTTTTCATCGCTCGTGAATTTTGAAATCATAAACTCATTTCATCGCTCGCTTTCATTTGATGCGAAACTTTAGTTAAACACTTAACACATAATAAATTGAAACGTTTAAATCAATAACATTAACTTTTTTCTAAATAATATATTTAATTAAAAAAACTAAAAAAAAATCATTACATTTTATGAAATTATAAGAAACTGACATAAATAAACAAAAACGGATCATTTTAAAAATGTACTTAAAGCACTTAAATATTTCATTTAAAAACGCAAAAAATATAGTTCATTATAAAACATGTATTTATTTTTAATTAACAATACCACTCGTTTAGTCAATAAATGAGCGAACGCAAAAATTCCAATGAAATGATTTTATCTTTGCAAAAACTCGCGGGCAAGAAACAGTAAATAAATAACAAAGAGTAGGCGTTGTTCAACTCTATTTTTTGAGTAGCATAATCTACGAACAAATACTTGAAATAGCAAAGAAAAAGTTTTGAGTTCGTCAATTGAATAATATTGATGAGGAGGAGAAGAATTATACTTTTTCTCTTCAATTGAAAGTTTTTGCGAACCCTGGTTCTAATAACATAATACTTTTCAGTCTACATTGGAGTTGACCTTTCGAACATCAAATACGCTACAGTTGTTTGCACAGGTACTCATGCAAATAATGAAGCAGTTAACGTATAACTTGTTCTACTGTAAATAAATCAAGTTGAAAGCGTTTCTACTGCTTCTACGGTTAGTGTTAAATTTTATAAGAGAAAGAAGTTCTGTAGAATCGAATGCACCAGTTAAGGGTTGGTGTGAGTAGACCAAGCAAATTGCCTTCTCTCACTTAGAGAATGCATTTTTCATTATTTTAAATGATCCTCATATAGAAGAAAGTTAAGTGTGTCATTTCCACTTGAGCCTCTCAGGGCGAACCCAACAATACGATTCGATCAATATGCACATTGTAATGTGGGGAACATACTTGACTTGCGTACTCCAAATGAGGATGCATAATTGAATAATACAGTGTTGTACTTGCTATTAATCTATCAAACTCTTTGGCCCATCATTTTATAAAACCAAGCATAGAAGATGCTTTCTTACAAATGCTATCAATATGCATGCTAAACGACAACTTAGAATCCATGCATTTACCAATGTCTTTGACGGCAGTTACACGACTTAAAGCAGTATCTGTAATTTTTTAATCATAAATTAAACTATTCCTTTTACGAAAGGTCATAGTTTGACATTTATCCGGGTTTAAGAACATATTACCTTTAGAACACCAAACCTCAAAGGATTTCAAGTCTGACTGGAGTAAGTCTCAATTGTCCTTAGAATCAATTGTTCTGTATATTTTCGTAACATCTGCATAAATAACCAAATGAGAGTGCTTTATGATGTGAGTAACATCATTAATTGTCAAAATAAACAGAAGTGGACCCAGGTGGCGGAAAACATAATGGCCGATGAGAACATAATAATTCTTACGAATTTGTTCGAACAAGTGTAGAGTTATATAATACTTAAAAAGTGGATTGGTCACAGCTTAATCACTCAAGATTAAGCTGCGATTAAGACAATTCTCTTCGCGTTTCTGGCACAAACTTACGCTGAAACTTGTATTGCCTCAAATGTCGTCCCTGCACCTTCTCAAATTATTTCGGTTTCTACAGGAGCGATACCGAAACAAATATCGAACAGCAGTATCAAAGCCCCTGTTCATAAAGAACTTGTGTTTATTCAGCCTGCAAACTCTTTATTTGTTTCTCGTTTTGCAGCTCATACATCCGATGAAGACGTGTTATTCTATATAAACTCTAAGCTGATTCTTGTAAATAAAAATATCTCTGTTTACAAATTCAATTTTTCATACGACTGTGTTACGTCCTCTTTTAAAATATCTTTGCCTGGTGATCTTTTTCACAAGGTGTTGGATCAAAAGTTTTGGCCTGACAATACGAAGGTGCATGAATTTATTTCTAAGCCTCGACCTACAACTTCCTTGGCTACTGTACCGGTTCTTAACAAGAATCAAAAAAACTAGATTGTTGCTTTCTGTTCCTTATCCATTGCCAAAACGTTCATGGCATTAACACAAAACTAAATAATATATTAATTTTGAGTCAAAACCTTCACTTTAATATAATTGCTTCTAGTGAGACTTGGCTGAAACCTAACACTCTAAATACTGAAATTCTGTGCAACAAATTTAACATATACCGCAAAGATAGAAACTCCATTCCTGGTATTTGCTCTAAAGGCGAGGGTGTGTTGATTGCAGTCAGAGCGACACATTTCTCTGAGGAGTTATTAATTCCAGAATCCTTGGACATTGAGATCTGTTGTGTTCATGTCAAGTTTGGTTCCTTGAGCCTTTTTATTTCATGATCATTAGGGCGGGTCGATTTAAAAATCGCCCATTGCTCAGTGAAAATCGTATTTTAGGGATCAAAAGATCCCTAAATGGGTCAAAGAAAATGGGTCAAAGAAAAATTTTTCAAAATTTGACCCTACGGGACAAAAGTCAAAAGTTGGGGCATTAGAATTCGTTTTAGAGGTATAGTTCCTCGTGAAAAGTTTCTTATTTTGATCCCTAAAATACGATTTTCACTGAGCAATGGGCGATTTTTTTGCCTCCCCACAAATCAACCCGGCCTAATGCTCATATATTCCTCCCCTTTCTACCTTAGAAGTTTATAGCAAACATTTGGCTTTTATTAGTAAATTTTGCTCAAAACTGCATTCTAATGATCATATTCATAATAACTGGTAATTTTAACCTCTCAAACGTTTCTTGGAACTGCTGTTCTGAAATTCCTGGAATATTTTAGACTTCGTCTTAAAGTTCATCTGATAATTATTTTTTAAACGAGCTCTCAATCCAAGGCCTGTTCCAACTAAACTGCATCATTAACAGAAGTAATCGTTTGCTTGATCTGGTGTTTTTGGATCAAAGCAATTTTGCTTCTGTGTCTGAATCAGATCGTCTGGTTACACCCGAAGATTCTCATCATCCAACATTAGAAATTATTTAAAATTTTCCAAAACCATCTGTGCAGTGCTGTGATTCTCAACCGCCTATTGAGTTTAACTTTAAAAAAACAAACTACGTGGTTTTGAAGAATAACGTGAGTTTGAAGATTTTATTTCAAATATTAAATATTTTAAATATTAATGCAAAAAGTTTATCTTTTCAGAGTCTTGATGATGCGGTATATGCGTTTAATAGAACGCTTAATGATTTTTTTCTTAAGGCTGTTCCGCAAAGGAAAGCCTCTTTGACATCGGGTCCGGTATGGTATACAAATGAATTAAGAAAAATGAGGAACTTGAAATCCAAATACTATAAAAAATATGAAAAAACACATAACATATGCGATTTTGGATGCTATACCTCGATTAAATACAGTTACCAACAGTTATGCAAACAATTCTATAATATCTACTTAACAAAAGTGAAATGAAACATCAAATCTGATGCTAAATCCTTCTGGAGCTTTATTAACACAAAACGTAAGATTGATTCCAATCCTTCTTTTATGAAGTATAATTCTGTTGATTCCGATAATGATAATAGCATTTGCAATCTTTTGGCTGACTTTTTCAAGACGACTTATTCATCATCGTCCCATGATTATTTAGGTTATCCCTTCAATATTACATCTGGGGATATTTATTTCCCAATAAGTGATACAAACACAGTCTTATCATATTTAAATAATATTAAAACATCATATAAAAGTGATACTGATAACATACCTTCATGTATATTAAAATACTGCTGTGAAGAATTAAAACTCCAATCTCTTTACTATTTACCTCATCATTGAAATTCTGCTATTTTCGTGCAGCCTGGAAGCATTCATTCATTATTCCGCTGCAAAAATCCGGAAATAGGTCTTTAATTGATAACCACCATGTCATCGCAAAATAAGCTGCTTTGCCTAAACTTTTAGTAGAAATTGTTACATCACGACTATCGCATAGCGTTAAATCTTTAATGTCTCCTTTCCAACATAGATTTCTTTCTGGAAAATCCACTGTTACTAACCTTCTCGAATTTACATCAAAAACTATAGAAAATTTTGGAAAAGACATGCAGACTGATGTTGTTTACACGGATTTTAGCAAAGCTTTTGACGTTGTAAATTACAAACTATTGATGTTAAAATTACATCTTGTTGGATTTCCTATACTGTTGGTAAAGCGGATTGAATCTTACTTAAGCAATAGACACAATCTAATCTTTATAAGCTCAATAAATCATATGACTTTCCTGTTACTTCAGGAGTACCTCAAGGAAGTCATCTTGGTCCCCTTCTGTTTCTACTTTTTATAAACGATTTGTCATCTGTCATAATGCATTCTAGCATCTTAATGTTTGCTGACGACGTCAAACTCTTCCTCTCTTTTAAAAATGATAATGACGCTGTATTTTTGCAAGCCGACATTGATCATCTTCGTAACTGGTGCAAAACGAACCGCATGAACCTCAACATGAAGAAATGCAAGCATTTGTGTTTCTCGCGCAAACCACCAATTAAATGTACCTTCAAAATTTGTGGTTATCCATTGGAGTCCTTAGATATTTTCCAAGGATCTTGGAGTTACAATGGATCCTAAACTACGCTTTAATATTCATGTAAATAAAATAATAAATAGAGCAAATAGTACTTTAGGATTTATTAAACGTTGGTCAAAAGAGTTTAATGATCCATTGGTTTAATGATCCATCCGTTTGGTGCCCACGATACGGTTGTTACATAGACGACATTGAATCAGTGCATAAACAATTTCCTTTGTTTTGTTTAACCCTAACACTGGTACTATTTACATATGTAAATATTTCACTTTTTAAATGGCTACAAATTTGATGTTTTTGGCACGATTTGAATATAATTTACATTCAGTGGCTAATTTTGTTTATTTAAACAAATTTAAAAATTAGCCACTGAATGTAAATTATATTCAAATCGTGCCAAAACATCAAATTTGTAGCCATTTAAAAACTGAAATATTTGCATATGTAAATAGTACCAGTGTTAGGGTTAAGCTATATTTATTGTAATACTGATTTTCGCATACCACCTTATGAATATCGGTTACAAGTCTTAAATCTTCCTTCTTTAAAAAATCGGAGAATTATGATAAATGCTTGTTGGATTATAAAACTTTTGCATGGATATGTCAAGAATCCATATTTATTGAGTAAAATATATTTTTATATTCCTCTTCGTCCTAGAAGATCTTTTGAGTTACTCCACATGAACTTTTGTAGAACTAATTATTTGCAAAATAAAACTCTTAGAAGCGCTTGCGGTGATTTTAATTTTGTATCTGATATTATATCCTTAAGTGAATCCATGGACTCAATCAAACATAAAATTAAAGATTACCTGCAGAACCGTCGTTTATTATGATTAAGTTCTCTCAAACTTATATCTGATGCATCTGATGATATTTGGAAATACATTAATAGCATCTTTAGGTAAAACGTAGCCTTCGTCTTAAGCTTCGTTCGTTTTCCAACGATATCGGACAAAATTGGCTTGATGTATATTTTCCTTGCGTCGTCGTCCACTGTTACGTTGCTTACGTTGCTCAAATACTCTTAACGTGAGTATTTGTCAAAAACATTATTACCAGATTGTAAAAGTACATCATTTTGCGTAAAACTGACAAAAACCTTAAATATTTAATATGTACTTATTCTAAGCAATATTTAATAGGTGGCATCATTTTTTGCATCAGCTGTTTCGTCTGTTTTGTTTTTTTTTTTTTACATATATGATTAATTTTTGCTGCAAATTTGATCATAGATAGTGAAAAGTTTTGTGAAAATTAATAATTATAATGTTTTCCGCGATCGCTTTATACAATTTTAATGAATCGGATGCAAAGCAAGCAAGGCAGGCAAATCTGCAAAGCAGGTAAAACTCCAAGATCCAATCCAACTCCAAATTGCACTCCAAATTGCTCGCTTGTGGTTTTTTGTGTGCTAAATAAAATATAAATTAATTGATTCTAAATTCTTGCATTTGTTAATAAAATAATACTTACGATTTATTTTCAGCAACTTCCATGTCAACAAATTTCTAAACGATAAGAAAATTTTTATCGTCTATATTTGACGTTTCGTTTCAAATTTTTTTAATACATCAAGCCAAATTTTTACTACAGTTACGTTGTCGTTCATTTCTGAGTCAGCTGTTCTCGTTGGGCTAAGAAATTATTTTTACATCAAGCGAAAACAGCTGACATTCGGCTTTTGAGCGAAGCCTTCGTGAAATGCACGTTACGTTCGTTTTACAGAAAGATGCTATACTATAACAACCTAAATGGATAAATGGACTTAAGCCTAAAATGGATAATTTTGGTGTATGAACATCTAAGAAATCTGAATGGACCTAAACCTGGGATCTTCAATTGCCTTATATATTCATGATGAATTTGGCTACATTTTTCGACGGTACCGTGGTGTCTTGGTTTTTGCCTCCTGAAACACTACGTTAGATCGATTTGTAATATATTAATATGAGTGGCCGATAAGACCTAGTTTGTCTTGATGCCTGCATTCGCAACTGGTTTTCTTTGTTTTATGAAAATTGGTTTGCTGAAGTTGACCTCGTTGGTCGAGTAACCGCCCTGTCAAGCCAGGATCCCACCAGCTTCTGGAGGACAGAACGATATATATTATATATATATATATACTTATTGGAGTGAAGTTTTATTGGGTATGAGACCTTGTTTGTCACACGTCTTCGCCGATGTCCAGATACATAAATTGTTGCTAGCTTGACCTTGTTTGTCCTGATAACGCGATATTTATAATATTGCTTGCTTGACCTCGTTTGTTTTGAAAACGCAACCCTGCTATGCTGACTGATATTATCGATTTGACTTAACTTTTTTTTATTTTTATGCTAATATAATTATATACTTTAAGCAATTTATTAAAACTTTTTAGTTTGTTAATAATACATGATTTCAATCAAAATAATACTTTATATTTTTTAATTGTATTAAATATCTTATTTTATAATTTTAAATTTGCTATAAAACCTGTTAAGGTTTAGCAATCGAATAAATAAAAAAGACTACTGAAGAGGAAATGTAGCTTTTTCCGAAACGGGCTGTATAGTCAGCTGTGTGATTGACTCTATACGGAGTTGTTGTACTTGATGTGGTTGTTGATGTTGTTGTTGTTGTTGTTGTTGTTTATTTATTTATTTATTTATTTATTTTTTTATTTATTTCTATTTTAACTATCAATAATCGTTTAACAGTTTGAGTAACAACATATAAATTATAAAAACAATATGATATAAAACTAATACAATGTAAACATAATTATATTAAAGAATATTACACTTTTATAAATTCATTTAAACAATTCTTAATAAATTTTGTTTAAAAGTTTGTCTATTCAAAGTGAGATCTATTTGAGCACTTATGGAATTGAACGCTAAGCACATATTTTTAATAGGATCATTACGGCCATAGTTTGTCCTATGATACGGAATGTAAAAGAAACCTCTTTGCCTAAAATATCTCTCAGGCGCATATATTCTTAAAAGAGCGAGGAGTGGCGCGCAGTCTATATGTGACATAATTAAATCGCGAACAAAAATAACAAGAAAAAATTTACGTCTGGAGGCTAAGGTATTAAGACCCAGAAGAGCACACCTGGATACGTACGTTGGCATAAAATTCCAATTTAATTTAAACATTATGTAACGAGTGAAATGTTTTTGTATTCTTTCCAATCGCAAAGAATCTACCTCGTAATATTGATCCCAGATCACACATCCATATTCCAAGATAGACCTTACTAAAGATAAAAATAATGTTCTAAGGGTATATGGATCCTTAAATTCCTTCGAATTACGCCTCAAAAAACCCATCATTGTATTAGCCCTAGTAATTATGCAATCGTAATTGTTGGAAAAAGAAATTTTTCTATCAAATAGAATTCCCAGATCAGATGTAGACTCGACACGTGAAAGACCACTATTTGCGATTGAGTAATTAAAAAAATTTGGTTCTTTTTTCATATAAAAAGACATAATGCTGCATTTGGCAACATTTAAATAAAGTCTATTAACTGAACACCATTTAATCATATTGTTTAAACCAATTTGAAGAAGCCGATGGTCGGAAGGTGAAGAAACCGAAGTAAACAGTATAAACCGAAGTAAACAGTGTTGGTGTTGGTGTTGGTGTTGGTGTTGGTGTTGGTGTTGGTGTTGGTGTTGGTGTTGGTGTTGGTGTTGGTGTTGGTGTTGGTGTTGGTGTTGTCGTTGTTGTTGTTGCCTTCTTCAAAAACTTACTTGATCTAGAGCTCGCTATTAAATTCAAGAAAAACAAACATTTTTCCATCGAAGAAAATATTTGCGAAAATGTGTTGCGTATTTTATTTAAGTGTTTTTTTATTATTATGAATTTGTGTTTTATTATAACAAATAAATACCACAAAAATGTCTATAAAAAATCTAAATACGTTTTCTATACTAACGTAACTAATTCCAAACACATACGTGATTGTTTCTTTTAGCATTAAAAATGAAGTTCTGCTCATTCTCTTATTTTTGTCACCATTGTTTACTTTTTGTGTTATTTACTTAGTTGGAAAAATGTGTAGCAGGAAAAATGTTAATTATTATTGCAAGCAGGTACTTTTTAAGCGTGTTGTTAAAAGTTTTTTTGCATAACAATCTATTTTTCATTATGTTTCTATTGCTTATTTGCTGTTTCTATGCAAGCAATAAAATCTATCAAGTTCTAATAAAATTTAATGAAAATTTTTGCCAGTTCTGTCTAGATGATATTTTTTTTTTACTTAAGTTTGTTTCATTTTTATAGGTTCTCCTTTCAAAAAAAGGCACTCAATTCATCAGTAGTATTTCTCCGACATCCACTCTCACAACTTCCACTGTAACAGCTTCCATTGAATAAAACAAAATCACACACACATACTTAATACATATTCTCAATGAAATTCCAAACTGGTCTAAAATGAATTCACGCATCCTTTGCAGATTTTACTACGTGCGCAGCATCCAAGCAAACGGATGGCCAACAGACAGTGCAGACAGACGTAAGCAATAGCAACGAAGGACAGCCAAAAACTGGCTGACATCCTCAACAAATAATCAGTTGCTGTTTGTTGCTCGGGTCGCGCGGTTGTACAAAGCGGAAGAAATCGGAGGAAGCCATAGCAAGGAGAAAAGCTTCAAGACAAGAAATATTTGGATTAATAAATTGTGAGTGTGCAAGGATATTGCAAAGGATTTAAAGAAAGAGAGAGAATGGAGAAAAGAGAAGCTTGCTAAGACAGTGACGAATATATAAAGAGTGCATTTTTGTTATTGCTTTGCGATAGTGACAAAAGAGAGAGAGAGAGCAAAAGTGATAAGAACGGAAACCCACATGAAATCGAATAAATAAACATAAAAGTATTATAGTAGAAATAAAAAAAAAAACAACTAAAAATAAGTGCAAAGCATAAAAGAGACGAAACAGCTTAGAAAATTCCTTAAGGAATAATTTCACTCGTCTACGTAATTTTGTCGCGAATTATCTTTCGAAATGTGCAGTTGTGGTTGTTGAACGTTGATGCGGTTTAACGGTGAATTTAAAAGTGTTGCTCTTGTTGTGGTTTTTTTTTTCTTCCTCATGTACCGGAAGTTAGGTTTACATAAAATCGGCAGAGTGTGTGAAAAAGTTAAATGAATATTTAGAGACTCAACCTCAAACAAATTTTAAGGATAATTTATGCCTTAAAAATTTCAGCTTGCTGAAGTCCTAAATACTGGGTGCGTATTTTTTCTTTTATCATAAATAAATCTATAAAATTTTGTATGAGAGTAAGAGAGCCAAACTGAGTTGAAGAGCGCCATGAATATAAAGTACGTAGAATTAAATGGAGCCGGCTTTTTTGTTTTGCCGTTTGTTGTAGTGCAGCAGAATTGCAGAGAAATGGAGAAAATTATGAAAATTGAATAAAAAAAATAAAAAAAATAATGCGAAAAAGTGCAAAAATAGACGTTGACAACAAAATCTTAGTTGTTGCTTAGTTCTGCTTCACTACTTTCAGCAACAGCAGCTACATTATTTTTTTACCTTTATTTATAATGCCTCTCCCCCCGCCTCCTCTCGTAACAAGATGGCATTTAAAAGCTGCTGGAAATGGGTTGGGTTTTTTAACGCTGCTTTATTAAGGACTTCTCTTG
This sequence comes from Dichetophora obliterata, assembly GCA_963920525.1. Taxonomy (NCBI): domain Eukaryota; kingdom Metazoa; phylum Arthropoda; class Insecta; order Diptera; family Sciomyzidae; genus Dichetophora; species Dichetophora obliterata. The sequence continues at coordinate 189,117,672 of OY986438.1, forward strand.
AAAAATTTCTCTATACTTTTTGCTGCAACTGCCTGCAAGTATGCAATAGTTTTTTTCTGCTCCTTCGCCTAGAGGTATATAAAGTATAACTCCTGCTGCTAAGTGATTCGCACCTGCAGTGCGTTTAAAATCAATAAAATGCTGTCACATGCAATGCTTAGCTTTGGCATCCCTAGCATTCTGATAGCACCCTCTTCCACACCCTCCACAGCTCCACTCTGTAATTGTTTGCTATTTTTGTGCTTTGCTTTGTGTGTTTTTGTATGTTACTGGCTGTGTTCGTGCATCCGACATGCTGAGCAACCTCTTGTGTTTAACTCCTAATTACTTTTTAATTGTTTGGTGCTTTTTGTTTGTTTTTCTTCAGTTTCCATTGTTTTGATTCTTTTCGTGCCAGGATTATAGAATTTCATTCCATGCAATTTATTCTAGTCTCGAATTAGGCACTTAACTCATACACTAAGTTTGATTAGACTTGTTGTGCTCTGTTGATGGGAGTTAAGCTGTTTGTTTAATTGATTTTTTGATTATATTTTTATTATTCTTTCTTTTTGGGACTCAAGCAGTTCAAAGCTGACTTTAATGACTGACCATTTTTATTAAAAAATTCTATATAAAAACTCTTCAGTTTTTTAACTAATTTACCTAATACATAAGTCAATGTAATTTATTCAAATTCTATATTAAAACTTTTTAGTTGTTTAACTAATTTACCTAAATACATTAGTCAAGACACTGGAAAATTTTAATAATTTTTTTTTGTTTTGCTTACAAAAAACATTCACTTACAAAAATATAATGTAATATTCTCGGTTTTGTGAACCTATATTATTGATTTATATATATGATTTATATATTATGATTTATACTTATACCTTATATTATTGATTTGCAATCGATATCTTAAACTTTTAATATCGCCAAGCAAACAAGCAATTTACAGTGAATTTTATTTACTTGCGATGAAAAAAATTGTTATGAAGGCTAACGGTGTATGAAGTGTTTTTTAGCATATACGGTTGCAAAATTATCATTGCAAGTGAACAAATGGAGAAACACAAAGTAAAGTCCAGTATCAATTTAAAAAACTAATAGGATTTATTATGTTTTTCTGAACGGAATAAAAAGACAATAGTGCTCTTCTCTATGTTATTGATGAAAAACAAATTTACAAAATTAAATCAAGAACAAAGAAGAAGAAAAAACAGATGCGTTTCTGGGCACACGAGAGAAGCAAAGCTTTTTCTCGGTTTCTTAATAAAAAACTGTTCAAATTAAAAAATTTTAAGGTACCATAAAAAGAAACTAAAAAAAAATAATATTCCCACTAGTAAATTTTATTACCTAACATTATTATTTAACATTAATTTTGAGTTATTTTTGTAAATGTTTATCAAGTTATTGGTTTTTAATATCTAAAATTTCAAACGTATATTATATAAATGTAATGTCATCGATATTTCTAGCAAATATTACATAAAAAGTTGTGCAAATAATCGTGTTGTGCAAATATTTGGATAGCTTATCATTCGCAAATTATATTTATCAAAACGGCATTGTTTAAGGCCTATAACTTTTGTGAAATTGAGTTTTTTTTTTATATTTCAAAAGTATAGTCTTTCTGACGTTAATTTTACTTCTACAGCGGTTTTAGTAGGTGTCGAGCCACAGTGTTTCATCTACATTCATTTTCTTTATACTCATTTATCTCGAAACTACTTTTTTCGGCATGGTGTTGTAGAAAAAACAAAAAATATTCAGCCGAATTATCTGAAATTTAAATATGCTATTCATAACATCAGTGGCTATCGCTCTATAAAAATATCCTCTTGCGGTATTTTATTTTCAGAAATAAATGAATGACAGCTCAAAATATAACTGTTTCTCTAGCGATGAAATGTAAAAATAATCGATAACAATTTAAGAAAAATTAGAGTACTGCTCTTAAGTGCTGCAAGCAAAAATATCAAGGGTTGGGGAAAATTTTATAATGATAAGCTTACTAGAAATTTAATTTTTTTCACGGAATGAAATAAAAATCAAACACCAAATGTTGTTTTTGGGCAAATAGTACTGAAAATGCCTCGAGTGTACTAACGTACTTTTCAGAAGTTGATTGTACTGAAAAAAGTACAATTGTATCGAAAGTGCCATCACTGATATATACGTCTTTTCACTGCTCCGCTGCATTGCCGTTGCATTTGATCTCGTAGACAACGTTTCTCTTTTCTTGCATCCATACCAGAGAACTGCACAAGCCTATTTGAAACTCTATTTCAAGTACTTGCTTAAAATAAAATAATAATTAATAAAATTGATAATTTTGAATCAAGTTTAGCTTGTAATTGAATATAAATAAGCCCACGACAGCTTGCGACTTGCAAGTTTGCTAGCTTACAAGCGAACGGCACGAAGTTTCAAGTAAAGGAAAGCTTGATGCCTTTGGCAAAAAGCTTGAAAAGCTTAAAATTGAAGGCAAGTATTCAATTAAAGTAAGTATCCAAAAAATTAAATGAGCATGTTTAGAGAGAGCTTAAGCGTAATAGGACTTTTAAGGATTCTGTGGACTCCGTGGTTGGAAGTTTTAGGGGTAACTTATTTCGAAGATGATGTCAAACTTTAAAATTTAAGATGGCGGACAGAGTTGCCACCTAGATTTTTTTATTTCTGCGAATTCTTGTAATTTTGAAATTCTGACAACGGATTTGATTTCGAATATAATGTCACAGTTTTAAAATTTAAGATGGAGGTTAGGGTTGCCACCTAAATTTTAACCACAGTATTTCCACCTAATAATATGTATTTTTAAGAGTTTTAAACATCATTTATCAGTGTTAAGGGGTCGCTGATTTCGAATCTAAAGTCAGAATTTCAAAATTCAAGATGGTGGATAGGGTTGCCAGCTTGATTTTTGTAGTTTTATGAATTTGGGGCTGGAAAAAAATGGTACACCAAAAATGGGTCGCTGAATCCTAATCCGTTGTCAGAATTTCCAAATTATAAAATTTTGAAATAGAAAATTGACATGCCAGGAGCCACCTTATATAATGGCAATAGCAACAGAAAAAAGTTACACGAACTCCGTAACTCGCATAGAATAGAAACCAGAGTTGAAAAGTAGAAAACTTGACTTTTTCCACGAACTCATGTGGGGTAGAAACAAAATAGAATCACGTCAGACATATGATTCATTTTTCAGAAGCCAGTCGCGAATAGTAAGGAAAAAATAAATCAAGTTCCTGCATATCAACTCAAAGCTTGATATTTTTTCAAGTAGCTTGATTTTTAATTCACTTGTTGCAGATCTCTGATCTCTACAGGGGTTTTTGTGTTGGTGAATAGTTTTGTGAGGGTGGCGTTAGATTTTTGAGCGAATGTGACATTATTATCTTGTGTTATTGTTTTCAGCTGTTTGTTGTCCATTAGTGTTGATCAACTGTATATTGTTGATTGGCTGTTGGTATGTGATTTCGCCGGGATTTTGTGTAGTGTTCACTGATCAAGTTCCGAATAATTTTTCCTGGAAAATTTTTTTCCAGTTATATTTTTCATATGTTGTTGTCATGGTATTCCTTGTCGCTGATGGTTAGTACTTTTTGGATGAAATTTTTTGCAGTATTTATTTTTTGCCTTATAGGTTGTGTGGAATGAAATTTGATCATTCGTCTTAATGCTGTTGGTCTTGTGTACCAATCTGTAGTGATTTGTTTTGAGTTTCTGTAGGTTTTTACATCTAAGTATGCAAGGCTTTTGTTCTGTTCTGTTTCTACTGTAAATTGTAGATTTTTGTGATAGTGGTTGAGTGTGCTTAGTATATTTTCGTTGCGGTGTGGTTTTACTATCGCGAAAATGTCATCGACGTACTTGCATAGGCCCTTTACGTGAATGTTTTCTTTTTTTAAATACCACTATAAATAATACTTTACGTATTGAAGCAGTGTTGAAATATTAGTTGAAGTGTAAAGGTGCAAAGAGTCGAGTTTGGTAACAATCATGTTCATACTCAACTCTACAAACTGGCCTTGTAACCTTCATATACGTAGCAGCTCAGGAGTCGTTTTGCAACTGAAACAATTATATTTTTTGGTATAATCGATTAAAATCGACTCAAAAGAACTTCATAAATCGTCATTTTTTTATAAAAGGATGAAAAAAGAAGTAGTTAGATGAAAAACGTATTATTGTAAAAACCCAGTTTTGTCACTGATAAGTATCAAATAATTTTTCTGTGCATACTTTCAGGCTGCACATTTTCAAGAACAGTGTGTCTTTTAAAAAAATAATTACAATTTGAGAAATACTGTATGTGGAGCAGCATGCTTGCCTTTTATGTATTAAGATTTGCATATTTTCAGGCTGAACAGGACACGGAGCAGCATGCTTGCCTTAGATATATTAACTGCTTTATTCTGTATAACGAAAATGCACACCAACGACAAGCAAGACACGAGAAGCAATACTTTTTTCTATACGAAATTCTATTGCTTCTCGTGTCTTACTTGTCGTTGGTGTGCTGCTTCGTGATACAAAATAGTGCACTAAGATTTGAGACCAATAACACTAGTTTACACATAAAGAAATGTTGTTTGTACCATGAATGCCACTGTCCATTTCCAATGTAAAATAAATTGGTAGTTCCGAAAATGTCATTTTTTTCTGTCACACCTTTTTCGAGATATTGCCCACTGTAGTTTTTCCGCCAAAATGTCCACCACGACTGAAAAATTAAATGTTAAAATTCGTTTAAACCTCCATAATAGAGACAAAATGTTTAAATTTATATTGTGAGAGTACTGAGAGCTTATCTCAATTTGAATTTAAAAAATGGCAGCAAGCATGATGAATGGCAACAAAAGTTAAAAAATGGTGAAAAAAGTTGAAAAATTTCAACAAAAGTTGAAATTGTATAAGTATAATAAATACTCGGATAATACAAAGTTGAATTAAATTTTTTTCAGTTTTCGATTGTAACGGTTCTGAATTACACTTTACATGTTTTTCTTGTTCAATTAAATAAATAAAACTATAAAATATTTACACTGCTTTGAAGGAAAAAATTTGTCACATAACGTATATCACGTAACGTATCATACTATGGTTTGTATAAAAATAATTAGAAAAGATATTTTAACGAAACAATTAGGAATATGTAGCAATATTATTCCAGATTAAATTAAAAATATTTCCTAAAAAAACTCGTGCACACTTCGCAAATTTTTTCGTTTATATTGATGCAGGTAAAAACCACTTCAATTTTATGTCACGTAACGCATCATTTTTGGTAGCTTCTATATGAGAACCGAACTTTTGACAGCTACTAGCTTTTACACCTTGTATAGTGTGCTCAGTGAAAAGTTTAATTTTTCTTTGTTTTTCTACTCATTAAAGTCGTACGACTATCACGTGCGTAGCTACGAAAATGCCCATATGTAAGCCAAAAAGTATTAAAATTTATTCCAAGATTTCTAACCGTGCACCTTCTTTTATCTTGGCATCAGAAAGCTTTTGAAAAATGGTTTTTAAATATGTGAATTCTTCGCCTTCTTTGTCTAACGACTTAACAAAATTTTGTATTAGACCAAGTTTAATGAGCAGCGGTTGGAGAATTATGATTTCCTTTTTGGCAAGTGGAACGTTTTTGACATTGCTCTCTAAAACTATAGATTCAATTTTTTCTGACCAATCCTTTTTGTAGTAGAGGTGTTCACGTGCTCAACTGGCCCACTTACATAGAAAACAGCAGTATTTTGTGTAGCCACTCTGTAAACCACATACCATGGCAACGACTTTGAGATCAGAACATATTTTCCAGTCGTATTCTTCATATTTAATACATGTCAATAATTTCGTCATTGTTTCGTACGTTTCCTTCGTATTTACTGCATGTGCGATAGGAATCGACGGTTTTTTGTTGCCTATAAGCAATAATACAGCCTTCAATCTCAGTTTGATGGCTATCAATAAACAAACGCCACTCTTTGGGATCGTACGGCTGACCGAAAGTATTAAAAAACCAGGAATGTCTTACATACATTGAATAGCATACATTGTCTTTGTTAGTAAAGTGTCTGGAAAATGGTTTTTCACGATATTTGTAGTATGTTACACCTTAACATTGGATCCGAAAAAGTTGAATTGTTGCATACGAGAAGCATGCAATTCCGAGTTTTCTTTTGACAGTTCCAAATATCTTATCCAAGCATTCAGTTAGGCTTGCTATAAAACGTGAGTTTTTCTTTCAGTTAAAAATACGCTTCCTCCAGTGGTTCCTCCCGACTCCACTGAATCGAAGGATATTCGATTGTTTTCACGTGTTAAATCGGAACAAGTAGGATATGGAACATCATCAGAATGAGGAACTGCTTATAAAACGGTCTTGACAGTGGCGTATATCACTCGTTTGTGTCTTCGAACATCATTCACTTTGGCCAGACAAAAATAGCAATCGCTTAGGTGAAAAAACGATCATATCATCGGAACATCACATTTTATGTTTCGTTTCTTACCCGAGCTCCATTTATACAATATTAGCTTGCACGATTGACATAAAATACTTGGGGTCCATGGTTAAAAAATATTCTCAGCCGCAATACCAAAATAATGAAGATATGAAGGTATTCGTAAAATTGAGTCGATTCTTTTCGAAACTAAATTCGCCGCTTACGCAGCAGAAAATATTTGGGACGTTCTTACACTGGAATTCTCGCAGTCTTTTACTCATTTTATTTTTTAGTTTATTTTACTTTTTATTGTTTTCTTTCTTTCATTACTAATTGTGCGCTTCTTTTGTTTGTCACGTTTTTTGCTAAAATGTTCTTGCTTCTATTTCTTTTATACAATTCGCCAGCGTATAATAAAACCAGGTAGGCTCACGCCTGACTGTGTTTTCCTTCTCATAGCCATTTGTGTAAAAATCAGGCGTTTCGTTTTGAGGGTTTCAGCTCTCAGTCGTTACCGAACCTGGTTTTATTGTATCATGTTTGTTTGTATCTTTTATGTTCTTTCTCAAAACATCTGATTTGACACTAATGCCTTACAAGTAACAACCCTTACTTGTTATGTATATGAAAATAAAATTAGCCGAAATGCATAAATAGACAATCACTCAATTTGGGTGCTTTCGTTTAATTAGACACAACTTTTCCTTTTCTCAATAGATTTTCTATAACAATATCTATTTTTTTAAATACAGGCATTAATAAAAAAAAAAAATCAAAACTAATAAAATTGTTTGATTTCTTAACAAAATTTGCAATTAGTTTTTTTTATTTTGTAAATTTTTCTGAAAAACACGAAAAATTCTATAAAATTTAATTTATTTCGCCAAAACTAACGGTTCAATCAAAAAAATAATGTGTTTATTGTTTGTAGGAAATTTCATTAGCATTAATTTGATACATTACTTGTTTGATTGTTGTTCTTGGTTCTGAAGATATATGCTATTAAGTGTGACCATCTATTTTTTGTAAAAAACCTACAGTGGGCAATATCTCGAAAACGGAGTGACAGAAAAAAAGAATGAGATTTTCGGAAGCACAGACCAATTTTGCATTATAAATAGATAGTGGCATTCATTGTACATTCTCATTGTTAATAGTAAACAGCGCCGGATTAACATATAGCGGGGTCTGGGGCTAAAATCGACACGGGGCCTATTTAAGGACAGAGCATTTAGCTGGGATTTTTTAATAATCAAAATATTAACTTTTACGCATTTATGTCTAGAAGTAAAACAAAATTTGGTTTCATTAACTTTTAAATGTTTATTTAACCTTTATGTGCTTGGGACCTACTTACGTAGACTTACGTAGACTTAAGTAGACTTACGTAGACGGTCGGATGTCTACATACAGGGTTGCCAATATTTAGGTTACCTATTTTATTTTTAAATAAATCAAAGAAACCACAATTTTTTTTCTGTTCGTCATGAATATCATTTAATTGGGTTCAATTAGATTTGCTTACATTATTTCTTGAATATGATATCTCGTAAATGGTCGCCATTGGCCTCTACGACATATTGTGCCCGTTTTGCACCATTTTCCATGGTTTTCTTCAACATTTCGATGGGAATGGCGGTTATTTCTTGACGGATGTTGGTTTTCAGCTCTTCTAGGGTCTTTGGCTTGTTGACGTAAACCTTTGATTTCAAATAACCCCACAAAAATAAGTCTGGAGGCGTTAAATCTGGTGATCTTGGCGGCCAATCGAAATCACCATTTTTTTAACATCAAACGGCCAGGGAACAATTGCTTCAAAAAATCAATTGTAGTGCGGCTTGTGTGTGGTGGCGCGCCGTCTTGTTGAAACCAGTAGTGCCTGATACGCTTTCGACGAACGATTGGCATGAAAAAATTGTTTATCATATCGCGATAACGCTCCTGATTGACAGTAACTCTGTGGCCATTATCATCTTCGAAAAAGAACGGCCCAATGAGCATTTTAGCACAAACGCCGCACCAAACAGTGACTTTTGCATCGTGAAGAGGTACCTCTTGAATCTCTTGTGGATTTTCAGTGGCATAAATACGGCAATTTACCGTTTGTTTACCGTTCCATTCAACTGAGTTTCATCGCTCATTGAGTTGAGTTTTCACTATTGACTTGTTTTGTTGAATGTAAATTTCAACAATTTAGAGCGTTCGCGTGGCGTGTACTGTTCCATTGTAAACATTTGCTTGGAATGACGCTTCAAACGCGTTATGTCATTAGTCGATTTGGCATCACTGCGGAAAGTTACAGTGTTGCCAGATGGGCGCTTCGAATATTGACAACCCTGTATGTAGCAAGCATGTATTAATATGAGAAACATTGTCTACATGTGAAACAAAAAAACACTCTTATGTACGTTTAAGCATATTAGCTAGTAAAAGATATTTTTTAATAAAAAACTGAGATGAAAAAGTTTATTTTTTATTAATGAAACAGTATTTACCTAAGTATATGTGACAGCATATGCGTTGCACACTGGTTTTTTTCACCAACTGCAAATCTTTTGGTTAGTCTTACGCTTTCCAATTTCACAATACTGAAATACAAAGTGTATGGGCTATTCTTCATATGAAATACCAGGCAAGAGCTGCAAAATAGTGCCAGAAGCCGAAGCAGGAGAAGAACAGCGACCTAGTGCCATTTTAATAGACGCGTCCAATCAGCAGAAGCAGCAATGGAAAACTGCTCACTGTAGTACTCTCCAGTTATCAAAAAATGCGCAATTAGTCACACATGGTAATTTCCATGGTAACAAAAGCGATCGAAAGTATTCTCCAAAGATATAAGCAAACGTGCGTTACGATAAAAAACGAGATATATAAATATTTAAAAGATAAAATCTGCGAAGTGTTCACGAAATTTTTTATCAAAGTTATTTAAATATTATCTGGAATAATGTTGCTATATTTTCATAATTATTTCGTTGAAATTTATTTGTTAACTATTTTTATACAAGCCATTATATGATACGTTACGATGCATATGTTACGATACTGATTTTTTATTTAATTGAACTAGAAAAACATTAAAGTGTAATTCAGGTCCGTAAAAGAAAGCTTAAAATTTGTAATAAAACTTTGCATATTATTACTATACTTATAAAATTCCATCTTTCGTTAACATTTTTCAACCTTTGTCACAATTTTTCAACTTTTGTTGCCATTCATCATGTTTGTTGCCATTTTTTAAAAATTGCAATTGAGATCAACTTTCAGTACTTTACAATATAAATTTAAATATTTTTTCCTTTATTACGGAGGTTTTTCAGTAACATTTTATTTTTCAGTCGCGGTAGACTATTTTGTGGAAATGCTTATATGCAGGTGCATACACGCACTCACATACGGGCATATGAAAGCACAGAATAATAAAAATGAAACAAAGGACATGTGTCAACACGCTGGAATCAAAAATTTTTCTATATTGTTAAAAAAGTGATATAATTTTTCATACATTTTATATGGTGACTAAATTTGTAGAAACCCCGCCAGGAGATGGTCAATTTTAGAAGTATGGCCTGAAGGTCTCGTAAAATTTTTTTAATGCCATTAGTGGCCAAAAGTGCTTAGAAACTATTTTTGGGATGCTATTAAAAACCAGTGATAAAGAGATGGGAAACTTGCATTTTGTGACGACAAAACATATGGCAGCATGAATTTTTTCCATTTTTTATGTACTTTGGTGAAACTTATGTGTTGTGTAAGTGAGTTCACCTCATAGCTGTCAATTGTTGTTGCATCGAACGTCCGTGAAGATAGCGATGAATTTTTTTAAGCTGGCACAGGGTGTTTCAGTAATAGAGATAATGATCATTAAGCATTAAGTAAAACTCTTTTTTTTTTATAAAATAAGACATATTTTAAAAAAAAGAAGTATCAGAAATCAATAATAAACATATAAGCAACATTTTAAAAACAAAGTAGTGATTATATCTTTTTGGTTTCTTTAATATTTGCATAACAAAAAGAGGTCCAAAACGCGAATATTTAATATGTAATTGTTATATACTGAAGAGCAAAACTGGAACAATAATACTGAAAATAAACTTTTAAATAAATTAAAGTTTATGCAACGATTTTACTATGCTTAAGTTAACATATGATAAAAAAAAATTTATTATTTACATTTGGGAACTCTGCAAAATAACAACAAGAAAAAATAACTGTATTGTTCCAGTTTTGCACTCAATAAGAATCCGCAGAGTTTTAAGTATTTGAATTCAATTTCGCTTATGTACTCATGTTGTCAACATTTTTCTGGTTTTCTTAAAACAAAGTAAATTTTTTTTTTTAAAAATGGACAATATTGCGAACAAACTTTATTATAAACCATACGTCGGTCTTACGGCTCGCGAAGAAAAACAATTTTGAAATGCCAACAACCAGCAATGGCGGGAAACCCAAAAAAATTGAAATACGCGAGGCTAGACACATTGGAAAGCTTTTAATTTCCAATAAATTGTCAACACCAAGAATACGATTGCCGCTTTTAAACCAAAAATTGAGTGTCTGGACGTTACGACGGGCTTTAAAAGAAGCGGAATATTAAGCAAAGGATAAGAAAAAGAAGCCTGCGTTGGCAGCCAAAAATATTTCTGCCAGAAAAGTTTTTTACAGTTGCACCAAGATTGGACAGTTTATGACTGGAAGCGGTTATTTATAAAATATTTGTTTTTTTTTTAAAATCCAACCAATTTTGATTTATCAAAGGTTCTTTGGTCTGATGAGACCAAAATAAAGCATTTTCAATCGGATGGGCGTTCTTGGTACTGGTCAAATTAAACAGGGCCACTTCAATCACACCAAGTAAAACAAACCATTAAATTTGGAGGGGGATGTTTGATCGTTTGGGGTTGTATTACACCTTTTGGAGTAGGCCCTGTCGTAAAAATCGATGGAAAGATGAACAAAGACTAGTATTTGAGCATTTTTCAGAGCAATTTGCCAATTGCCGTGGATATGCTGAGCATGCGAGTAGATACGATCATATTCGAACAAGATAATGATCCCAAACACACTTCAAGATTAGTGCAAAATTGCATAAAAGCTGAGGATTTGAAAACCATGGAGTGGCCTCCGCAAAGCCAGGATATGAATCCAATCGAAAACTTGTGGAGTTTTTTTAAACGACAACTTGCAAATTACGCCAATCCACCGAAACGCATGCAAGAACTTTGGGAGCGCGTTGAGGAAGAATGGGTACGCCATATCACCAGATTTCGTACACAAATTATATCAAAGCATGCCCGACGACTTCAAGAACTTAAAAATTCTAAAACATTATGGACGAATTATTAAAACTTAACAAAATAGTACAGCTTTGTGTTTGGTGCAAAACTGGAACAATCCAGTTGTGCCAAGTTTTGTTAGTTTTTTCACTCTCCATTTGAATAAAATTTTTTTTTCGTCCTATTTAGTAAATTAAACATTTTTAAGGCGTTATTTAAATTTTTATTACAAAAAAGTTAATAAACGCAATCAGTATATTACCAAAATGTTTATTTTTAGTGTTATTGTTCCAGTTTTGCTCTTCGGTGTATGTAGGAGTTTTTTGCACATATGGCACCTATATAGCCGTAAAGTGGGTATTTTTAAGAATTTTTGACACCAAAATGAAGCTCTAGTTGCATTGGAGCAGATTCCTCACCAGGTCGTCATCCGTTTAAATACTTGTGGCAACGCCAGCAAACATCTGCTGAGAGAGTGCGAAGAATTTAGATTCCAGTCTTTTTATATGCACCTTTCCGTTAAGAATAGATAATTTTTGATGCTCGTGCTGAACATAAAATAAAGCATAAATTCTCTAGTGTATAATAAATATGTTATCCAGTCTACCTTTTTTAAACTTAGTAAATAAAGTTAAATGAATTAATTGAATTAAAATTCATACGTCGATTTTATTTTCTAAGTTGTGCTTCAAAGACACATATACACACATTCATTCAATAACCTCCAAATACTTTTGTGGATACTTTTTTTTCAAGAGTGGATACTTTTGGATACTTTTTTGACCTTTCAATGGATACTTTTTTCAAAATCGTCGCGGCAGCACTGATGTTAACCTTATAATTAAAAACTGTTAAAAAAAAGTTACAAAAAAGGTTCTTTTATTACAAAAGTTAACCCAAAAATGCCTTAAATATACCTTTTGAATATTTAAAAATATGGCTGATAAAGGGTTAATTCGTGTTAAAGTATGTTTTATGGTTGGCTGATTGATCGACTGAGTAAAGTCAATATTTTCTTTCGTATTACAATCGATCATGAATAAAAATTATTATTATTTTTGCAAGTTAATAATGTTTACACAATTTTGGTTTCTGTTATTAATGTATTATTATAATGTTAATAATGTCATTTTACGCAAAACCGATACATTTTTAAAACTCATAATATAATTTTTAATAACAAAATAAGTAGAAGAAAACATATTAGTCAAATGGGTCTTAAGAAATCTCTTATTATGAAAAAGTATGATATTTAGGCAACTGAGGGTTTATTCGCTAAGTAGACGTCAACATTTCTGAATAAACTTTTCATGCTTCATTTGGCACAGCAAAAATGACAATTCCATTTCAACAGATATAAGTTTTCTTCAACTCGGAATTTTCTATCCTACCGCTAGTGAAACGTTTTCGATTGGCACACACCCTCTGATGAGAATTTCTGAACCACAAAAATATTGGCGGAGTGGTGAATTAACTTATGAAATATCGCCGCAGTGGTGACTTTCCTCAAGATTTTATTTATTTATTTATTTATTATTCAACTATTGTATAAACAAGTTTGTTCTACAGTTACAAAAAATTATCTTAAAATTAAACAAGAATTTAACAATATAATATTAGCTTAACATAATACAATTTCTAAAAGAGACCCTAGTTTGGGTTATATCAATATTGCTTCTAATTGCATTAAAAGAAGAACTCATATTATAAACAGGGTGTCCTGTCTACCATAATTTGTCCTGCGATATGGAATTTGAAAAAACTGTCTGCGCCTAAAATTCCTTTCGGGCGCATATATACTAAATAAAGCAAGCAATGGTGCACAATCTAAGTGATTCATGAATATACCACGAGCAAATATAGCCAAAAACTACTTTATTCTAAACTCTAAGGTTTTCAAGCCTAAAAGCGCACAACGGGAGTCATAAGTCGGCATAAACTCCCACCGAAGTTTTCTAAACACTAGCCGTATCGAGGGTCCCAGACAACACAACAATACTCTAAACTTGATCTAACCAAAGAGAAGAAAATTGACTTTAGAGTAAAGGGATCTGAGAACTCCTTAGTGTTGCGCATGATGAAACCCATCATTGCATTAGCTTTGGAAATAACAGCATCATAATGCTTACCAAAAGTAAGTTTTTTGTCAAAAATTACTCCCAAATCCATTTTAATTTCAACTCTTAAGATTATATCTGAGCACAAAGTATAGTTGCCTACAATTAATTGCTGTTTCATGGTAAATGACATTACACTACATTTAATAACATTAAAATATAACTTATTGACATCACACCACTTCTGCAAGCCATCCAAATCCTGTTGAATAAATTGACAGTCTACTGAAGAATTAATAATTTTAAATAACTTCACGTCATCAGCATACATGAGACATTTCGAAAACTGGACATAGTTTGGAAGGTCGTTAATAAATACGACAAACAAAAGCGGACCAAGATGACTGTCTTGGGGAACACCAGAAAAATTATCAATATATTTAGAGTGGTATTTACCAATCCTAACCGCTTGTCTACGATAGAACAGGTAATTCTCTAGCCACCTTAGCAAGAAGGAGTGGGAACCCAGTTTACCAAGTTTCCTCATTAAAACTGAGTGCTGGACTCTATCGAATGCTTTCGCAAAATCTGTAAAAACTACATCTACTTGCTGACCTCTCTCCATTTCGCTTGCTATAAAGTGAGTAAATAGCGCAAGATTTGTTGAGGTAGATCTGCGAGACACAAAACCATGTTGACACTCCGATACTGCGCCTTTGATGCAAGAATATATTTTCTTTTTTACCAGAGATTCAAATAGTTTTGGAATGAGTGGTAATTTGGATATAGGTCGATAGTTTGCAATATTTTGACTCGACCCCGATTTAAAAATTGGAGTTATCTCGGATATTTTCCATACATTTAAAAATTCTCCCTTTTTAAGGGTTTGGTTAAAAAGAATGGTTAGAGGTTGAAAAAGTGCTATAGCACAATATTTTAGATAGATTGGAGGAATATTGTCAGGGCCACATTTCTTTTTCGAATCTAAGCTAATTAATTCTCGATATACCTCTTCTCCAGATAAGGTTAAGGAACCAAGATCTGTAATAGGAATAACATTAAACTCAGACGCAACATCATTAATTGATTGGTCATAGCACTTGAAATTGGACTGAAAATAGAGTGCAAAAAGTTCGCTTATTTCTTGAAAATTGTCAGATTTATTATCCTGGAAAAACATGTTTTTAGGAAGACCCGTACTTTTTTTTTTTTTGTTGTTCAAAAAATTCCAAAATGCTTTTGGGTTGCACTTAATGTTCGATTCTAAGGCCAGCAAATGATTCCTATACAAAAATTTTTTAAGTGTCTCAAACTGTTTACGTGCCAGAACATATTCCTGTTTTAAAGCTATGTTAATCTTGCTCTTTTTGTATTTTTTGTTCATAGTATTTTTAAGGTTAGCCAGGCGACTATTATACCAACTTGGTTTAGTAGCTATACGAACCTTTTTTAATGGAACAAATCTCGTGAATGTTTCCTTAATGATATTCATTAAACAGAGATTATTCTGTAAGAGACTATCACCAAAGATTGTGCACCAGTTTACATTATATAAATAGTAATATTACTTAATATAACAGTAAATCGGATTACTTTAATAGTAATCCGATATTACAGCACAATTATACAATTTGTGATAGTATTAACTAAAATTGAACAAAAATCAGATATAATGTTGTTCCTCTCTAACATAGTTTCCCATGTCTTTATCTCTGTTAAAAACCTCGCAGCCTATTGTTGTGAAATTTTTTTTTATTCAGTTTTTTTCGGCAAAAATGCTACAAATGTAGACATTCGAGCATATGAAGGTCAAAACAAAATTTTCTCCATTTAACTTTGGCAAAACTTTCTATCAACTCGTCACAATTATTATTCTTAATACATAGTTGCGTTATTGACGACAAACGCTCATCTACCATCGGTGTACATTTTTTATTCTTTTTAATACTCAAAAATGACCTTTCAGCTTGGCAATTTCCTATCGGTATTGTTACAAGCAATCGATAGGCTATATATTTAAGCATTTGGAAAAATGTCGATCATGCCTGAGACCACTATCCAACTAAGTATTTTTAATGGAACTCGTGTATTATTTCTGTTATTAATAGATTGATATCTAGCACAAGCGATCGAAAAAAATCCTTCATGTTGAAGTTTCATAAGCGGAAGGAATCTATGCAATTCACAGAGTAATTCCATTTGAATATCTTTTGGATATACTACAACAAGGGATTTTACACTCGCTTCTAATTCTTCATTTTCAATATCCATTAATTTGCACAAGAATTCAAATAATTTTGTTTTGTATCCCTATTTTTCACTTCTTTTTTTCAATTCCATTGCTAACTTATCAACTAAAATAAGGAAAGTTTTGGTTTTGAATCTATCAGAACCAGTCAAATCGATTGTTTCGGCTTCTTTGTTGCTGTTTTTTCTTGTTATTTTTCTCTCATAGTCTTGGCAAACAAATCGACTCAGGTTCTTAGCACTATTCTCAAACCTTGAAAATTCACTTCGCAAATCTGTTACGAATTCGATAAGAGAAGCTAACATATCGTTAGCAGTTATCAAATCAATATCTCCTTTTTGCAAATATTGGCTGGTTACATTGAAGCGATTCAGAATTCGGTTCCAGAAAATTATCATGAAAGCGTTTTGAAGTTTTATTAATTTATTTAAT
The DNA here is from genome assembly GCA_963920525.1 of Dichetophora obliterata. Lineage (NCBI taxonomy): Eukaryota > Metazoa > Arthropoda > Insecta > Diptera > Sciomyzidae > Dichetophora > Dichetophora obliterata. The sequence goes on from OY986438.1 coordinate 189,134,128, forward strand.
AGAGCAGCAGCTTCATGCCGCGTTTCGGGTTTTTGATTTTTATCATGAAACTGTCACGCGATGGAGTATAATTTTCATACCCATAGAGGGCAAACAAATTTTTTAATATTGAATCTTTTTGCTATAATAGACGCAAACAAAAAGGAACATAAATAGTAAGGAAGTAAATTTAAAGAAAACGCAAATTTTGTTCTGGGACCAAAAAATGAATTACAAAAATCAAATTAGACATTTTGACAAAAGTGCTTGCGGGGCCCCTACATGCTCAGGGCCGGGGGCTGCAGACCCTCCCAGCCCCGCCTTAAATCCACCCTTGATAGTAAATCAATTCCATATACAGTGTTGCGCAAAATAATAGCAACAATATAAGTGCGGTGCAACAAAATCGTTTATCTTTTTTTAATATTGGGGACACACAAAAATGATTATTGGAATCAAAGCATATATTCATACATCATATATAAAATAAATCAAATTCAAATTTGGTTTTGTTTTTTTTTTATTAAATTTAAAATTAATGTGACTACATTCAATTTGTCTGAGAGCAAAACAAAAGCAACAAAACTTGAAAAATGTAAAAAGAGAACGAAGGAGGGCAAAGTTCCAAGAATTATTGTTAAAAGTACCGTTATTGTAAGGCACGTGATGTTTGTAAGTCATAAACATTTAAGTTTAGTTTCTTTTTTGCTAGTTGTGATATTGACTATTCCATTTATAATGGCACGTTTTAAATACTATGAAACTCTTAACTGAAAAATTATTTCCGAATATAAAAACGAAAATTCGCAAATATCTAACGTGAAACAGTTTGATATTAATCGGTCAATAATTTGTAGATTAATAAAGAAATATACCTTCACAAAAGATGTAACAACGGTACAATAAAGGGGGCGACAGCGGAAAACATCGCTGCGTGATGACAGAAACATTTGTGGTGTGTTCAAACGAAATGTATTTGCCACATCCAAAGAGGTTGTTCGGACACTTGATTCAGATATCCACCACAGCACTGTTTGAAAGCGAGCCGTTGATAACGATTAAATAAGTTACAGACCGACAGAGAAACCTTTGCTTACAGCGAAGCATAAAAAACAAGGTGAGGTGTTACAATTTAAACAATTCTGTCTGAAATTGTGACAACTAGTTGCAATTTATTGTTTTTTAGACTCAGCTTTCCAAAAGAGCACCTAAACTGGACCGTTAAAAATCGAAAACCGTTTTTTAAGCGATGAATCTAAGTTCAACTTGATTAATTCAGATGGAATGTGTACGGTACGGCGCCACCTAGGTACACGACATGAAGCCCGAAACTGCAAAATAAATTTTAAACACGGAGGCAGTGGCATTATGGTCTGGATTTGAATGAAGTTGAACCATTTCAAAAAATCGGTGGAATTATGGATCGATTTGAATATAATGACATTTAAGAAAGCAAGATGCGACCACATTCAGAGTGGAATATGTCGCTTTAGTGAACGTTTCAGCCCGACAACGACCCGAAGCACACTTCAAAGCTCATCAAAGATTACACTCACAGAACTGGCGATGCTATCAAAACTTCGCTTCTTCTAGCCGTAATATTACGGTTCTCAAAAAATTTAATATGCGAGGCTCTGACAACTTCCATAAGGGCTGTTAGATTCCTGTTTAAGAGATGCTCTGCCAGTTTTGACAACCTCACAGAAAGTTGTAAGAACTTTTAATGGTGAGAGGAATTCGGTTTTGATAGCCGAATTGTGGAGGGGTCATAACAGCGCCCATTGCGATGTTGAGAGGAATTCGGTTTTGACAGCCGAATTGTGAAGGGGTCATAACAGCGCCTTTTGCGATGGTGAGAGGAATTCAGTTTTGACACCGGAATTGTGGAGAGGTCATATCAGCGCCTTTTGCGATGGTAACAGGAATTCGGTCTTGACAGCCGAATTGTGGAAGGGTTATAGCAGCGCCTTTTGCGATGGTGAGAGGAATTCAATTTTGACAGCCGAATTGTGGAGGGGTGATAACAGCACCTTTTGGAATGGAGAGAGGAATTTGATTTTGATAGCCATAAATCCTTATGTTAAGGTTGTCAGAATTTTTCTATTTAATCTACTTACCTCTGCGCTTTTAAGGTTATCACCAATTTCTTAATGCCGTTTGCTTAATAAATGTGTTATTTTAAAATGTTTTTTAAAACTTTATTTCAAATCATTTGAAAAATATTACTTTTTTGATCAAATAAATATAAAATTTTAATTGTTCATAGAACTTTACAAACTATTTTTTTAACTTTTTTTTATGGACCTTTAAAAATCCCATATTGTAAACTACAAACCATTAGCATGCATCTGAAACATGCTTACAAATAGTTTTAGACAATGGAATTGTAAAATAGTCCATGCCTTTTTCAATATAATAGGCATAATATTTATTATCAAAGTAAATACCGATTAACTTTAAAAACAATTTTTTTAATATTCGCCAACAAGCACGCTGCAAAGCCAAAACTAAAATGGAGAAATTTGTCTTTTGTGGTTTTAGTATCTTCAGTAAAAGCGTGAAAACCGTATTGAGGCTACAATAGCCATATTGGAGTTTCTCTACACGCAAGATTTAAAAGTTGGTTGCAGTAGCCACAATACTGAATGTATCACAACTGTAACCACAGATCTTATTTTCAAAAAACCGCTCAACATAATTTATGTTTTCTTATATGATTATTGCAGATTCAATTAGGGCTATAACTCTAGTATGGCTACCACAGCCTCATCTTTTTTATGGCAGCCGTGTACGAAATTCAATAATTCCCTGAGTGTACATTAGAGGCAATAGAATTCAAGTCCTTGATTGGTCGGCACAATCACAATGACTTGAATCCCATTGAAAATCTTTTTGGTACTTTGAAGGCAAAATTTAATAGAGTCGATGGCTCTCAGATGTGCAGCGTTATCAAGAATAATGGATCTTACACCAAATATTAATTATGTTGCTTTTGTTTTGCTCTAAGACAAACTGAATGTAGTCACATTAATTTTAAATTTAATAAAGAAAACAAAACCAAATTTGAATATGATGTTTTTTTAATATGATGTATGAATATATGCTTTGGTTTCTATAATAATTTTTGTGTGTCCCTAATATTTAAAAAGATACACGATTTTGTAGCAGCGTACCGATTTTGTTGCTATTGTTTTGCGCAACAATGTATAACCTTTTTTTATTTTCAAATTGTTTACGTTTTAAACAAGAAAAACCATGTGCTCTTGTTCTTTAGTAACATTATGATAATGGCACATATGCTTATTCGTACAAATTTTAGGATTGAGAAAGGCTGAATTGCTGCAAGATGGGAAAACTGAACATCTGCAATGCAGTTTTGCAAAAAAAAAAATCTCATTTGAAATACTTTTAAAAGTGCCTTCATTAGATGTATGCGCTACTTTGCAATTCTATATAAAAATAAATTCTTATACATATACGTTTTTGGCCAAATAATGAATACTGCCCGACTACAAAACCGGCCGGCTTTACGTTTATTGATCCATTTTAATCATGATACACACAACGTTCGTTCAACGCTATATCTTATGTCGGTGGGTTCATTTTATACCAGGCGATAGACACACATTCAGATACAACCAGCCTTATAACAACAATAACAAAAATAGCTACACAAACGTGTATCGTACATGTTATGTGCATGCATTTTATCGATTATTTGACATCGTAGTAAATCTCTCGTATTTTCCAGTACATGCTCAATAGTACGATATGCAATTCGGGCAACACCATAGCCAACAACAGCACCATCATCATCATTATCATCATCATCGTCTGGATAGCCAACAGCAGCAGCAGCGGCATCATGACGAACATCATCAGCATCAAAGCCACCATCGCCACCAAAGGCATCGCTCAACAAACCGGAAGTGAGCAACGTTATACGAATGGCCGAATAAAGGAATGTCGGGACAGAGACACTGACCGATAAATGGGTTTTATTTAAATTGTGTCCATGTGTCGTTATATGTGAGTATGTTTGTGTGTGTGTGTGTATGTGTTTGCGACTACTACAGCTGCCTGCATTCACTGCTGCCTCAGCTCAGCAGCCATGTTGCGTAGTTTTGGTGCACATGATGGTCATCATGTGACTGAGACATTTATTTGTTCGTACTACGTAACGTATACGCATTGCTTACATAAGAGTTGCTTTGGTAGTTGTTGTTTTTTTTTTTTTGTTATTGTTGTTGTTGATGGTGTCGTTATTTTAGTGCAGAATATTGCTCGGCCACACATGTGCGTTTTATGTGCAGTTGCAATTTAATTTTGGAGTCGCCGGTAGGAGTTTCCACTATTTTTGAATGACTATCCATTTGTCTGCCAGTCTGGCAGTGTGTGTGTGTAGTTGTTTGTTGCCAAAACTATGTAGATTAGTGTTGCCAGGTGTCACATCGATACGGAGAAAATAACCGGTTCTGAACCTATTACTTGATAGGTTCCCAAAGGATAGGAACATGTCCCACCTCTGCCCAATTGCCACCTGCTGCATCACCTAAGACCTGTCCAGTAAACGGCCTCGAAAAACAGAAATTTAAATCTGACCCGTAACAGGCACAAAAAATATGTTTCGTTACGAGTTATTTCAGATCAGTCATGTGATAGCTATCCATTGGAGCTATCACGGGACCAGTCATTTAAAAATCCAATAAGGCCAATTGACTCTGCTTTCTCCGTGAGGATATTTAACGTAAAGTATATTTTGAATACGTTGCATGCCACTTGCATACAACTTGCATATACTGTATAAAATATATAATTGCATATAACTTTAATATTTTCATGACAAATATATGCATAGCATTGTTGCCGTTTGTTGTTATTGCTGCTGTGTGTATTTTGTTGGTATTTTCTCGTTGGTTTAAACACATGTTGCTTAATAGGAAAACGTATTGCTTGAGTATTTTGTTAGCACTTTATTTGACTACCTATATTATTTTCATAGTACGTGCTATATAAAGAGTTTGAAACTATTAAAGATGTCCGATGGACAGCTTGTGGTGTTGTACATGTAACATGTAACAACATTTTAGATGTCTTCAAGCAAAACTGCGGTTCATCCCACATGTAGTAATAAAATAAAAAGTTTTTTATTTTTCTGTCGTTCCGTACTACATTTATCGCCAAACGCTGTCAACCGAAAACTCAAACCAACGACTAGAAAAACATGAGATGTCTTACTTGTCGTTGGTTTACGTTTTTTATTTACAGCAATAGGCGGTTAGTATTGTTTGACCGCACGTTCATCGGAATTGATGCATTCCTCTTTAAACAAAAATCGTCGATGAGTTAACTTGACAATGAATAATTTTTATTATTTAGCCTATAACCAGCGGCCTGTCAAAACACTTTCAACGATACCTCATTTGTCAAATTATGAGAAGTAGTTTAGAAGTGAAAATTGAACAGGGGAACAAATATACATACATACGGGTCAGACACATATGCCTTTTGTTTCGCCGTTGTCAGGTAAAATTTTAAAAAGAATTGTTTTCTTGTTCCGTTCAACACTTAATTTGTTTTTCCTTAACTTTAAGTAGAAGTAAACAAAAAACAATAACTTTAATAATATCTTAATCAATTCAGGGCTTTGTAACTTCAACGCTGAAATTTTGTTACTCGCGTGCTTCATTTTTTTTTTTTTGCCTTTTCTGGTTTTCTAGAAACATTAAAATTGCAAGACTGTAAGAATTTAGTGGCATAATCAGTTTTTGCAAATCAGATCAAAATCTCGATATATTCAGATTTTTCATATTTGAACTTCATATTACCTTCATTTAAAAAAATTTTATAGTTTTTTAACAATTACTTTTTATTTTCTTTAAAAAAAAAACTCCAATGTGAAAATCGAGTCAGCCTTGGTTTTATTTGTCAATCAATCAATGATTTGATTGAATCAATGATTTTTGAAAAGTTAGCAATTTCGTTTCTTCTTTTATTTGGACCAAATTTGAATGTTGAACGTTAAATCTTTAAAAAAAATCTTAAAATTTTTGTACTCAAATAAGTGTTTTTTATTCAAAAACTTTTATTCATAAGTCTGTGTGCGAATTGATCTAAATGCGGCCTAAGCTATATAGTGTCGATGAGTAAGTGCTTCCTTATTTAGGAAGCATTAAGATATCTCGATAGTTACCTAAATTATTTAGGAATCACACTACCTTATCAACACAATTTTGTTTAGGTCGCATTTAGATCAATTCGCATACAACCTAAATTCTAAAAGTTTAGACAAGTGGTCAAAATGTTTGGTCTCCAAAAATAAGGAAAATATGTCTAAAAATGGGTCTAAAGTGTCTAAATTTCAATCGAATATATCTCTAGATTTTGATTTGAGTGGGAAAAACTGAGTATGCCACTAAATTCTACAACCAAAAAAGTAAGTTTTCGCGTCTCGGAATTTTCGTGTTTTTGACGTCCTTGCAGTTTAAGAAATTAAAATTTTTCTTAACACCATGACTAATATAAATAGAAAAAATTAACTTTTATGGTAGAGAACCAAGCCGCTTTGCAATTTTTAGCTAAAAGTTCAATTATTCGAAAAAATCGAGTTGTGGTTGGTTTTTTTTTTCTTTTATATTTTTCAAAACTATTTTAAAGCATCTCATCTTTAAAATAAAAAATATTCAAAAAAATTTGTTGTTGTTGTTGCCTTCTTCAAACTTACTTGATCTAAAAATTTCACAATTAAATTCATGCAAAAATTTGTTTTATTTTATAAAAAATTTTCGTTTGATATTTTTAGTGATAAATTTATAAATTTGTTGTTCTTGTTCATTTTTCAAATTGGTTAAAACAAAATGTAAATCAAAGTTATGTTTAATAAATGGAAATAAATATTGGAAAAATTGTAATTATTTATTTTTCCTGTAGTAAAGAACATATGCATATATTAGTTAACAATTTTAGTTAACAAAAATATTTTTAATATGGAAAAAATATAATGCATAACAGAAATAATTCGAATTTATTATGGTATTTCAAAAATAAATAGATTTTCAAAGAACAACGCATTCTCAGTAACGCATGCGCAAACCTGCAAAGTAATAATCTGGCTCTGTAGCTACACTAGAGTGGACTTTATTTGAAAAAGATCACCCCAAAAGCTCAAACTCTTGTAATTGATGAAAAAAAATTCGTGAAAAATTTTAGCAAGATCAAGTACAAATAAACCCGTGCGCATACGGCTTAAATTTGCACAAGTGCATGAGAGAAAAAAATTTTTTTAATATTTTCACATGGAATTCCATTTAAAATAAGAAAACAGTTAAGGTTTTTTTTTTTGTTTTTTCCAAAAATTTTTCAGTTTAATAAGGGTATTCACCGCAAATTACTTGAATAACTCAGGGGGACAAAATTTTTATTTTTAGATTTTCCCAGAAATATTTGTATTATTTTCGACCAATCTTTGCGCTGATTTCAAAACTATTATTACTTTTTTTCTAGCAATTCAACGAGTTAAAGTGCGGGAAGTTAAATCTAAGTGAAAAACTTATTAAGACAATGGCAACCAGAAGCATGGACAAATTATACCTTCTTGGATATGACCAAAGTCAACTTCTTCCTGGTGCAGGTTTATATTGACTTAAAAGGTACAGATTTTCTTTATTTCTCATTAAATAGAGATATATATATTGAGTTATTATTTTTGTAATATTTTTTTTTATATTCTATTCAACTTAAATAAATATAGAAAAAATAAAAACTTATAATGCAACTTTTAGAATTCAAAGAAGCTTATCTCAAAAACTGGTGATGCTAGAAAAAAAGTAATAATAAGTTTTGAAATCAGCGCACCAAGATTAGTCGAAAATAATACAAATATTGCTGGGAAAATCCAATAAATAAAAATTTTTTCCCCTGAGTTATTCAAGTAATTTGAGGTAAATACCTTTATTAAACTAAAAAAATTTTGAAAAAAACCAAAAATCTTAACTGTTTCCTTATTCCAAATGAAATTGCAAATGAAAATATTAAAAAAAAATTTTCTTTCATGCACTTGTGCAAACTTTAAGCCGTGTGCGCACGGGTTTATATGCATCCGATCTTACTTAAATTTTACACAAGCTTTTTTTTCATCCATAAGTGCAGTATTTTTAATATATTTTTAAAGAAAAATTTTAAATACATGAAAAAATAAAAAAATGTATTGCATTAAATTTTTTTTTTAAAGAATATCCAGTAGCAGCTGCTTCTATTTGGCGACCATCGCAAGAAAAGCTGTGCAGTCGTTGGATACCTGAAATGCTTCTTACACTTTTCCACTTTTCATTTAATATTAGGGACTCCTTCTCCATTTGCTTTGATGATATGAAATATAGTTGTATGCCGTGAATGTTATTTTTTGCACATTCAAAAAATGATTGAGCGTCCGATAAAACCACATTTTTAGACTTAGTTATTTGCCAAACTTTTCTTTTTAATACCGCACCCACTCCATCAACAGCACCCTTTCCATGCGATGTTGCGAAAAAATTCCATTGCATAAAATTGCATTCTATTTTTTGCATAAAGTCAGGAAGGCTAGATAAAATGTATTTGTTTTTAAACTGCGAGCTACATCCGTCATAAAATATGAAAATTTTGGATAGGCTACCATACAGGACTTTAAATTCTGATAAAAGATTTATCAAAAAACAAAAAACATCGTCTTTGCTGTGGCTCAGCTTATCACTGATGATGGCGAAAGATATTGCCTCTCCCAAAAACCAAGTCACACAGGTGAAAATAGTTACTTGCCGGTAACTAAAATGTGCACTCTGCACCTCATTTTGAGTTGTAAGGCGGTAATTTTCAGCGAAATCGATTTGAACTACTAGCTCGAAAGGCTGTAAACCTTTCTTGATTTCCTCAAAATGTTTCTGTTGGGCTCTTTTAATAAAATAATGAAACTTAATCGAAGATAGCTGCGCTTGAAGTTCGTACATGAGGTCTGATAAAGTGCCAACGATTTCTGATAAGGCTATATGATTGTCTATTTTTCGCCAATTTTGCCAGTTCACATCGTCTTCCATATTTAATAAATAGATAAGAGGAACTATGTCTTTTATGTCAAAAACGCATTTCTCGCAATCGCCTGCCATGCATTTTTCACTGCAAATGTCACAACAAACAGACTCTAAGAAGGTTTGATAATCGGTTGGAAAATTCTGTATTAATTTTGCGCAACCTTCTAACAAGAAGGCGAAATTTGCATGATACATGCAAACACACATGTTATGCGGCATCTTACTTGACAATTGAACATAGCTTGGTCTATATTTAAAAAAGAGCGACTTGCCAACTGCCTCATTTCCAAACTCCTCTTTGTACTATTGATAGGCCTCAAGCACCGTCATCAGCATGAAGCGTTTTGGAACTATTATTCCATTTAATATAATAGTGTCCTTTTTTCCAGCAGATTGTACGCTTATATTGTCGTTAATATAAAAATCTTTGACGGCCTCCATGATCTTGTTGTTGAATTGGCTAATCTGCTTGTCATTATTGTTATTTACATATTTTTCGTTCAAAACTTCGAGAACTTTTAATTTTTTTGTTATGTCTCTTGCAAGTGCATTCTCTACTTTTTTTACGGCTTTATACAATGTCTGTTTACATTTGTAGGGCGCCGAGGGACTGTTTTGTATTTCTCTTTTTTTCTCTCGCCTTCTTCTTTGCCGAATTCGGTCAATTTCTTTCTTCTGCTCAATCATTTTGTTATCAGTCAATTGTTTCCACTTGTTTCTATTTTTCTTCATTCTCTCCTTGTTTTTTAATAGGTAAGTTTTTAGTTTTAATGGATTTTTTTTATACCTTCTCTCCATTTTTGGCATTTTTCTTTGTTTTTTGCACTACGGCTTTCGCTCATCTGCATATAATAAAGATATAAACACATCTATATAAATATATACATTATGGTGGAGCGATTTCGACTTCATGAATTTCAAATTCGAGCAGAGCGTACAATGCTCTACATACTTAAATTATTTTTTTTTTGCGAATTCAATGGGCTGTTTACCGTAAGCAATGCCCAATGATGATATTCGTAAAACTCCGAAATCGCTCTATTTATGCGTACATATCTAAACCAAATTTACACTTACGGTGTCGAACGTGACAAACTTCAAATCGCTACTGATAATTGTGTTTTTATTTTTTCAACCCGATTTTTTGTTTATAGTGATAATTACTTCAAATGCTATATGTACGCCTACTTTGATGCACTTTGTTTAAATATTTCTGGTCTACTGATAACTAATGCTTCTTTACGGTGTCGAACATGACAATAGAATATGTAGTAGAGATAAGCCAAAAAGTACCGTTATTCTTCATTTCTTTTGATTCGTCTCTTCTATTTAAGATTACTTATGCTCTTAGATAGATTATTTGTAATAAGCCTCATTTCACATAAGTCTCTTTTTACGAAGGAAATTTTAAAAAAAAATGAGCAACTAAAAATGTTAAAATGATCCAAAACTACAATTTGCCACTTTGCAATGGTTTTTCGTAAACTGTTGAGTATATACATGTGAAATTTTTTCGTTTTATTAAAATTTGACTATTTTTGTATTAATGTGATTTGAATAACTTTTAATTTTATTATCCCGGTAGACCATTTGGTGGAATTGCCCATATATATATTTAATACAACACCCACAACAAAAGCAGCAAAACAACAAACGACACGATTGCGAACCAAACGAACAACAAAAAAAGCATAAGCAGCTACTGAAGCAGCTACTCAAGTGTTTTTGTCATACGAATATATGAAATTTTTTTTTCTTAGATATCGCTGTTTTGTGACTTTATTAAATAAGTGAAAAAATCCAAAAATAGATATTCCTTTTATTCGTACTCTAGCTGATATTTTGGCATATATTTGTTCTTTGTACAATGAATATTAAAGGCTGTAGGTATACCTCCAAATGTCACCGAAGCTTCCTAAATGTGTTTGAAAAATTTGTGAAAATTACCCCCATTCAAACCGCACTGTAAGACGTAATTTTACGTCAAAAATATATTATAAAAAAGTATTATTTGAATATTGAAGTTTATAATAACTATTGGGGGTTGGAATTAGTTTTAAAGGTTTTCTAAGAGATGGCGTAACTATCAATAGATCTTATCGGGCACACCTGTGACTATATTCATTTCAAAGCACATTGTCTAAGCTTCATTTTTCAGTATGTGTCATTCCACTGAAGTGTAAACAACATATATTTTTTTCTCTGTGAACATGTCGACTTTCGTTCCAAAAAAACGCAATTTGCGGGAAGGTTTACTTTTGTGCTTCCATTTGAAGAAAAAAGCGGTTGAAGCACAACGCACGCTTACTGAGGCTTACGGGAACTATGCTCCATCGATTTCTACTTGTGAGTACTGGTTCCGTCGGTTTAAAAGTGGTGATTTTGATACGGAAGACAAAGAGCGTCCGGGCCAGCCGAAAAAGTTTGAAGATGAGGAATTGGACGCTTTGCTTGATGAAGACCCGTGTCAAACCCTTCAAGAATTGTCAGAATCATTGGGAGTCGACTTATCAACGGTCGGCAAACGCTTGAAGGCCATGGGAATGATTCAAAAGCAAGAAAATTGGGTGCCGTACCAGTTGAAGCCGAGAGACGCTGAACGGCGATTTTGCATGTGCAAACAACTGCTTCAACGGCATAAAAGGAAGAGTTTTTTGCATCGTATTGTCACTGGCGATGAAAAGTGGATCCATTACGATAATCCTAAGCGAAAAAAATCGTGGGGACCACCTGGCCATGCATCAACATCGAGGGCCAAGCCGAATATTCATGGCGCCAAGCTTATGCTGTGTATTTGGTGGGATCAGAAGAGTGTCGTGTACTATGAGCTGCTAAAACCTAACGAAACCATCACTGGGGAACGCTACCAACAACAATTGATGCAATTGAGCCGAGCATTAAAGGTTAAACGGCCGGAATATGCCAAAAGACACGACAAAGTGGTTTTTCAACATGACAACGCACGGCCACATGTTGCAAGAACCGTCAAGGAAACGTTGGAGGCGCTGAATTGGGATGTGCTACCCCACCCGCCTTATAGCCCAGACATAGCCCTTTCCGACTACCACCTATTCAGATCGATGACGCATGGCTTGGCTGAGCAGCGCTTCACTTCTTACGAGGATACCAAAAAATGGGTCGATTCGTTGATTGCCTCAAAAGACGAATCGTTCTTCCGGCGCGGAATCCATATGCTGCCAGAAAGATGGGAAAATGTTGTACCTAACGATGGACAATACTTTGAATAATATACATTGTACCGTTGTTTCTAAATAAATGCTCAAAAACCGAAAAAAAACCTTTAAAATTAATTCCAACCCCCAATAATTAAAGTTTACTTTCAGAATACATGAGATCATTTTTTATTTTATTTTTTATTACAAAAATATTGCACACTTTATATCTTCCATACACACTCAAAATAGTATGTACCTACAATTATTAAAGGTTTTATAAAAATAGAAATATTTCGTTTCCTTTTCCTTTATTTCACACACACAGAATTCGTTCGGAAGTTTAATTATCACTTTTTCACTTCAGTACCTATAAAACTTTAATATTAATTGCAATAGAGATGATAAAATCGAAAATAATAATATCGAATGCATAAAATTAACTAAAATGTCTTGCGTTAACACGATAAATCAAATTATAGACGAATTCATAATTTTTGTTTTATACAATGCGTTGTAAATATTTTTATTAAACCAAACTTATATATTTGAATAAAATAACTGATGCAAGAAATTTTTACCAAAAGTTTTGGCTAGTTTCGGCTATTCGGCCGAATAGCTGAAAGTTGCCGAAACTAACAAAAAAAGCCGAAACTGGTCGTAACCGAAACCGAAACTGAATATTCGTTCAGACACTAGAAGCAACATCACTGGTACTTATGACATAGCCTTAAGCTATGCTGTATAAAATATTAAAAAAACCAAAACTTTGAAGCGAAAGTTATAAATGTTAAAACTTGATTAATTTTCAAAATCCTTCGAAATGACCTTTTCCTATTGAGCGCAAAAAATACATAAAAAATCGAAAAACATATGTTTCTCATTCGAAATGACTTTTTTACTTTTTTTTAAGATATTTTCGAATTTTGTGCAGATATTTATTTTTATGTAATTCATGGTGTTAGAAAAAATCAGACTAGGGCGATTGGCACTACTTTTCCATCGCCATTAAATTATATTAAATTTATTTTAGTGTTAAAATTATTGAATTAACATTAACTATAAAATACATTTAGTGCACTATTTTTTGCACTTAAAATGTATTATAGTTAATGTTAATGCAATTTAATTTCTTATAAAAGTAGTGCATTAATATTTTAACTTCACTAAATTTTATTCCAAGTAGTGCACTAATTTTACATTATCACCAAAATTTCGTAATCACGTCAACGAAGTTGTAAAAAGTTTTTTTGAGAAATATCTGTTAAAAAATTGCTATTGAGTCCATTGATGACCTCTGGACGCACCTACTAAATAAGCTTCTTATATATGATTCTCTATTTCGGCGACCTAAAGAAGATATTTTTTACTATTTCTAATTTTGTCTAATATTCAAAACTAAGTTTTTAAGAAAATAGATTTTTTGAAATAAATAGAAACAGTCTGCCATCTTAAAGTTTTATTCACCTTTGTTTTCAAAAATTTTAAAATTGCACCTTGTTTGGAAGAATTGTATTTCTAGTTTTGCTGAAATGAACAAGATTGTCTAATTTTTTGGCAACACAATGCAGACAAATAAAAATATAAGCCCAAATATTTTGTGTATACAAGAAATATGGCTAAATATATTGGCAAAATAAAACCAAACTCATAAATTATACATATCTCAGGCTAAAGAAAAATAAAATTCTTTATGAACCTAATTAAATAGCTGCGTGCTGATTATTTCTTTTGCAACACTTAAAAAGTGAGCGATTTTAGCAAAAGTCACGTTCACTCTAACTGCGAAATTTTTTTACCCACACTTAAACATATACACTCACACACACACACAGCCGTTTCAACAGAGATCATAAAGAAATAAAGAAGAAAATGAAGAAATCACTTTCACTGCACGCCAAAAAGTAGGCAACAAAAAACTTGACGAATAAAATTTTTCGTAAAATTGCTTCTCCTTTAGGCGTCAACAGAGGCTGCCAACACAAATACTTAACATAAAAGCAGAGCCAATTCAACAAACACTCTCACACACACACACATACCACACTCCAAACATGTACTCATAAACATTTGTACGCCATGCAACAGCATTAAATGAAATAACAAAATAGAAAATAAGTAAAAACCACTTATGTCAGTTTTAAACAACCACAAACACTGAAATGCAATTTCATTTAAGAAATTTTCCAGAAATCTGTGTTGGCAGGCTGAGACTAGCATTGCGAGCGTTCGTTTTGAGACGCGTTGTGATGTGGTCTATGCAACAACGACTCGTACTTAGCTAAACTAGCACTTCCGTTATTGGCTTCTTTGCTGGCAAGAATTTCAATTACTATCGACGGCAAAGAAGAAGCAGAAAAACAGCAAAAAGATTGGGAACACATGTTTGGCTGCCAATGCTATCTATCTAGCGGTAAAATGTAGTTGAAGGCGTTTTTATTGGCTACAATGACGTGCCATTTACCACTTCCGTCAACAGGAAGTTATAGTGTTGCAAGCTAGCACAGTTGCAGCTGCATTATTTTGCTGCTTTGAAAACATGTCAGCTTTGAAAGCAAACTTTTATGCTATGGCAAAGACTTTTTTGGTGGAATTGTAAATTACACATAGCTGATTTATTACAAGAGCTTAGAATTTTCAACTGAAAAATCATCGAAATAAATGTTTTTCTCACATTTTTCCATATTGTTTAAAATAACTAACATATTAACTGAAGATTGAAAAACTATCACATTAAATCCGATAAAGGGAGTGATAGAATGTGTAAGGCAGAAGAGGTTCGTAGTGGTTTTTTATACTTATTATAATGCTACGCAAGACTCTTCTATAATATTTGTAGAGTTTTGTTCCCGCAACACTTTAGCTAGAAATTTGAGGTTGATAGTAAGAAAAAAATAAACAGAACTTCGATTGCACTGTTTTAGTTTCTGACACGAAATTTTTGAATCAGCAGTAACAAGCGCGTCGGAAGCGAATTTCATCTGGGGGGGCAGTACAAATGGGGGGGGCAGTACAAATGGTGGTGCAAAAAAAGTTCACCAAAATTTCTTCACATGAAATATGAAGAAGAGAGAAAGAAGCGGAAAATATATAATACAAAAATATTATCGTTGTAAAAAAAAACTGATATTTTGAATAACTTTTCCTTTTAAATTGTTTATCTAGCTAAAAAAATGCGGGGCAACTGCCCCCCTTGCTCCCCCGCTTCCGACGCCAATGAGCAGTAAGAATGTTGGTAGCCTAGATTTGCTCAAAACTTAAAAAAAAACTAGTTTTTTCCAAATGGTCGATTTTGAGCTATTCGAAGCCTATTTGCACAGCTATTAATTAAGATCTCTTGCAAACCAGTTCGATCTTGACAAGCAATATTGCAAAATGAAAGGTAATAAAATTTTACGTCTATCATTTTTCAGCTACTTTTCAATCCGTTTTTTAGTTTTCGTGAAATTATTCAAATTTTCCAGAAATTTTGTCATTTTTTGTTTTATAAAAGTAATAATTATTTCCATGGTATGACAGTTTTACAACTTTTCCAAAATTATAAGATTTTTTAAAATAGGAAGTGACACAAAAGTAACACGTGTCAGCGTTATAAAAGTTTTCATACAAATAAGTTTTAACATGAGTTTAAAGTTAGCATTTATTATACCCTACACAAGAAAAGGTGAAACGATGTCCAACTGACCTGAAAGGAGCTCACAATCATGAAGTGTTGTGCGTTTCAACAAGCAAAAGCTTAGCTTGGGATAACATCGACACCAAGGACAGTTACCGAGGAACTGCTGTCGTTCCAGTTGTTTGCAAGACATCAAAGATTACTGCGGCTAGGTACATCAGGGTTTTTACTATAGTGAGTTTTATGGGAGGTGCGCATTTCGGTTAGGGGATTCAAAAAATATTTAATACTACATATCCTACCTGTGGCGGCCGTAGCTTAGTGGGTATAGTGCGTGGCCCCTAAGCTAAAGAACCCGGTAGCCCGGGAAAAGTTTTTTTAATTGAAACCTTAGAGAGTAAAAATTGCCATGTAAAACTTCTTGATTTGCCGTTCGGAGTCGTCATAATACATGTAGGTCCAGTTCTCAATCATTTGTAATCAATATATAATAACACGCACAACACAATTGATCAATAGAAGCTAGGTCAAAGTCTTTCTAAGAGCTGAAATGGCCAGTTTATTTTTTTATACATATCCTTGGATATACATAAACATCTATACCAAGTTTAATCAAATTTTCCCAACTCCTAGCTCTGCTAATGTTCACACACCTGTTCTGGTGTAGGTTATAATACATGTCAACCTTAAACTCATATTAAAACTTATTTAGATAAAAGCTTTTAAGCATACGTGTAATGTTTGCTTGTCTGTTCTAACAGAATCTTTTTAAAAAATTTTATAATTTTGAAAAAACTTTAAAATTGTCGGACCGTGATACTAATTACTTATTTTCTAAAAAAAACAAAAAAATAAAATTTCTGGACAATTTGAATCATTACACAAAAACTAAAAGGCGGCTCGAAAAGTGGCTTAGAAATGATAGACGTACAATTTTATTACCCCAGAAATTACTCTTAAAGGCAAATAATTTTTTAAAAATTATAAAAACAACACATTAAAAACATTAAATTCTTCACAAAAAACAAAAGGGGTACGTACCATTGCATTTTTCTTAAAAGAAATAGAAAAATAAATTTTATGTAAAACTAAAATAGTTTTTGCATAAAAGTGATACGTCATATGAAAGAGTATAAAAAGTGCAATTTTCGGTTTATTATATTTTTACAACAAAAACAACTCTTGCACCATTTTCTTTTTTGCATTTTTTTGTCTTTTTAAAACAAAAATAAAAAACATAAATCCTTAACCAAAGGGAAGGATTAACTTGCAACGGAAGTTGCAGTAAGTTTTTATAAGTACTTTAATTGAGCTTTTAGACAAAAGAAGATTCAGTTAAATATATTAGAGCACAACGAAGATATTTGCGTCGAAATTCAAAACTTTGAATTCAGAATATTTTTTTGTCTTTAGGTAACGACGTTATATAAGAAATTTCATTGTACTAAAATTTTCTATAATTTCTAAGATATGAGAATGTTATTGGTTTCAAACAAACGGAATTTTTTTTATTTTATTATTCTTAAGAAAATTTAGTACACATTAACATATATTGGATAAAAAAAAATGCAAATTGTATGTTACTAATCTATACTATTAAATAAAAGGCTTCTCACGTATTTGCGACGACGTTAAACTTAAAAACTACTGAACCGATTTTAGTAATTCTTTCATTAATATAAAGCTACATGTTTCATTTAAAATCTTGCATCCTGTATTATTTTAAACCACTTTTAAAAATTACTTAAATTTAAATTTATAAAATAGCTAAAAAAAACCAAACATAAGAATCATTGCTTCATTAAATTGTTAGACACACAAGTAGCATGAAGTTTTGTCTCTCTTTTCCTCTTCTATAGAGTTTCTCATTGTTTCTTTTGCAGTGTCGGATAGGGTTGCACATTTATACTCTCCCATATTGAGTATGTATTCATGAGCGCTTTAAAGAGCATACTGAAAACAACCCAGTGGTAAATGGACACATGACGTAACCAAGTATTTCGTAAAAACAATGTAGCTGCGGAGCCTCCAACACCTGTACACAATTCTGAATTACATTTGTTCAGGCATGGCTGCTAAGCAACTATGATATCCACCTTACACAGTTAACTGATTTTTTTCAGAATTTTTATAAGATTTCAGTTGATTTTTTTTTTGTGATCTGATTTTTATTGCAAAATTAAATAAATGTGTTGTGCACTGGCTGTCAATAGCAAACATACCAACAGACGGATAATGTAGAATACAGGTAAATAAACGGACATGTCAAAATGCAGACGAATAGTTAAAAAACAAATTTTTTAAGCTGGAACAAAACCTGACATATGAATTTACAGTAAGATGGAGCGAAAACTATTTGGTTTTTGCAAAGTAAAGTTAAGAATGAATGTAAAACTTATTAAAAAGTGTGTGTGTAAATAGTAAATAGGTATTGCTAAGAAAGTACTGCTTGATCTGGTGTAAGGAAATATATTAGTGAAACCTTTAATCTAAAATTATTAAAACAATGCATAACCCAAAACTACTTAAGTAATAACATGATTTTAGAAAATTACAAATCTTTAAAAAACTTTTTATAAAATTTAAATTAAAAAAATTAATTCGTGTTAAATGAAACAAATTAAAAATTTAGTTTTTTATATGAAATGAAAATAGATTCCTGATGGAATTTATAACCGTGATGTAATATATATATATATCTTTACTATAATATAAAAGAAGTTTCACAAAATTTTTAGCCAGACAAGTTTAGTAACCGCTCAACCGATATTTTTTTGAAAATGCTTTATATTAGTTTTTTGATTATAATTTGATAATTTTTATAATTCTTTGATTATTCAATTACTATGATAATTTTTAATGTTATAGCTTACTAAGTTTTTCGAAAAGTCTATTATTTAATTATTACAAAATTCACGTATTTTATTTGATGCTTACATTCAACAATCAGCACAATACAACAGCAAATAAAGGTTTCCTCTCTTTCCTCGAGAGAGCATCTCACAATTTAACACTACAGCCATGTTGTGCAGTTGCTTTCTGGGAGATTTTTGCTGTCAAACAGTGTTGATTAATTTTCTTTGCAAATGTTTTGAAGGAAGTTGCCAGAATTAAGTTATAAGCATAAATTATATTTAGTAGCCTTGCCAGCTAACTTTTCCCGGCTTGAAATTGTATTAATCTATCTATCTATACTCTCTATCTATTTATCTATCTATCTATCTATCTATACTATTTAAAGCGTTGTGACACTGCATGGATGTTTGACAATCACGCGAGAACCACTGAACCAATTTAGATGACAAATGATTTGTTACTTTAACGAAATCGTGATAGGCTACTTATATTTCACAACTCCTACTTTTCACGTCTACGATATGCTAAAACTGCTATATTTCAGATGGTTTTGCTCGTACAAGACTATTATTTGGTAATTTTTTTTTTGTATGGTTACTTTCGACAGCTGTACTAAAAATGGATTTCCACGCCCCTTTTAACCGGCCAAAAAATCAATGAAAATGCTATATTTCATACAGTTTTGGTAGTATAATACTACGTATAAATTGGGCAAAATGACTCATTTGGAATCAGTAATTCAAAAGTGCTTACATTGGCTTTTTTTTGCGAAAGTATCTCATTTCATTTGATAACTGGTTCTTTGTTTTGTTTTTACTGGTTGATATTGATGATGATACACCTGTATAAAAGATTTTGTTGTTTGACGTTTTCCTTTTTTTTTTTGTGTCTTGGTGTTTTTTTATACACTCTCCATTGAATGCGTTCGAAATAGTTTTTAATACTTTTAAGAACGTATCCAATCTCATTGAATTGTTTTAAGTGAGTTGAATTGCAACTGAGTATTTGTATGGGAAATGAAATGACTTCGTTTCTCATTTAGCTGAATGGGCTGAAATGAGTCATTTGACCCAATTGTTATTTGACGTAGACTAAAATTTGATAATGCAGTTTGTAATATTTGAAATTTTTTTCACATAAATTACTTTTTAAGCTGTCGAACATTGTAGAAAATATAAGAACATTTTGAAAAAATACAATATTATACAAAACATAGTAGGGGGTGGTAGCTCATGACTTTGAATGATAGAAACTGTTAATTGAGTTTTGTGTCCAAATTAAGCAATTTTTTCAGACAATGATGATGTGTTCTAAAGAGTAGGGAAAATAAAAACTGAAAAATAAAAATTTAAACAAAAATAACTTTTGGCCTTTTTTTGAGCACAAATTGAATATTTTAAATGTTTTGTGAAAACAATATAAAACATTGAATTGGTAAAGTAACGATTAATTTTTTTTTCTCATATCTCCAAATTCACTTAATTGACCTTTCCGAAAAAAGAAATTTGATGATCATCGATTTAAAAATGGATTTTGTTTGCCTGCAAATTAAAAGAATTTCAATTTCAATGGGTTTTTTCTCATTCTAATTCTAAAGATAGTGTGTTAAATACAGAAAATCTGCAGTTTTCAAGGTGTCGCAATAATTTTGATGTCATAGCAACGAAAATATTCAATATATTAGATATACGTAAAAAATATTTTCCAAAAAATCTATCGCTTACCTTTTTTTTTTTATTGATTAACGACTTTTCATAAAAATTGCGTTGCACTCAGAAAATCTATAGTTTTTGAAATATAGCCAAAACTTTGTTGTCATAATAGTGGAAATTTTTCAAGACTTTAGAAAAATATATTTGCATTCAGAATCCAAGTTAAATTACATAAGAAAGAAAATGTCATTATCGAATTACAAATTTAAAAAATTTTTCCCCAAATTTTGTATAATCCTGCGCATAGCATAAAGGTCTTATTAAAAAATCAAAATACAGAAAAAGCCTATAAACTTTATGTCACCTTAAAAATTACTCTAAGAAGGTAATTCAAATTAAATAAAGTCTTTTTTTAATATTTATATCATGTTTTAATTATTAAACAAACACAAATATTTTTATGTTTCGCATTTGAAGATAAAACAAAATACTTTAACTTTAAAATTTCAAATTTTTACATGGTATTTAGTATTTTTTTTTTTCGTAGGTAAAGCAGCAGTTATTTGCTAGTTAGATATAAACGAAAACATTTAAGGTGGTATTTGTAGCTCTTTTAATGACCAAAAAATCTTTCATATGCTATTCAAACGTGTCTCTAATTTTTAACTCACTTTTAAGTGTTCTTAATTTCCATTATTTTACAAAACAATCGTAATTTTCAAGAGAGTCCTTTTTTTGGGATAAAAAGTAGCCTATGTCATTTTTTTTATAACAAACATACGGCTGACAAATTTGTTATTTATCATTGTAAATTGAATATAAAATTATTAAAAAGTAGTTGTCATAACAAACGAAACCAAATCAATTCGTTAAGTTGAATTTGTGTATTTTTTGGTTTATGATTGTTTGTACAAATTGATATGCAAGAAAGTTTTTTGGTGGTAAGTTTATTTTACGATACAGCAAATTATAAGGTCTATGTTTATTTTCAAATCAATTTGCTCTACAGTCAAAAAAATTGAGTGGCAATGAGAGCAGAATGAAAGAGTAAGATGAGTTGCATGAAGCCGCTTGCGAGCTTTTAACTGCAAAAGAATCTACCTACATCTGCTTCTGCCAGCACAAGCAATAGTGACAGTTTCTGGGAAAACGACTTGGTCAAGTGGGTTTGCCGACATGCCTTAATGAGTACATCTTAGAAATTTAAAATGGTCAAATGTCCTTGGGTTCCTCATCAAATCTACGATTTTAAGAGGGACGTGATTGGATCCAAAATAAAATTTTGTTACAATTGGCTACAAACCTTTGCACCGTTGTTAATGTACTCAAAAAAATTAAAAGGTGCACTTTGCTTGTACTGTATCCTCTTTCCACCTAAAAACGTTCAAGCCATTTTAAGGTCACTCGTTATAAAGCCTTTCACCAAATACAAAAATGTACATGAGTATTGTTGAAGCCACGCTTGTGACATATAAGATCAACAGAAGCAGCTCACGCATTCATGAACGATCTGCTTGTTGATGTTTGGTCACAAGGAAATTCTTCAACAAAATCGAAAGGTTTTGTCTTCGATAATTCCGGTTATAGTTTATTGTGGATCTCACGACTCACGAATGAATCCTCTTATCGTTCATTATATTAAATACTTCTTCGCACAAATATTTAAATCAGCTTACCAATAATCTAGCAACATTACTTTTTGAATATGGGAATGGGTCGTTGTTCATACTATATATCGGCTCATTAAAATCATTCTTACAACAGCGTTTTATGACTTTTAAGCGTGCACAGAAATTTGGCGCAACAGAAAAAACCACTTAAACTTTAATCCGCTTTGCTGAAGATTCGCACCGATGAACAATTTTATTTCCGCTTTTGTTTTATCGTGTTTTATTCAATATCGCTTCGAATTTAATTTTATATTTTTTTCAATAAAGCCAATATTTAAAAAAAAATTTATTTATCAGCTTCATGAAACAATAATTGGCCGGTCCCCTGAATAAAATCGTGGCTACGCCCAGGATTTTAGCTAAAATTTGACAACTAAAAACAAACAAAAAATTTTCTGTAAGATCAACAACAAAATCCTGATTTACAGCCCTATTCTGGCAACTTGACAATAGTCAACCAGTATTTTTAATATTTCTATGTGATTGTTGTAATTTTTTTATTTCAAAACAAAATTTGGAGCTCAAACAGCTTTTTAAATAGTGATAATTTCTTTAAAAAATTTTGTTTTTTCAGCTTCTGAAGCTTGAAATAAAAAAATTACAACAATCACAGAGAAATATTAAAAATACTGGTTGTTTATTCAAGTTGTCAGAATAGGGCTGTAAATGGCACCTTGATTGTCAAAATCATTTCACTGGTTAAATACAATTTTAATATACAACAAAACTCTTTGCCTTTAACGTAAATAGGTAGTGTTTGTTTAATGATATGCGAAATATTTTCAAATGAAAACAAACAAATATAAATATTCCTTTTAAAAGCTTAACACAACTTTTGTACTTAGTTTGCACAAATGAAAAAGGCGCCCAAAAGTATGCAAATTGCAGTCATTGTGAAAATACTGCGGTCAACGAATTGTGGATGCATGCGATTTTTCTTCCATAACAGATTATAAGCGGCCACAATTGAAATAAATGCTTTAAAATATGCATCATATTTGTGAAAAAATCATGTTTCTACATATTTCGCTTAGAATTAATATCCTTTCGCAGATGAAACTTTAATCAGGTGTTGTTATGCAAATTAAAAAAAGTATTATATAATATGCACTAAAATAATTTGTTTTTAATTATACAGCAGCTTAAAATTACTTTGTTTGCTTTAAAAAAAATTATTGCAATCACCCAGAAATGTTCATTTTGATGCCTATTTCAGCTGGGTTATTTGTTAACTAGCAAATACCCACTGCTTCGCCTGCGATAAAATTATCAAACAGCATGTAAAAATTTGAAATCTAGTATCTAGTATTTCGTAAAATTTCCATTATTAAGACATCAATATTATTGCAATACCTTGAAAACTACAGATTTTCTCAATATAATACATTTTCTTTAGAATTAGAATGAGAAAAAATCAATTGAAATTTAAATTTTTCTATTTGCAAGCAAACATCTCGTCCATTTTGAAATCGATGATCATCAAATTTATTTTGTCTTAATGGTCAATAAAGTGAATTTGGAGAAATGCGAAAAGATTGAACCATTCAATGCTTTATATTGTTTTCACAAAACCTCTATCATTAAAAATTATAGGCTACCACACCCTCTTATTTTTTGTATAAAATTTTATTTTTTTGAAATATTATTATTCTTTTTACAATATTTTACAGCTTAAAAAATTATTTATATGAAAAATTTTCAAATATCACAAACTACATTATCAAATTTTAGTCTTATACTACGTCAAATGACAATTGGGTCAAATGACTCATTTCAGCACATTCAGCTAAATTAG
Organism: Dichetophora obliterata; assembly: GCA_963920525.1. NCBI lineage: Eukaryota > Metazoa > Arthropoda > Insecta > Diptera > Sciomyzidae > Dichetophora > Dichetophora obliterata. The sequence goes on from OY986438.1 coordinate 189,157,934, forward strand.
AAACGGATTCATTTCATTTCCCACGCAAATTCTTAGTTGCGATTCAAATTGTTTAAAATAATTGAATGAAATTGTATATGTTCTTCAAACTTATTACAAACTATTTCGAACGCATTCAATGAAGAGTGTATAAAAAAATACCGAATACACTACAAATAAAGGAAAGCGTCAAACAACAAATCATTTTATACACGTGTATCATCATCAATATTAATCAGTAAAAACAAAACGAATAACCAGTTGTCAAACGAAATAAGATACTTTCTAAAAAAAGAAAAAACTAATGTAAGCACTTCTGAATAACTGATTCCCAATAAGTCATTTGTCTTAATTGAAATGCAGTTAATTATACGACCAAACCGTTTGAAATATAGCATTTGCATTGATTTTTGGCCGGTTAAAAGGGGCGTGGAGACCTATTTTTAGTACAGCAGTCAAAAATAACCATACAAAACCGAGAGTGCAATCGCAGTTTTGTTCATATCGTTATCGAATGGTACCAGCAAAATGCTTATCGGTACTGTCTATCGTCCTAGTCGTACTGTAGATACTTCTCATCTCATAAGCCTCATAGAAAATTTGTCGATATCCTATTCACACATTGTCATTGCAGGAGACTTCAACAGCAATTTAATAATGGAAAATCACTTAAGTAATGATATGCGTGACTTAGGCCTTCTGTCAGTTAATAACTCCCAACCTACTCACTTCACTGACTCAATCAATACCCTTCTAGACCTGTTCTTTGTTAATGATCTAGCTAAAATACTTCTCTATGACCAGCTATCAGTACCCAACTTTTCCAAACACGATCTTCTCTTCTTAGCTTTTGATTTCCATATGGAAAACGAGCCGTATTGTTTCACCTTTCGTGATTTTAAGAATATTGATTATTACCATCTCGATCAAAAAGCTAGAAAGATAAATTGGCAAGGCATTTATGGAATGTCATCAAGTGAAGACCAGGTTTGTTATCTGCAGCAAAATATTATTAACCTTTTTAATGAATTTGTACCATTAAAGAATAAAACCATTAAAACGCAACAAAAACCGTGGTTTAACAATTATATCAAAGAGCTTCTAGCAAAACGAAACGCTTTATACAACCGGTGGAAGCGATTCAAAACTCCAGAACTGTATAGTGAATTTAAAGAAATGAGAAAAAAAGTAAACAATGAAATTGCTGCATTAAAGAAAAAATTCTACAGCAACAAATATAAACACGCAGTTGAATCAAGAAAGATTTGGAAAGAAATCCGTGATATTGGAGTTGGTAAAAACCTGGCCGTTGAAGATGAGAATATTGATGTAAATGACCTTAACAAAAATTTTGTAAACATTACCATGCCTTCCGTTATTAATAATGTTACTACTTGTAGAAATGATTCTCTGTCTATTACCCTCGGTGCAGATATGGCTTTTTTTTTACGTTGCGTAGACCAAAGTGAGGCACTGACTAGTCTCCTGTCAATAAAGTCCAACGCAGTAGGTTTCGATGAAATTCATCCACACTTTCTAAAACTCCTTCTTCCATTAGTACTACCTTATATAACCCACATATTTAACACAATTCTCACTACTTCTGTCTTTCCAAAATATTGGAAGCAAGCCAAAATCATTCCAATACCAAAAACACGCAATGAATATCGACCTGTGGCCATATTATCATACTTAGCAAAAGCGTTTGAATTGATTGTACACCAGCAAACTAGCAAATTTATTTGCGACAATAACTTGCTATCCGAAAGGCAGTCTGGGTTTAGAGCAAAGAGGAGTTGCGTCACTGCACTAATAAACGTAGTTGAAGAAATAAGAGCAGGATTGGATGATAGTAAAGTAAGTTTCTTAATTCTTCTAGACCATTTAAAGGCATTCGATACAGTTGATCATGTTATTCTTAAGAGTAAATTATCTCAAATGTTTAATTTCTCTTCTTCAGCAAGTAACTTATTGCAGTCATACCTATCAGATCGATCTCAAGCTGTTTTTGCCAATAACAAGACGTCAGAATTTTTGACCCTCAATAGGGGTGTTCCTCAGGGCTCTATAATTGGACCGCTTCTGTTTTCACTCTATGTAAATGATTTACCAAAAGTTCTCCAATATTGTAACCTCCATATGTACGCTGATGAGTACAACTGTTTGTTAGTTGCTCACGCAATAATATTTCAAATTGTGTATCTGCCATCAATAATGAACTTGTGCGCGTAATAACATGGGCAAGTGAAAATGGCTTGTGTCTCAACCCAAGGAAGTCGAAGTGTTTAATTATTTCCAAAAAAAAATCGATGTTTCAGAATTTCCAAAAATTACGTTCAACAATTCGGCAATTGATTTTGTTGACTCAGCAAAAAATCTCGGAATAATCTTCAACAGGACTTTGACTTGGAACTCACACATTGGAAATACAATTGGCAGGGTTTATGGTATGCTTAGGGTATTAATGATTTCACAATCATTCACACCACTTTATATTAGACTTCTAATCGCAAAAGTTTACATTCTCCCTACCCTTCTATATGGTTGTGAAATTTTCGCTAATTGTGATTGCACAAGTAAGCAAAAACTAAAAGTAGCTTTTAACAACATAGCTAGATACGTTTCTGGTTTAAAACGTTCTGATCATGTTTCTCACTATGCAATACAAATATACAATATGACCCTGGAAAGCATTCTTAAAATGCGAACTTTATTATTGCTCCATAAATTGTTATATACTAAGGAACCTTCTTACTTGCATAACCGTCTTACTGTCTCGAGATCTAATCGGTCCAATTCATTAATACAACTTCGTCATTTCTGTCTAACATCTGAGAGGCAATTCTATATTTATACAATTCGTCTTTGGAACTCGTTGCCCCCTTTCTTTTGATCTGTTCAAAACGCTGTGCAGTTTAAAAACAATCTACTTGCATATCTTTCTACGTTGCAATAATTTTCAATTTTTAGCTATTAAATTATTTTTGTGTTACACGAAAACTTTTCTAAAATATATTTAATTTTTCTCATTAGTTTTCAAATTAAATTATATCATTGTTATAAGTTGTACTACAATTACTTGAAATGATAAAAATATCAGGACAATGATTCCAATATTTAGTAAGTAATACTAGTTTAAGATATATTTATTTTCATTCTTCTTTTTCCATGTATTTTTTTGTAAAAATTAATTAAGATTGAATAATTTTTAAGTTTAATACAAATGTTTAATTACTAAATGCTTAATTTCTACGATGCCAGTGCTTTAATCATAAGGTTATTACCTTGTTGCACTGATCAAATAAATAAATACAAATACAAATACAAAAAAAAACAACTACCAAATACAAGCGCGTCGGAAGCTAATTTCATCTGGGGGGGCAGTACAAATGGGGGGGCAGTACAAATGGTGGTGCAAAAAAAAGTTCACCAAAATTTCTTCAAAGAAACATGAATGTGAATAAACAAATTTTTTATTTTAGTTTAAAATAAAAAAAAATTTAAAAATATATAAAAAATATTAAAATTTCATTATTTTTAAAAGTTCTTCCAATTTTAATATTAGAGATCATTCTTTAAAGGATCTTTCATATGGTAATATGAAAATATAAGAAATAATGGTTGCTTTTATAAAGACATGGTTTAAATGCAATAAGGTACAAATTATTCCAAAATGTTTCTTTCTGTCCTTGCGAGAAACAAACTCTTTCACCACCTCCATCGAATTCAATTCTTCGGTTTTATCTTTGTGAAAGTGTATAAGTGCCGCATGAGTGAGTCGTTTCTGTGTCATAGTTGCTCGAAGATACGTTTTAAGTCGTCTTAGTGCACTAAAAGAACGCTCAGATGAAGCTGCTGATGCAGGCACAGTCAAAAGCAAAGCAATAAGTTTTTCAACTTCATTTAATAGTTTTTTTACAGTATCCGAATTTTTCGCAAATTGGGATACAATGCCACTACAATTTCAAAGTGTTTGGCCAGGCAATTGCTTCAGCAATTTCATCTGCAAAAAAGTCATCTGCATAAAGATCTAGTTTTGTTTTTAGATTTTGTTCAGAAGGCACTTTTCCGTTGAAGGCTTCGATTACAATATTTTCCAACGATTCCAGAGTGTCAAGATCTGTTTAAATATACAATAAGATTTACAAAGTGCCAGTTTACACTAGCTTCACTCAACCGACTCACCGAATGTTAAATCAAAGTGAGTCGGTTGAGTGAAGCTGGTGTAAACTTGCAAAAATAAAAAAAAAAGTAAAATATCAACCTGTTTGATCGAATCTAGCCGTTATCTCATTTGAGGGAAGATCTAAAATTTCGAAATAATCTTTTCGTTGCCGATCATATAATGGCAACTGTACTGAAGGAACCGGATTTGATGTTTCTTCAAAGCGTCGAGGTGGATTTTCATCAGCTAATTCACAGTAGGGGCTTTTGCATGGTCCAAAACATTGGACTAAAATGGCAGATTGTACAACATGTAGTACCATGCGTAAGCTAAAAAGAAAGTCGAAATTTTTGGTTTTTTTCTGCCGATTGTACAATATTGTACAATTATGTAAAATTACTGCTCAATTGTTAGGGCATCTAAAAGTTGCTTAGCTATTAGCCGGATATGTTCTGCTTGAGAGCTTGCAATTAATGATGTTGCTTTACAAGTTGGATCGTTCGAACGCTCAATCAAATAGTCCCATTAGTTTTCCATCTAACTTATCGTACAACATGTCGTCCAATATGGAAAGCCCCTAAGAACATGTCAAATTTTTTCTTACCAGAGTTGCAAAATTAACAAGCATTAAGCTACATACTTAAGGGTGCTTTTAAACTGAAGTGGTGGGTTTGCAGTAGAAACTATACATTTTGTTCTATCTTTTTGCAAACACAGAGAAAGAAAATGGTTATCCGCAAGCATGCTTATGAAGAAGAGAGAAAGAAGAGGAAAATATATAATACAAAAATATTATCGCTGTAAAAAAAACTGATATTTTGAATAACTTTTGAAGTTTTCCTTTTAAATTGTTTAACTAGCTAAAAAAGTGGGGGGCGACTGCCCCCCTTTCCCCCCCCCCCGCTTCCGACGCCAATGACCAAATAACTGGCCATTTCAGCCCTTGGAAGGACTTTGACCTAGCTTCTTTTGATCAGTTGTGTTGTGCGTGTTATTAAATACTTGATCACAAATGGCCGAGAACTGGACCTACGTGTTTTATGCCGACTCCGAAAGGCTTATGTTCTCAAGAAGCTTTACATGGAAATTTTTCTCTCTGAGGTTTGCCATTGTCTGCAGAGAGGTGATAACCGAACAGAAAAATTAATTCAATTGAAAAAACTTTCTGTCTTAGCTGGAATTAAACCCGGGCTACGACGGTTCTTTAGCTTAGGGGCCACGCACTCTACCCACTAGGCTACGGTCGCCACTAAAACCATCTGAAATATAGCAGTTTAGCATATTGTAGACGTGAAAAGTAGGAGTTGCAAAATATTAGTAGCCTATCATAATAACGATAAAATAACAAATAATGTGGTACATATGTCGATTTAATTGGTTCAGTGGTTCTCTCGTGATTTTCAAATATCCGTGCAGTGTCACAATGCTTTTAATAGTATAAATAAAAAGATAAATAATGTAGATAGGTTAGGTTAGGCTAATTGGTCTATGTTAGCCTTCACGAAGGCATCCGGATTAACCTAACCTAAGGTAGATAGAAAGACTAATAAAATCGACTCGAGTCGGGAAAAGTTAGCTGGCAAGGCTACAAAACATAATTTATGATTTTAACTTAATTCCGGCAACTCCCCTCAAAACATTTGTAAAGAAAATTAATCAACACTGTATGACAGCAAGAATCTCCCTGAAAGCTACTACACAACATGTCTGTAGAGTAATATTGTGAGATGCTCTCGCGACAAAGAGAGGAAACCTTTGTTTGCTGTTGTGTTGTGCTTATTGTTGAATGTAAACAACAAATAAAATACGTGAATTTTGTAATAATTAAATAATAGACTTTTCGAAAAACTTAGTAAGCTATAACATTGGAAATTATCAAAGGAATTGAATAATCAAAAAATTATCAAAATTATCAAATTATAATCAAAAAATTAATATGTATAAAGCATTTTCAAAAAAAATATCGGTTGAGCGGTTACTAAACTTGTCTGGTTTAAAATTTCGTGACACTTCTTTTATATTATAGTAAAGATATAGATATATTACATCCCGGTTATAAATTCCATCAGGAATCTATTCTCATTTCATATTAAACACTAAATTTTTAATATGTTTTATTTAACACGAATTAAATTTTTTAATTTAAATTTTATAAAAAGTTTTTAAAGATTTGTAATTTTCTAAAATCATGTTTTTACTTAAGTAGTTTTGGGTTATGCATTGTTTTAATAATTTTAGATTAAAGGTTTCACTAATATATTTCCTGACACCAGATCTAGCAGTACTTTCTTAGCAAAACCTATTTACTAATGCACACACACTTTTTAATAAGTTTTACATTCATTCTTAACTTTACCCCGGCAAGGCAAAATAAAATATGCAAAAAACCAAATAGTTTTCGCTCCACCTTAATGTAAATTCATATGTCAGTTTTTGTTCCAGCTTAAAAAAAATTTGTTTTTTAACTATTCGTCTGCATTTTTACATGCCCGTCTATTTACCTGTATTCCACATTATTAATCTGTTGGTACGTTTGCTTTTGACAGCCAGTTCACTACTTATTTATTTAATTTTGCAATTTAAATCAGAGCACAAAAAAAAATCACCTAAAGTCTTATAAGAATTCTAAAAAATCAGTTTACTGTGTAAGGTAGTTGTCACGGTGGCTTAGCAGCCATGCCTGAACAAATGTAATTCAGAATTGTGTACTGGAGTTGGAGGCCTCGCAGCTACATTGTATTTAAGAAATATTTGGTTACTTCATGTGTCCATTTACCACTGGGTTGTTTTCAGTATGCTCTTTAAAGCGCTCATTAATACATACTCAATATGGGAGAGTATAAATGTGCAAAGCTACCCGACAGTTCAATAGAAACAATGAGAAACTCTATAGCAGAGGAAAAGAGAGATAAAGCTTTATGCTGCTTGTGTGTCTAACAATTTAATGAAGCAATGATTTTTATGTTTGGTTTTTTTGGTTACTTTATAAATTTAAATTTTGGTAACTTTTAAGAGTGGTTTAAAAAAATATAGAGTTCGAGATCTTAAGTTAAACATGTAGCTTTATATAAGGGAAAGAATTACTAAAATCAGTTCAGTAGATTTTAAGTTTAGCGTAGTTGCAGATACGTGAGAAGCCTTTTATATAAAAGTATAGATAACCAAAGAAAAAAAAATAAATAAAGATTCAGTCATAAAAACAAATATATAATATAGACCCACAGCCAGGATATTCCATGGCGGTTTGATTACAAAAATTGATTAGTGCCAATAAGATGTTTAAAATAAGGATTTTTCTCCAAAAGTTATTAAATATTAAATTAAAATTAAATGTGGTTGTAGATTTTTTCCATAGTCTGAATATCTTGAAACACTGAAATAAATAAGGAATATTAAAACTATTCACACCCGTGCAATTTTCAAACTAAGTTATAAGAAATTTAAAAAGTTTAAATACAACGCGTGCATAATTTAAATAAGAAATGTATTTAAATGAATTTAAAATGTTTACGTATTTGTTTTATGCAAATGCGTTATTGGTCCAAAAACAACCACGTTTTTTAATAAATTATATAAAAAGTTTTTTAAGATTTTATAACTTCCAAACTTTATTTTTTAATTGTGTGAAATTGATGAATTTAGTTTTGATAATTTTGCCTCAACTACAAGCTGTTTCTGGACGTGCCACTGCTACAAATCTGTTATAAGGTTCAATTTTGAATCCAAATCCAAGTTTGTTTAAACCCATAACGTCAGTTTTTTTTAAAATCTCAAAAAAATCCAAAAATTTAGGCCTTTCAGCGCTTTTAAACACATCTCACCGTTACTCAAAACTCTAACGTGATGCAGTTAAATAGTCTTCAGATTCAAACTAAGCAATACGGAAAACATAAAGTAAACATGATCCGATACCCAAATTTGAAAAAATGTATTTTTAACGGCTGTGTAATGAATAAAAACTTTTTCATATATATTGAACAAGTAATGGTTTTACTTTCCGTAATATAGTGTTAATGTCTGTAATTTGTGTTGCCTCACGAGGCAGCAAAGTTAATGAAAAAAAAAAATAATATATGTATATATTACATCAGTCAAAATTAATATTTAAGCATTTACTCGTTATAAGCAGCTTAACATGGAATTGCATGTTTTAGTTGCTGGTATTAGATGAAAAAAATTTCCTATGCCAAATTGACCAAAATACCCTTCAAAACTTAGCAACAGAAGTCATTAAATCAAAGCCACATTTACAATTTACTATTTTGTTAATTATTTGCTTTGCACTTCCGTATCCGGCAATGGCGTTGGCCACCACAGTCATGCAATTCCATTCAATTCGCACAACCCGCGAATGTATAGTTTTGTTATTTGTTGTGTTTTTTTTTTTCTTGCACAGGCTTGAATATGTGCTTCATATGTTCGTTCACTGGACGCAGCCACGGAAAAGCTAGGCGGCACACACACACACATACAAACACACATACATACATTGCATGCCATGCATACCGTCGAATTGGTTAACCACGAATCTAGAACGCAATACGTACGCATTGCATTTAAACGTCATTGAATGACCGCTATTGAAATGAGTTTCAAATTGTTTGTTGCACAAATATTTGCAAGCCTATCAATGTATTTGCAAAGGTCAATGCGAGGTCATCGGAGAGTATGTCCAAGTTCGTGTATCTGTGTGAGTTCATGTGTTTTGTTTGGGTGTGCAAAATGGAAGTGCGTTAAGCGCGCAGAGTTCAAAGTCCGCAAAAGTATTTAAACAGTGCAAACATGCTTTGAAGAGAACATGCAGTGTTTGATGTATGTTTGTTGTTAGTGCTATACTTATGCTGTCAATGTTTTGGTGCCAATGCACCATGCTGTGGTTTAGTTATTCTTTAGAATATCTGTTACCATCAATGGAATTGTATAAAAATTCTGTTTGCAGTGTTTTCGCAGTTAGTTTTTTAAAAAAATATTTAAATTTTTTATATATTTTTTTTTTATTTATATACTAGGCGCGTTCTTTTGTAAACGAGTTACAAAAGAACGCTGCAACTCGGATAAAATTTGCTTTTAGTTGCTTACCAACACTGTCACAAGCATATGTTTAGTTTGATAAAAAAAAATACGAAAAATCAAAACAAAATGAGTAATTTCGAGGATTCTTTGCTTGGATATGCTTGGAGAATGCTTCGCATCTTGGACTCCAAGCATATCGGTGTCCTCTCTGAATCCTGAAAATGCAGTTAATTAATTTCATTCCTCGTTTATTTAATTCGTTTTGTTTATGTGTTCATAAAAAAAACTGTTTTTGACGTATGCATGAAATTTCCCTACGATTTTTTCATGACTCATTCACAATAGAGCAGTTTTTTAACTTTCCAGCACTGCAAATCTGGTCGGATAGCAGTTTACCGAGTTGCCTAAACTCGCATAAATATCCGACTTGGTGTTGTTGTTTTGCATGTATTAAGTTATCCTACCTAGTGTTCTTTTGTAAGTCGGTAGGAAAAGAATAGGCCTACTGTATAAATATATAAATTTGTTTATGAATCTCTGAAGCTTTGATGTCAAATGCGTTAGTTTTATAAAAGTCTGATTATATTCGCGCTGACTTTAAAGGGTTTATATGCATAAAGAAATTTTTATATAAATGATAATAGCACATATTAGAAAAAATTAAATCATAAGATTTTCAATATACTGATTTATATAAATGTTGATTTTCTATGATTTAAATACGAATTCTAAATGCTTGATAGTTAAAATCATTCTTGTTTTTAAATACAAATTCTAGTTGTTTGATAGTTTAAAATCGTTTATTGAGCTTTTGGTCAGGTTAGAACAATAAATTGCTCTAACGAATTTTTTCCAAAGAAACAACAAAAAAAAATTTTCAATATGAACGAGGCAAGCACGACCCGGGATCGATTCCCACTGGTATCACAAAGAATTCTGATGAAGCCTGTAGCGGGGCCGAAATTGCTATAAAATCAGCTAGTGATGTATATCTTTGCATATTGAAAAAATATTGTTGTTGTTGTTTCTTTGAAAAAAATGACCTTAAGCTCAATAAACGATTTAACACTATCAAACAACTAGAATTTGTATTTAATATCAAAAATGATTTAAGTTATCAAACGTTATTTAGAATTTTTATTTAAATCATAGAAAATCAACATAATAAATTACAAGGTCATATAGAAAACTTTATTTTATATAAATAGATTATCAAATTTGACCAAAAAATGAATAACAAAAGCAATTTAAAATTAGTTTTGACTTTGTAGATATTATGAAGCCAATTTTTTTTTAAATTTTTTTTTTAAATAAATTTTTTATTGTTAGTAATATCTATACATATAATAAAACTGTAAAAAAAATTTCTGTACATTGAATATTTTTTCAAAATTCTTTTTGCACTGCACATTTTGAAGGATGTGGATTCCAAAAATGTAATTTTAAAAATATTGTGTGTCTGTCTGATTTTCTTCAAACTTAACATGAGATTCCTTACATCCCTGGTTGGGACTTATGCGTATCATCAAAAAAGACTCTCTTAAAAATAACGGTTCTTTTGCAAATAAATGGAAATTAAAAACACTAAAAAGTTAGTTAAAAATTAAGGATACGTTTAAAAAACCTATAACAGAAATATTGCTTATTAAAAGAACTGTTTTCGTATATCTGTAATGAGTACCAACAATATGAATTTTTTTATCCAATATATGTAAACACTTACTAACTATTTCAATTTTCTTAAGGATAATAAAGAAAAAAATTTCCGTTTGTTTGACAACAATAACATTCTCATATCTTGAAAACTATAGAAAATGTAAGTACAATGAATTTTTGTATATAACATTATTACCTACAGCCAAAAAAATTACTCCAAATTCAAAGTATTAACTTTCGACGCAAATATCATCGTTGTGTTGTAACACATTTCATTTAATCTTCTTTTGTCTAAAATTTTAATTAAATTTCTTGAAAAAAATTATTGCAACAGTACCCTGAGCTAAAATTTATATTTTCTATCCTTTTTCAAATAAGGTTAAAAAAAAACTTTTTCTTCCAAAAAATGGTGCAAAAGTTGGTTTTGTTCTAAAAATATTAAAAACCTAAAATTTAAATTTTTATACTCTTTCATATGACGTATCACTTTTATGCAAAAACTATTGCAGTTTAACACAAAATTGCTTTTTCTATTTCTTTTAGGAAATGCAAAGGAAATGCAATGCGTACATTTTTGTGGCGAATTCAATTTTTTTTTTTAAATGTTGTTTTTATAATTTTTTCAAAACGCTTTGCTCTTAAGAGTAATTTTTTGAGCCCTGGGCCCCCGTTTATCCCCCAACCCCTCCTAAGCATTTTTTCTTTGTTATTGTTGCAAGTGTTAATCCATTCTTAAAAAATGCTTGAATTCCTAGCTTTTTGCTTTTATATCTATATATCTTCGTAAAAGTTACAATGAAGTATATCTGTGGTCACAAGGAAATACGACTAAACTCAAAATATCGTTAAAAACGATATTTTAACTGTACGAACTACGACCCATTTTTTTAAATATATGAACCGTTACAAACAAAATATGTGCAGATATAAGTGATGATCAATTCTGGGCAAAAAATGGATATCTGCATACTTCTCAAAATTGGCAATAAAGTAAATTCAATATCGCTTTTTACGATACTTTGTGTTAAGTCATTATTCCTTGTGAACACAGATATAATAATGTGTACAACAACTCAATAACAGATTGTCTCATAATCAATGAAAAAGGAAACATATAAGAGTTTGAAATAGGGGAGATTCAGACGATACAATATGCTGTACAGTACGGCTAAAAATTTAGCAAATAACTTGAATTGCTTCTTATATGTTGCAATGAACTGCAATAATTTTTGAATGTTGAATAATTTCTGCATGTTTAAATGCACTGCAATAATTTTGCATATTCATTGTGCTTACAGCAAAAATCATAATAGCTACATCCTGCATTCTTCTTGCAGTTTTGTTATACTGGATGTATGTCGATCAATTAGTTATTTTGATTATATTGTTCAAAGGTTGCTATATAAAATAATTGACAACCACTTTTTTAAACCGATGTAAACAAAAACAGATGCGAAACGCAACCTAACAAATGACTGCACCATTTTTCGTATTAATAATAAAAAGCAATTCTGAAAACTTAAGAAATTGCATCAGTTATTAGACAACAGCAGAGAGATTTTTGATTTGTAATATATTACCGCTCGATTTCCTGCAATTTGTGGGAGTGATTTTGTGAAATATGACGGAAATGAGTAACAGAAAGTGAGTAACAGGAAGTCGTCGAAGCGCGCGCCATTTTATTTATAATACAACAAATTGCAGAGCTTCCAAAACTGTTCACACAATGCCTGTTAGCACGGTTGCCACTTTGGTACAATTTTGCCAAAATTGGTACTTATATTTTAGCTTGGTACCTTGGTACCTTGGTACATTTTTTCCGAGTTTGTACATTTTGTAAAAGATTTACAATTTAACAACTTGTTACAAAAAGCGAAATTTGGTAGCACTGGAGAAATGTTCAGACTTATTTTTAGTGAAACTTTCTTCTGAAAGTTGAAAGCTTACTTGCTTTTCTTGTCATATATATTAAAAATCACATTTTTTGTTACATTTTTTGTGATTGATATCTTCAATTAGAAAATTTTTCTTATTACCAAGACAAGTTCGATTAAGGTAAAGAAGATCTAAATGTTTTGAATATAATAACATCTTCACAAGTTATGTCAGAAAACAAAATTATTTTATTGCCATAATTCAATAATTCATATTAAAATATCATCTCATAGAATGCTACCCTGACGTTATTGTGACTCATAGGAATCTGTAAGGTTTCAAATATTAGTTTTTAAAATTGTAATGACATTGGGGAAAAAATATGGGTATTATTTTATGGGTATCAATTTTTTAAATAGTCTGATGTGCCTTCCACGTATGTATTTATTATAACATAACTTAATATTTTTGATATGTTTGGTATGTACACAAATATACTCCAGTGATTTTTGTAATAAATGTTATCAAATTATCAAATTATTATATTAAAAAAAAATGGTACATTTTTTTTTATTTGGTATATTTTTTCGGAGAATTTGGTACAACAAAAAATAGGCAAGTGGCAACCGTGCCTGTTTGGCTCGAATAGCTGCTATACAAACCACAAACATTAGGTTTGCACAGAAAACTGAACGAAGCCACAATTCTTTTTCAATTTTGTTAAACTACAATGCCTTTTCGCATGCAAATATATTTAGTTTATACACAAACCAAATTTTTAACACATCTTAACATTGCGAACGTATCTACAACTTGGATCGCCGATGTCAAAGTAAGAGATAACAAGACCAAACAGCTGTTTTTTGCATACACAAATCTAATCTAATTTAATTCTAATGATTTTGTTATTTGCAGAAATGGGTAAGTCCAGAGCAGATTATATGCGAGATTACCGGCAGAAAAAACGTGACGAAAAAAAAACGAGCAAGCCTTACAGTAGTCGCCTATAATATTTAACAACTGACACCTCACCTTGTTAATAACCATGGTTAAAAAAAAACATTTATAGTGATTAAAATCATTTGAAAAGTTTTAAAAAAAATTTCAAAAAAAAATATAAGTTAAATATCTTAAACTTCTCGGTAACACCGGGTATATCAGCTAGTTTTATATAAATTTCTTTAATTAACGAAACAATAAAAAAGCTTAAAAATATTCATGTTTATATTCATATATTAAGCTTAAGAACCGCTGTAGCCCGGGTTCAATTCCAGCTCAGACAGAAAGTTTTTTTCAATTGAATTAATTTTTCTGTGCGGTAGTCACCTCTCTGCAGACAATGGCAAACCTCAGAGAGTAAAAATTGCCATGTAAAGCTTCTTGAGAACATAAGCCGTTCGGAATCGGCATAAAACACGTAGGTCCAGTTCTCAGTCATTTGTGATCAAATATTTAAAAACACACACAACACAATTGCTCAATAGAAGCTAGGTCAAAGTCCTTCTTCCAAGGGCTTAAAAATGGCCAGTTTATTTTTTTTTTAGTTGAAGGTTTTCGCTACTTTTTACGTGGTTTTTGTCTGCAGCCGCTTATGAACGAATCACTACTTAAAAAACGTATATTCAGGACATCTTAATTTGAGATTTTTCTGCTCATTTTCCTCAAAAAATGTATACTGTACAGTAGAGTGGAATGAAATGAATGGAGACAAAAAATATTCAAGGGTTTCACGCATTTTTGGATAGTCCTCATTAACTTATATGTTTCAACTACTAGAGTGTTTTTTTTTAATCAAAAATTTAAAAAATTATGTCTAAATTTTTTTTATGCAAACCTGTCAATTGAGGCATAACTATTTTAAGAACCTATCAAGAGTTTACTATGGTACCATGTACGCGCAACAAGATAAAAGGGTTCACAGGTCACCAAAAATGGTAATTCGCCAATATCTCCGCTCCTCTCTGTCGGATAAAAAATATGCTTGGAACAAAATTATAGATCATATAATATAATTATAAATAGACGATATAATTATTGCCAAAAATGTCCTATGAAGTTTTCAACTATAAGTTGTTCCTACGCATGACGCCTATTCTACCAAACTGGTTCGTAAATTTAGCATCGCCAGTGATCGGTGTACCGTTATTATCTTTTGCTTTAGGCACCTTTTGCGGCGTAGCACCGCCATCAGTAATTGCAATACAAGCCGGAAAAACATTACAAAAAATGACAAGTTCCAGTGAAGCTTTCTCATGGACATCAATGGGCGTACTTACACTATGTGCCTGCCTGTCGCTTGTGCCAGGGTTGCTGAAAAACAAGTTGAAGAAGAAATTGGAATAAACATCGCATGTCCTCCTAAAGTGTTTGGGAATCGTTAGAAAATTTTTTTTGTTTGTATGAAAAAAAAACTTAGTTAAACTCTCGTAAATTTTAAAATAATTATTTATGTTTATTAAAATATAAGTTCGTTAAAATTTCGTATATTACGCACAGTATTTTTCATTTTTAGAATATTTGCCTAATTTTAATTGAAGTAAAGACAAGTGAGGTTAACAGCATATTCGGAAAATCGTGAAATGCATATGGAAGCAGCTTACTTATTTCTGCAAATTGTAAGTTTTAATAGCATTTTTGCTCTTAAATCGATTTTTTTGTTGTTATTAATTTAATTATACATAAGTTTATTGCTATTGCTATGCTTTCATCTCAATAAAAATTGTTTGCCAATAGTTAGTATAATATTTGTGAAATATAACTAGATCATATGTATTTTACTTGCATACAAAAATATGTAAATATCTGCTCAAGAAAGCATTACATAGAAATTCCATTTTATAAGATCATTACATGTTATACACATTTCTAAAATGTCCTGCGTGCGTTTATCATAATTTAGATATTAATTTTGGTTTAATTCGGTTAATTTGCGCAAAGTGGAAATATACTATATATTTTCTTAACTTTAATCATGTAAGTTGTAGGCGGTGGAATTTTAATATTTTTTCGTTGTTATTTTTTTATATTGAATATTGTTCTCCAGAAGATTGTTATTGTTCTGAGTAAAATAAGTTGCACACGTTTTGTTTAATTCTCTACATAATATATCTCACAAACTGAGTTTTTTTTTTTGCTTCTCAAAATTATTCATTGTGGTAAGTTTGACACATAAAATGTGTTTTAAGATTATTTTATGGAAAGAACAATGTAATGAAAGATATTGAAAGAAATGTTGGTAGCAAGTATTTTCATATATAGAGTAACAATGGCTGGTTACAACGCTATTGCATTGCGTAGGGGACGCTGTAGTCTTGTTGGTGCACCATATTTATTTAACACGCACAAGCTACCAACGCAACAAGAGATTTGCGGTGGCTGTTGCTTACGTAAGACGATAAAAGGCAAGACGAGACTATTACATGCGTGCACATAAATTTGCACAGTTCTACTGTCTTAAGAGAAATTCTAGACATATGGAGGAAAACCAAAATACATATCTTGTTGTTTAAACCAATTAAAGTTAAAGTAAATCGGCTGATCAAAGAATATCACGAATTTCAAAAGTACAGAAAGAGAAGACAGCAAGCAAAACAATTTTTAAATAAAATAAAAGAATTTTTTGATATTGCTTCTTGTAAATGTGAGCGAAATCGATGCACATGTCGCCAGCCAGTACCAGCAACAGAAGTCGACTTTCTGTTTGACCAAGGTGGGCAGCGGCAGCTATCATTATCGGATGAACATTTCACTGTTTCCAGTGATCTCGAATCAGCCTATTTCGATTCGGAAAATTTAGAAGTTAGTTCGGATCCTGAATCAGACTTTGTCCCAGGCGTTAACAATACACCTTCAACCTTAAGTAGTAAGTGATTAAGTGTTTAAGCTCTAGAAGATTTAATTACTTTGTTTTTGGTATTTATTAAGGCGCATTCATGGCTCGATCTAAACAAAATCAACTGCTAAAGAATCTGTCAAATTTTGCAAGCGAATGTGATCGGTATTTTGTATTGGTTAGAACGGCCGCTGCATTGGTGTCTGCATTTGCAAACAATTTAAATTTGCTTGACAAGAATGGGCTTCCCACCATCATCGATCGAATGAAAGTGCGGATAGTTAAAACATCTGCTTACAGTATAATATTTCTACTAGCCGCAGTTTTGTGATATATAGTTTTATAGCGTGGACCCAATTGCTATAATTTTAAACTTCGTAGGTCATTTTTGGCGATAATTATATGATCTACAATTTTGTTCTAAACATATTTTTTATCCGACAAAGAGGAGCAAAGATATTGGAAAATTACCATTTTTATGATCTTTGAACCCTTTTTCTTATTGCGCGTACATAGTACCAAAGTAAACTCTTGATAGGTTCTTAGTTATGCCTCAATTAACAGGTTTGCATCAAAAAAATGTAGACATAATGTTTAAAATTTTTAATTAAAAAAAACACTAGTAGTTGAAACATATAAGTGCTCGGGCACAGTCAAAAGTTTGTCGCAGAAAAAAACTAAAGATGCCGAAAATATTGCTTTGATGAGGACTATCCAAACATGTGTGAAACCTTTGGGTTCAAATATTTGATTCACTCTACTTTACAGTCTGAAGTGCTTATTTCTGGCCACGGATGCTTCTTCTGAAAATTAGCCAATAAGCAAGATTGCTTGTTTAATTGCAGTTGCGCCATTAACAAGGATTTTGTGCATTATTGGAGTCATCGGGTGCCAATTGTAAAAATACACATACATTCTGGCAGTTTTTCAGCATATTCCTTGCATTTACTGACATCAATTTGGTGCCCACTATTTATTACTTCTTATGTATGCCTTGATATGTTGCCATCTTTGGTGCTACCATACCTTGGTTTTGACACACCAAAAAGTAGTCCTGCCTCGTCTTTGAAATTTTTTGCATACTCATCTTCCTTTTTTTCTGAAGTTTTATTCATAACTCCTGGCTTGCTGAACATTTTTTACTCTTAAACGAGGGTCTGATGTGTTGGCAGTCCAAAACTTTTTATAGCTGAAATCATAAATCGTCGGCCTAGTGCACACTTGTTGTATCTTCATTTTTCAAAATTATTCAGCAGAGCAAAAATAATTTTTCAAACATCGGTAACTCGAAAATGAAACAACACTCCAAATTGCATTTTTTGCGAATTGTTCCTTGAAGATTTTTTAAATAAATTTTCAAAAAATCTATTATCTTTTATATTTTGCTGTTTACATTAATTTTAAATATTGCATATCTGAGAAATTAAGTTTATAAAAAAGATATATACCCCATTTTTTAACCGATTATGACGGTTGATATGACAAACTTTTTCTTTTTTGAAGTCAATGTTCAATTATAAATTGCATTGTTCATAATTGCATCATATTAAAATCACCAGATTACAATTTTGACGCAATGAGGGGGCTGTGTAGATGCAAGGATCCAAAGAGCTATGCCGGTGGTAGCGTTACTACTGGTAAATCCTCCCTTGTAGGTAAGGTCTTCAAGGAGTACTGAAGCTAAAAGTAATCTACAACACTGTTGCATCTGTTCCTTAAGTTCTAACCGACAGGTGTGAGCATCGAACCTGAGCTTTATTTTTTATCAATTTTATCTCTGATTCTTATCGTTTAAGGAACTGACAACTCTTTATATGAAAACTGAAAAAATTATTTTTTCTTATACAAAAAAATGGAAAAACAACATTTGTGCACATGTAAATCTTTCATCACTGGATATACAACGAATTCGTTTTAAGCTGTGGCTTAAGAATTTTAAATATCTAGAATAAAAAATTATGGTGTTAAAGAGAGATTGAATTACCCTTGACAATGGCATCAAAAAGTCAATTTCAAAAAAAATGGAGATACAACAAGTGTGCACTTGGCCGACGAAATATTTTTTAAAATTATTGAAGTCATTAAAGTTTTTCTAAATGACCTTGTTATTAACTATGTTGATTAAATATGATTTTGTATTGAATTTGTATTTAAAACCAAATATGATTTAAACTATCAAACAGTTAGAATTTGTATTAAAATCATATAAAATCAACATTATTGAAGTCATTTTAAATTAAATGTGATATAAAGTTTTTTTCGATTCTTTTATAATTTTTTTTCGAAATGCCAGAAACAGGCACTTTGAGGATTTTGGGAAAAAAAGTAAAGTTCCAACAGCTATTACTTTTTTATCCAAATTTAAATTTTTGCAATTTTTTGCACAAAATAATAGCTTCATGTCAAGCATTTCAAATCAAATTTAGCACTTTTTGATTTTTGTTTTTTTTTTTCATATTTTTTTGTATATGTATGTACATATTAAGTGTTATTTGAAAAAATATTTCAACAACATTTTATTGCAACTTTCTCAAATTTGAATTTTAGCGATTTTTTTCATTACATCAAGAAAGAAACTTAAATTTTTTAAAGTAAAATATCACATTTCTAGAACTTTTGATCCGATTTTTTTCTTTGATTTTTCATTTAAAAGAACAACTAAATTAAAAACGAAATTATACCAATTTTTAAAAAAATATACTTGTAAAACGCTTCTCTAACTATAAGCCTCCTAGCTGTGTTCTTAAAGTCATCAAACGGCACGAAACTTTATAAATTTTACTTTTATAACAAATCAAATATTTTTAGCCTACGCCATAAACGATTCGAACTTACATTGGTTTTTCCATACATATTAATATACAACTAAAAGAATTCAGTTTGTGGTAAGAAATAGGGATAAAAGTAAAAACAAATGTGCTCATTACATTTTGTCGTGTTGCGATTTTGTAAAACCAAATATTACACGGTGTTACAAAAAATAAATTTTTGTCTGTCCTATGAACCAAATGCACATATTCGGAAAGAGGGGAAAAAATAAAAATACACATGTATCGTCGATTTTCATGTACACGTCAGAATTTTTTTTTTTAAGTTTGAAGTATAAAGCTCATAGTGGCCTGTGTGGAAGCCTTTGGACCGATTTTTAACCCTTTTTCAGTGATCTAATCGAGCTGATTTTTTTCCACGGGCAGACTCGTGGAAACGTCTGTAGCACGTCAAATTTTTTAAAAACAATTTTTATCAATTCTCAGATTTTCCCCAATTTTTATTATTTTTGAAAAAAAAAATATTTTTTTCACTTTTCTTAGCATAACTTGAAGGGACTCCAAATTTTTAAACTACTAAAGCGTTAGGAAAAAAATGTTTTTTGACCCATCCTACTCGATATAGTTGTAGTTAATCAATAGTAACCTTCTAACACTAAACAGTTTTTGACTTTTACAACACTTACAACTGGTCTAGGGGCCCTCAAACGATACTACATGTCCATCCAACTTCCATCGGACATGTCCATCCGCCTTGATTTCTTGCACACGAACGATACTACACGTGTGATGACTTGACAGGTCGGATGGACATGTAGTATCGTTTGAGGGCCTCTTCTGACAGATGAAATAAGGAATTGCAATATTGTTTTAAGTTCTGTTGTGCAAAAACGTATTTCTATATATTTCATCTGAAAAAAATGCAGTGTCCGACGCGAAATAACTTTTGTTACGTTTGTGGCTTATTCGCACCAAGTAAAAATTTCAAAAATATTACTAAAACAGTGGTGAATTCGTTTCAGAAAATATTTAAGACTGCTTATGTTCCTTACTTGTGGTATACTCCGGAAGTCGTGTGCGACTATTGCTACAGAAATTTGTGCAAGTTTACTGATGGAAGGTCAACAATAAAGTACGCTGTACCAACAATTTGGCTACCACGCACGGAGCACTGCAATGAATTGTGCTACTTTTGTGTAACTTTTGCTCAAACAAAAGGGTACCAATACATTCACCGCAACAAAATTCGCTACGCTAATGTAGAATCGGTAATTCCAGCAGTTCTATACTCACCAGAAGACCGTGTAGCGGCTTCAGTGGAGATTTTTGATAATGTTCTCGAAATAAGCGATGCAGAATCAACAGTTGTACCAAAACTGCTATCAACTTTTCTTCCATCGAATGCGAGAGTCCACAATTATCGGAATTTGTGGCAACACCCAGTGAAATTGGGACTGCAATGCCGCATTTTATAACGCAAGCCCATTTCAATGACCTCGTACGAGACGGAAATTTGTCGAGGAGAACAGCAGAACTCTTTGCATCACGCTTTAAGCAGTGGAAGTATCTATTTGTCGCGATTCTGAAGCAAATGCTTACAACCGCAAAAATAAAAGGCCTAAATTTCTTTAAAAACATTAAAATTTTTAATGTAACAATTCTTTATTTCTATAAAACAAAAGTAATAAAAAAATTGTTTTTTTAACGAACTGAAACCTTAAAAAAAAACGATAACCATTAAAAAAAATATATACTTCAAACTTAAAAAAAAAAAATTCTGACGTGTGCATGAAAATCGCCGATACACGTGTATTTTTATTTTTTATCCCCTTTCCGAAAAAGTAAATTTGGTTCATAGGACAGAATGTAAGTAACACGGTGTTATCTGCAAGATTAAATTATTTCCCCACTCAAAAAATGACAGAATTCTAAGTTGCACGAAAACTCCTAACAAGCACACTGCAAAACAATTTTGATCATTTTTTTTTTGCAGTTTCTTGGATCTCAGGCAATTTTAAATGGCTTTCGAGAATACTTCACAAAAACTACATGCACAAGCATAAAATACTTTTTAGTTAAGAAAATATTGGCTTAAATTTGATAATCCGATTAAATTTAAAATTTTGAACTTATCAAATAAACAACTTAACTCTAAGAAAACCAATTCTTTAATCCCACCCAAATCTCTCTAAGCAGTGTACTGCAATATTTTTGCATCCGTGAGTTTCCAACAAATGAAATAAAGCCAAAATGGAAGCCTTTAAACTTCAGCAACAAAATAAAAAAGTTTATATCTTAGAAATCGTAAAACTACACATCAAAGTAAGCTATAATTGTTGCTAGCATAAAATGGCAAGCCAGGCGATACTTTTTGAGATGACTGCCAAATGCATGCTGCTTCACTCTCTCACGTCCTGCATGCCGCAATCAACGTTAGACTCCACTTAAGAATATGTTGCAGCATTTTATTTACATGCACATAGAAACAGTTGAGCAATATAGATTCATGCATACATTGTGATACGGTATGGTTCGAGCTCATATATATGTCGCTTTAAAATTGTGCCATTTTGCATGCGGTTTATTGCTGGACTAATGACTTTTATGCCAAATACCAAAGCATAAAAACACAACAATAATGCCACAACAACAATGACAGTAAGGGAGGAAAAATCAATAATTCTCATTTGTTACTGTCTCTACTGTGCCAAGCAGCCTCCATTCAAAGTACTGCTACCTACTCATCAGCATTGTGTTGCTATGACTATGGCTTGCTGATGCTCTAAATGCCTGCAGGCAGCAGCCGATGCAGCAACAACAACAATAATGGTAGGGAATAATAATAATAATAATAATGGCTACCATAACAATGTCTCGTACAATGCAACAGCTTCATCTGGCAACAGCAGCAGCAATTAGAGCCTGCACTGCAATGCTTCAGAGAAGAATATGAATAATAGCAACAAAAAAAAAAAGAAAGGAGGGGGATGAAACAAAACCAACAACCGGCACATAGTAAGCAATACGAAGAAAATCGATGTCAGGTCTGGTTAAAGCATAAACAAAGCTAAGCGAAATACAAGCACATAAGTGGAAACAAAAACCCAAAAGCAAGTGGAAAATACATGAAAATTACAATAACAATTTAAAGCACACGGCAACAACCTCTATTGAAGTGCAGGCGTACTCGTAGTTTAAAATGTAGGATAACTGACGCCACCTATGTGCCTACCTACACATTTGTAGTTGAACTAAAACAATAAAAGCAACAAGCACTGCACCAGCCAGCATGTTGCTGATTGTGGGCTGATAGAAAGGTTTTTCTGCCTAACTGCAACAACATATTTCAATGCAGCTTGAAAGCAGCAAGACAAAAAGCATCAAAATCAAAACCACCGCCAAGTTTTTAGTGCAACAACAAAAACAACAAAGTTGCAAGTTTTTCTGATGAGTTTAAGTTGAAGCAAGTCAATGGTTTTAATGGTGTTGCATTGACTATAACTAAAGGAAAAACTATGCTAAAAGATTATCTGCTGCTGTCACCGCAGGAAATAAATGTTGCTCATACGCCATGGTTAGCAAGCGAAAATTTGTACAGCACATAAAACTATGATGAAAAAATATTAACATAAAACCATTCTTAGGTGGCAACGTATGAATGACAAAAAATACGAAGTTGAATAAAACACAAGAAAATCAATTGAAAAATCGGCTTGAAAAAATAAAGCCTTAGAATCTTCATTGAAAATAGCTGAGATTTGCTTCATAACATGCAATAACAATAGAGTTCAGCTACTACAGCTTTTTCACACTTTCTCCGCAATAGATCATTTTAAGAACCAATCCAAATATCATTGAAATATCTCAAAGATATCGATAGAAGTGGTCAAAAAAAAAAAAACCAAAAGGGAGAAAAATTTACCCACCATAATATGGGTTGGGCTCAGGGACAACACAAGACATAACAACTAGCCATGCGTTTACATAGATCTTATCCTTCATTAGTTTTCAATCTACTTTTGAGTTGACCTTTCGACAAGTTAACATCAAACACGTTACAGTTGTTAACAAAGGTACTCATGCGATTTAATGGAGCAGTTAACATATAATTTGTTCTACTAAATGGTAAATAAATCAAGTTGTTAGAGTTTCTACTGCTTCTACGGTTAGTGTTAAATTTTATAAGAGAAAGAAGCTCTGGAGAGTCGAATACACCAGTTATGAGTTGGTGTAAGTAGACGATATCAGCAGATTTTCTTCTCTCACTTAAAGACTGCATTTTTAATAATTTCAAACGATCCTCATATGGAGGAAGGTTAAATGTGTCAGTTCCACTCAAGCCTCTTAGAGCAAACCGAACAAAACGTTTTTGAATTCTTTCTATACGATCAACATGCACATTGTAATGTGGGGACCATACTTGACTTGCGTACTCCAAGTGAGGACGCACGATTGAATAATACAGAGTTGTAGTTGTTATTAAGCTATCAAACTCTTTGGCCCACCGTTTTATAAAACCAAGCATAGAAGACGCTTTTTTACAAATTGTGTCAATATGCATGTTAAACGACAATTTAGAATCCATGCATATACCAAGGTCTTTGACGGTAGTTACACGACTTAAAGCAGTATCTTTAATTTTGTAATCAAAAATAAAATTGGTCCTTTTACGCGAAAAGGTCATAGTTTGGCATTTATCTGGATTTAAAAACATGTTATTTTTAGAACACCAAACCTCAAAGGAGTTCAAGTCTGACTGGAGCAGGTCTGAATTGTCCTTAGAATCAATTGTTCTGTATATTTTCATATCATTTGCATAAATAAGCAAATGAGAGTGTTTGATGACGTGGGTAACATCATTAATTGCCAAAATAAACAGAAGTGGACCCAGGTGGCTTCCTTGAGGAACACCCGATTCTGCAACAAATTCAGAAGACAACACGCCTCGGAACCGTATTTGATAAGATCGCTCCATCAAATACGATTTGATCCAGTTTACAAAATATTGTGGAAATCCCATTAATTTAAGTTTAAATAAAATTAGATTATGTGGTAATTTATCAAAAGCTTTGCTTAAATCAGTGTAAATACAATCGACCTGGCTACCAGAATCAATAGATTTTAAGCAGAATGTAGTGAAATCAAGGAGATTAGACACAGTTGATCTGCCAGTAACAAAACCATGCTGACGAGTTGTCATGACTTGCCCACAGTGAATTTTCACTCGATCGTACACTATTCGCTCAAAAAGTTTAGGAATCGAAGACATTTTAGCGATAGGCCTATAATTAGTGACGTCATTCCTGCAACCTTTTTTGTAAATAGGACTGATATAAGATTTTTTCCAAAAAAGAGGAAAATTACTTTCATTAATTGATTTATTAAAAAGTAACGAAAGTGGCTGACATAAAATGGAGCCGCATTGTTTTAACACTGCGGCAGGAATTCCATCTGGTCCAGCGCTAAAATCCTCATCGATTGATTCAATATACTTAAAAATATCCTCTGAGGTAAAAGATATATGCCCCAAAGAAACTCTGGATGCGTTGTTCATATAATCAAAATATGCTAAATCAGGATTAAAAGAATCTGAACAAAATAATTCTATGAAAAGATTGGCAAATAAGCCACAAATAATGGTGGAATCGTCAGTAAATCCATCCTGAAGTTTGAAAGAAGAAGGAAATCCATCAGTCTTCTTCTTAACATTAATAAATCCCCAAAATTTTCTTGGATCAGACAAAATACTCAGCTTCATATTATCCAAATACTCATTATATAATGCAGCTGAGCAATTCTCAAATTCCAGAAACAAACGTTTGTTTGCTTCTAGGTCATTTGAGTCAAAACTACAAACATATTGCGAAGAGTCTTTAAATCCTTTGTGTACCAAGGGTACGCAGAATTTTTCGCAAATTTGAGACTATATGGTACAGACTGAGAAAACATAGCAAAGAGCTCCGTATAGAAAAAATTTATTGAACTATTAAGACTATTATTATTTATGTACTCTGTAATTCTATTTAATTTACTATAAAGTAAATGATTCAACCCCAAAAAGTCAGCTTTTTTGAAATTGAATTCATAAACTGTGTCAACAGAGCTTGAATTTACCATATTCTCCCTATCGGATTTATACCAAATACTCAAAGGTGGATGGTAATTATCAATAGTAGTCAAAGCATGAAGTGCCTTCTGAACAATGACATTGTTACTGTCTGTAGTTAAGACTAGGTCAAGCAGCCTTTCCAGACTATTATAAATACAACTAACTTGTTGTAAGTCAGAACATATATTGTCAACAAATATATGTTCTTGGCGTGCCTTCGAATTAGATGCACAAAAATGTGTTTCATCGTCAGAAGAATGCCATTTTAAGTCAGGCAAATTAAAAACGCCCAACAATAAAATGTCGTCATTAACGTCAAGTATATTTAATATAAATTCTATGCAATCCGCAAGGCTTGCATAGACCTCTACACTGCTCTTGGGAGGAACGTATGCATTAATAACAAATACATTTGAATTGCAATGTACAACCTTAACGCATATAAGTTCGATATTAGCAGAGCAGGGAATATCAATAAAGGAACTAACACAGGAGTTCCTTACAGCTAATAGGACACCACCACCAACTGCAGAATTATTGTCAGCGTGTCTGTCCTTCCTATATACTTGAAAACTATTGTCAAACAGTTCTAAGTCAGTAATTCCTCCGTTCAACCAAGTTTCAGTTAACGCGATAATATCTTCAGAAAAATTCTGAGTTGACAAAAAAATGTCGCGCGTCTTTGAACGATGCGATGAAATGATGCGTGGGACGGTTTATTGCCAAATTTTTTGCATGAGCAGAAAGCAGTCTGACTTACTAAACGATTATGTTTGACAAACGTCAATACATTTTCACTTCTTGTGTCGGGCTGAAGGCGTGAAATGAAAACTTTTTTTTTCCTCGACAACGCTCTTAAATTTAATGAACTATTGCGCTCATTAGTTATGTCACTAGCCGGCGGAGAAAGAGATGGAGGAGATGGAGTGATAACTGTAAGCCAGATGGAGTGTAACTCATAAGCCAAATTTATTTGATTTTAATAACCTTTCACGAGACTAATTTTAATTTATTAACATAATTTTATATTATTTAATATTTTACATAAAAAATAACAAATTTTACAAATGCAATAAACAAAAAAAAAAATAATTTATTATAGCTTGAAAATTTAAACAAGACTCTGTTGAAAATACCTTTTGGTCATTATTGCAAAAAAATTTTGTTTGTTTTGTTTCCATTTTTTGGTAATACTTTTTCATATCTAACAGTCTAAAATGTACGAATCAGAATTAGGTTAAAGCTCGTGTTTGAGTTGTTTTTATATCAAAAGATGTAGTTACAGTTGCGATAAGAAGATAATCATAGTTTTTCTTCATAATTAGTACATTTTGATTACTTTTTGCACACAAAAGTCTCATGCTTATAAATCTACAAATGAGTAAAATAAAACTCAAACAAACCAACACATGAGAAAAAAATAAAATCGATATGAAGTTTGATATTATTATCTGTAAAATAAATCACGTCTTCTTTAATCATACACTGGCACATCACACATACACTTGCTAAACTATACAGCAGACAAATGCTGGGTTAAAAACTTCTTCTGCTGCGGCTGCCTAAGTCTATAAATCCAATGTTCGATATCAGTTCGATGCAACATGTGTGCGTTGAAAGTCCATATTCTTTATTGGCAATGAGCAAGTTTTGCTGGCTTACAGCCAAGCGATGACACACATACACACACAAACAACTGCATTAAAGTGTTCTATAGTGCTAAAAGCTAAGAAAATCGCTTAGAACTCAAAGAAAAGACCGAACAAACGAATGGCTTTTAAGCCAAACAATAAAGCATACTTTAAAAGGGGATGGCAGTTGCTGTCTTTTTTTCCTTCATCCCATTTCTATTGAGAATTACATTCACTTTGTGCACAAACGACGACAAATCGTTGCCAGCACAAAGTGCGCGTGTGTGTATATGTGTGCTTTAAGAAGCGCTGCTACTGCAACTGCTTTTAGTGTGTTTGAGTGTTCGTGCACACATTAAGCTTGTCAAGTTTAAACATTTTTAAAGTGAGTGCAATGAAATTGATAAAAGCCGTTAAGCGGATTAGACGTATGAATATAATGCTGACGTTTTATTTGTGGTGGCAGAATATTTGGCTGGCTATACAAGTGCGTATGAGTAGCATTTTGGTTCTTAAGTCATATTGATTTATGAACAGATTAAATGGCTTAAGGCTTAGAGGTGTATTTTAGAATTTTCGGACTTTTGAGTTTTTTATTTTTGGAGTGCATTGAAAACTATTTGAAACTAATAAAGAGACTAATTTCTTGCTCTTAACATTTTCAGTTAAAAGCAGATTGTTACTCTTAATTTTAGTGTCAATTTAAGCATTTTTTACGTTTCAATATTCAATACATTTTGACTATCTCCAGCTTACAATGTCGTTATTAGCATGAATCTAGAAAAACTCCAATAATATCTAACCCAATTCATCATCTTAAATACATAACGATTTTTATATAAATTTGCACAACAATCAAAAACATTCAATTTGCAGCTCATTGAGCAGCACAAACCGAATTTCGCACATATGTCTGCAATTTGCCCACTCAGCTCGAAATCTTTACAAGCCATTTGAACACAGTGTGCCAGCAAACAAACACACACACTACCATATAACACATACACACACACACACACATTAAATAACATTAAGTGTCGTATTGTTGTTCTGTCGCGCTTGGCGATTTCTTGCCTTTACATTGAAGGTTCGTCCCCAAGGTGTCATGTGAACAAGCAGCAACAGCAGTAGCAAAAGCAGATTCTGCTGCTCACAAAATGTTGTTCAAATTGCTGACAAGTCAAAAAATAATACTACAAGAGACCCAGTGCAAAAAAATAAACTAAATAGCATAAAACTCGATGGCGCTCAAAGCAGTACTCCGCACTAAAGCAGAAACACAGAAGAAGAAAAGAAGAAAAAATAAAAGAAGTTAAAAGGAAGCACAACAACAATTTAGCAACAAAAATTGTCCCCATGCGGAGATTATTACAATTCGATACAACTGAGTGTGCACAAAATTTGTATTAATTTATTGATAAGGTTTTGAAGTAAATCTTTGTTGTAGTGTGTGTGTGTTTGTGTTGGAGAGAGAGAGAGTTTGAATGA
Organism: Dichetophora obliterata; assembly: GCA_963920525.1. Classification (NCBI taxonomy): domain Eukaryota; kingdom Metazoa; phylum Arthropoda; class Insecta; order Diptera; family Sciomyzidae; genus Dichetophora; species Dichetophora obliterata. The sequence continues at coordinate 189,186,450 of OY986438.1, forward strand.
GCATGATGTGTCCAATTTTGTATAGCTGTTATGTGATTATAATGTTTGTGTGGGCAACTGTTGGTGTGGAAAGGAATTTTAGAGATAAGTACTTTTTTGAGAAAATTATAATTATAGCAATGTTACTCATACGCCATGGTTAACCGGAGTGAGTTTTTGTAATTAATTTATTTATTTACAGGCAGTTTAAAAAAATTAAACATTTTTACAATTCATTCAAGAACCATCTTCCGATTTCAACCGATTTTGAAAAGTTTTTTTTTAAATGAACTAGAGGGAGAAAGAGTGCTCTGAATATGTTTTATTGAAATGCACCTGCTTTAAACAGGTGAAATGATGTATGATTAATGTGACCAACATGATCAAAGCAAAAAGAAGTGCACGCACAGACTTTAAAAAGAAGTGCAAAGAAGTATATCGAATAAATATAGAAGTACAAAATAGAAGTACACCCAAAAAAAATATGAAAATTTGAAAAATGCATGAATAAATCCATTGAACAAAAAGTGTAATTTATAAAAGATTCAAAATTAGATCCAGCTTACAATTGAGCTGCTCAGAGCACAACTAGCGTAAGTTCATTTTCGGTAGTTTTGAGAAAATGGAACTCTTAGAAAAGTTCTTGTGATAATTTCCAAGTATGAAGAACTCAGTTTTGCTTATAAGCTAGGTCAAGAGCATAAATGGAGACATTAATATTGTAAAAAATTAACTCAATAATACCCAAAAATTATGCAGAATAATGCATATTAAGTAAAAAAAATTGGACTTGCTCCACTGGTTCACTGAAATTTTTTTTAAATTTTTCGTTTCCGCTTTAGGTATCTAATGTAGGAGGAATGACAGTATTTTCACCTTAAAGTTGGACAAAACCACTTTTTAGCGATTTTCTTTATTGTTAAGGGAGATATAAAAGGAATAGATTTACGCCACTTGTCCTCTGAAATTTTTTATAATTTATCATTTCCGCTGTAAAAATGTAATGGAAAATACTTTTAAAATTCTTTTGATGAAGAATGGCAGCTTTTTACCTTGAAGTTGGACAAAACCACCCATTAGTGACAAACTTTATTATCCAGGTAGATATAAAATGAATGGACTTAGGCCACTTGTCCTCTGATAGATGATTTTTATAAGGTAGATTTTAAGAAAAATAAAGTAGGCAGACCTCAACTACTTTTCGAAGTAAAACAGGAAGTGCTTTATAAAAACAGCAGAATAGTGGAGCACAACGAATTTTTCACCAATTTGAAATCAACAAGACAATAAGGTTTAGAAAATGAAATTTCAGACAACGATAACGATGAAAACTTATATTTGTAAAGATTTTTGATATCATTTTTTAACATATTAATAAATATTACATATTATTACATTTCTACTAAATAGAAACAACTGTGTTTTATTTAAACTGTGAAATTTTTATAAGAATAAATGCATTCTGGCCTCCCCAATTATTCAGAAAATCACAAACGAATATTTTAGTCATAACTAATCCTTACCAAAAAATTCTTAAAAAATATTTCCCATTAGATTTTTACAGTGGAAAGAAGTAGTTTGAAAAAATGTTCAAAGGACAAGTGGAGTAAGTCCATTCAATTTATAGCTGCCCTAATAATGAAGATACTCGCCAAGGGGTGAATTTGTCCAACTTCTATAGGAAAATTGGCGTGAGTCCATTAATTTTATATCTCCCTTAATAATAAAGATAATCGCTAATGAGTGGTTTCGTTCAACTTCTAGGTAAAAATGCTGCCTCATTAAAAAATTCTTAAAAATATTTTCCATTACATTTTTACAGCGGAAATGACAAATTATCAAAAATTTTCAGAGGACACGTGGCGTAAGTCCATTTATTTTATATCCCCCTTAATAATGAAGATAATCGCTAAGTTTTGTCCAACTTCTAGGTAAAAATTCTGTCATTCCTTATCAAAAAATTATTCAAAAAAATTTTTCATTACATTTTTACAGCAAACAGGAGAAATTTTAGAAAATTTTCAGAGGACAAGTATATTAATAATTAAGATAATCGCTAAAAGGTAGCGTTATCCAACTTCAAGGTGAAAATACTGTCATTCCTCATAAAAAAATTCTTAAAAAATATCTCCCATTAGACTCCTACAGCGGAAACGAAAAATTTAAAAAAATGTTCAGTGAACAAATAGCGCAAGTCCAAATTTTTTTACTAATATGCAATATTCTGCATTATTTTTGGGTATTATTTAGTTTATTTTTTACGATATGAATAGCTCCATTTATGCTCTTGACCTAGCTTATAAGCAAAACTGAGTTCTTTATAATTGGAATTTTATTATAAGAATTTTTCTAAATGTTCGATTTTCTCAAAACTACACTCAGGGAATTATTGAATTTCGTACACGGCTGCCACAAAAAAGATGAGGCTGTAGTAGCCATACTAGAGTTCTTATATATGAAATGAAGTCTTCTTAGCTGAAAGTTTATTGCAAGCACTTTATGAGAGCTCTCATAGCCCTAATTGAATCTGCAATAATCATATAAAAAAACATAAATTATGTTGAGCGGTTTTTTGAAAATAAGATCTGCGGTTACAGTTATGATACATTCAGTATTGTGGCTACTGCAACCAACTTTTAAATCTTGCGTGTAGAGAAACTCCAATATGGCTATTGTAGCCTCAATACGGTTTTCACGCTTTAACTGAAGATACTAAAACCACAAAAGACAAATTTCTCCATTTTAGTTTTGGCTTTGCAGCGTGCTTGTTGGCGAATATTAAAAAAATTGTTTTTAAAGTTAATCGGTATTTACTTTGATAATAAATATTATGCCTATTATATTGAAAAAGGCATGGACTATTTTACAATTCCATTGTCTAAAACTATTTGTAAGCATGTTTCAGATGCATGCTAATGGTTTGTCGTTTACAATATGGGATTTTTAAAGTTCCATAAAAAAAAGTTAAAAAAATAGTTTGTAAAGTTCTATAAACAATTAAAATTTTATATTTATTTGATCAAAAAGTTATATTTTTTCAAATGATTTGAAATAAAAATTTAAAAAATATTTTAAAATAACACTTTTATTAAGCAAACGGCATTAAGAAATTGGTGATAACCTTAAAAGCGCAGAGGTAAGTAGCTTAAATAGAAAAATTCTGACAACCTCAACATAAGGATTCATGGCTATCAAAACCGAATTCCTCTCACCATTCCAAAAGGTGCTGTTATGACCCCTCCACAATTCGGCTGTCAAAACCGAATTCCTCTCACCATCGCAAAAGGCGCTGTTATGACCCCTCCACAATTCCGCTGTCAAAACTGAATTCCTCTCACCATTAAAAGTTCTTACAACTTTCTGTGAGGTTGTCAAAACTGGCAGAGCATCTCTTAAACAGGAATCTAACTGCCCTTATAGAAGTTGTCAGAGCCTCGCATATTAAATGTTTTGAGAACCGTAATATTACGGCTAGAAGAAGCGAAGTTTTTATAGCATCGCCAGTTCTGTGAGTGTACCATAAAGAGACCTACGCCACTTGTGCTCTGAAAAAATACTGTTATTTGTCAGAGAAATAAAAAAGTATTGCATTTTGTGCAGAGATAACGTAAGCTAGGAGTTTCTTGCCCATACTCATAAATAGGTTACATTTTCCTCTTCACTTCTATGTACTTAACTCAATTTCCCTAAAAAATGGACTTACGTCACTTGTGCTCTGTTCAGCTCAATTCATTGCTTATTAAGGTAGTAGTCCAGTCTGATGGATTCAAAAAATAAATTTTTCACAATACAATATAAAAATTAAATCTTAAAAATATACTCTAACAGCCGTATTCATAAAAATATTTTAAAACAGCTTTCAATCGTTTTTTAGTTAAAATGCTTTTTAAAGTTAAAATACTCTTTAAAAGCATTGTATTCATAAACATTGTATTCAAAGCATTGTATTCATTGAGTTTTAAGAGTCTTATAGTTGAAGTGAGAATACTAATGCTTTAAAGTAGGAACAGTTGTAATTTTCGTTTGTGACTTTGATAAATAGAATGACATTTGCTTAAAAATTTAAAAAAGAAAAAATAGGTTTGAGAATTTGATATATTGACAGCATTCGCTTAAAATTTTGTTTGCCTTTAAATCAAAAACAGTGTTGCCATATTTTTTTAAAAAACTTTCATTTTCAGAAAAAACTTACATATTGTGAAAAAACTGGATATACAAAAATAACTTACACACATATTTTATTATTGTATTCAAAATAAAGTATTTAAATTAAATTAATAATTAAACAAAACAAAAACAATCGCATTAATAAACAAAAATCATTTAAATTATCGATTTATTAAATTTATTAAAAAACTTTAAAATTTGTATAAATATATACTGATATTTATTTGAATGTAAATGTCATAACATATTTTTGCGATCATAGTAAACTTCATCCTATATAAAATAGTTTTACCCATTAATAAATCACATTAATTTTAGTGGATTAATTTAAGAAATGAGCAGATAATTCCAAGTCTTTTCATTACAAAGAAAAGTTGTTTATGCTGTTTTATCGATTTCTAAAGCACCATCAAATGCAGAAAGCATTTTTTCTCAAATCTGCAGTAATAAACCCAAAATCAAAAATAAATTTTATATCAAACTTTTGTGAAATTTTGCAACGGAAAGACTGTTTAAGAAAAATCAAACAATCACAAATTATGAAATGATGATGAAATTTGAAAAGTTAAATTATTTTTTATAAATATTTTAATCAAACTTTTTTATAATTTCTGATGATTGTTTGAAATTTGTGCAGTTCCAATCGTTTTTCCTTAAAAAATCTTTACTTCAAAGAATCCCACACAAGGTGGGAATTTCTAATATATTACTGATTTTAGTTTTATTAATATTTGTTTGTTAAAAAATACTTTCTACATTTACTGTTGTTACAGGTATTGTTAAAACAACATAAACTATTTTTCTAAGCAATGGAAAGACTTCGAAATTATCTCCTTGTTTCTGATCAAAAATTGCTTTCCAAAACGTTTCAATATTATTTTCTTTCAATAAATTCAAATCACTGAAATTAATGTGACGCAACTCATGCAACTCATCGTCAATTTCTTGCAATATTTCTGAATGGATGACATTAGGTAGAAAAATACACAAATTTATAATAGTGAAATCTTGCTTTTTTAAAATGTTCGTTGGTGCTTAAAGTTCGACACATTTAAGAAAATCATTCCAAAAATCAAAATTTTGTAATAAACAAATGCATAGCTCGATATTAAATTTTAAACAATGTTCTCTAAAATCCATTTCATCTGATTCGAATAATTTATGCGTAGAGCTTAAAGCCGAATATACCTCGGCTCCTTAATAAATGTTTTTAGGATTTTTCAAAATCTTGGAATAATTTACATCAATTTCTTTGTAGTTTTCAAAGCATATATATTTATATATAAATATTGACCGCCAAGACTTGATGAATGGAAATCGAGACAAAATAACAGAAACAACAAAAGCAACAATAATAGCAACAGCGCTATCACATAAATAAATTTTTGAAAGGGCGTGAAAAATAGAAGTAGCAGCTTCAAATGTTACTTATATTTTTTAGTAACATACAATTTATTATATTTGATTCATTAAACTAGTAAGCATTGTTTTAATCGAAAAAACTTGAAAAACTGCGTAAAATAAAAAAAACTGTATTTTTTAAGCAAAAACTGGAAAACTGTATTCTCAAAAAACTGACAAAAAATTTTTATCTGCCCATATGGTAACACTGATCACAGAACACAATTATTTTCATTTATTTATATGTTTGTTGACATTTTAGTTTGTCTCAAAATGAGAAGATTGTTCACAATTGAGAGCATGGAAATTTAAAATAGCTTTGTAGGAGGTTTACAGAAGGTTTGTTCTTATTTTAAAATTCTCTCATTTGTGAAGCTGTTACAAAAGGTTTTTTTCGTTATTGAATGTTTATGAATAACTTTTTTGGGCATGTGTCTTACAAAAGGTTTACAAGAGGTTTGTAACTTTTTATGAATACGGCTGTTAAAGTTTAAGACCGAAATTTAAAATATTTTTAAAGTTACAGCCAAAAAATGAGAGCGCGTCGTAGTGTGTATGAAAGTGCTGTAAAAACTTTAAACACGTTTTTCTCGAAACTAGGTTCTCAAAACATCGGGGAAGCACTGACTAAAAACTATTCTGCCGACTTGGCTAAAAATTTTACCCGTTATTTAAGACATACATAGCTAGATCTGGAACCTTTAAAACAATCAATTTTTCAATAAATTAATTTTTTAAAACAAATTAAAAACGTTCAATTTTACAAATTTTTGTTTTCACAAGTTCGCCATTTTTAATTTGTTTTTTAAATATACATATTATAGGTTAGTGCACTACAATAAAGCCTGCAAAATGATATTCTCTTTGTTTTTTTATTTCAGATGAATACATAAGACTGGGTGCTTCCCCCAAACAGCACACCTTTTTTCATGGACTCCTCTTTGTTATAAATGATTATAAGCAAATTAATGCAAAATCAAGTCAAAGAAAATTCTTTTCCACACTTTAAGATATGCATAAAATTATGTTAAAATTTCAAAACGATTGCAATTTATTTTCTTATTTAAAAAAATATATGATTATCAAAAAGATGTCAAAAATAAATACAAAACTTAAAAATAAGTACTTTTAGCGTACTTCGATACAAGAAGTTCAGCGAGCAAAAATGAAGCAAAAAATTTCCAAAAGTCACATTATGTATAATGTATTTCAGTCATTGTGGATTCGTATAAACGTAGAAGATCCGCACAAAAAGAAGAGGAAAACTTTCGGTATTGTTTCGTTATCCAGATTATAACGATTTTGTAGTCAAATCTATTTCTTTTCTTATTTGTCCCTAAACGCAGGAACTCAACGCACGTCTTGCATTCCTTTTGCGGAGTCCAAGGCTTGTCCTTCATTTCCAGCTGGTGGCCAAAGTAATTTTTGCAAGCCTCTTTTACGAACGCAGTCACATTATACGGGTATTCTTTAAACATATACTCTCATAAAATGAAACAAAAATAATTCGGATCATTCACACAAACTTTTCTTGAAGATTGCATACCTTTATATATATACTTTTTTATGCTGTGAAATTGATTTAATTTTATATATAAATTGATTTAATTTATATTTAAGTAACAGAATAAATTTTTCAGCTACATTTCTTTTTGGTTTATTTTATTTTTGTAAATAACACCGATATTGATTTGTAGGCGGTATTTCTGAGAGGTACAAATACCCAGCAAAAAATGCTTCCGAAAGAAGCTAAGGTGGAAAGGAAAAGTCTTGAACTCCATTCCTTCCATCTTCGTACCCAGAAGGCATTCTTCAAACATATGTCATTGGGAGGTATGTTTTCCTAAGTCTTTTCTAGAAGTGCTTCCAAAATTTGGTCAATGGAAGATTTCTTTGAGTGCTTCAATTAAAAAGGGCTCAAGTAGGTGTTTTCCAGGAAAACCTTAAGAGGCATGGAATAAAATGCTTTTTGTGGTTAAGGGGGTTTAAAAAAAATCCTTTCCCTTAGTTTCTCGCGATTTTGGTGTTGGAAATGAGAAGTGTTTAGGTTTTGCTTGGGGTTTAAAAAAATCAAACGTAAAACATCCCTTTTTTCGATTTTCATGGCATTTTGGTGTTAGAAGCAGGAAATGATTGAGTTTTGCTGGGGGCTTAAAAGATCCCACGGAATATATCTAAAACATATATTATTTATTTATTGAATTATGATGGTGTACAGTAAGACTTAGTCTTTTTTAGTACTTCATTGGAGTTTAACAATTCGGAATTTTATAGATTTTAACTTAATACTAACATTTGCTTAGAACTATTTAAAATAACAATATCAAAAAACGAATACAATACGAAATGATAAATTATATGAAATATAAAAGATAATTAGAACTAGGAATTAAATGACTTAATTAAATCATTAATTAAATTAGATAACAAATTTAAAGTTAATTGAAGATAATAAATTATACGGTATAGAGAAGTTATACGGTATAGAGAAGTAAAGTTATACTAGAAAGAGAAGTAAGGCACAGATAAAGAAGAAAGAATAAAACAGCCATAATTTATTGATTTAAAGATTTGAAGTAGTTAAATATGGATTGTTTGAAGTTGGTTCGTGAATTAATTTGTTTTAAAAACATAGGTAATGCATTCCAAAGTTTAATGGTACTGATGAAAAAAAATCTACTACTGTTAAGGTAATTACACCTAGGAACAACAAAGTTTGTTGACCGTTGAGATTGGAAAAACTGCAGTTTTGTATAAAGGTATGAAGGGCTTTGGGTGCGGATAATATTGTGAAGAAATAAAATGTTGCGGATGTTCAAATACTCAACCAGTCCATAGCCAAGAATGCCTTCACTTCTCAGAGAAATATGATCATAACGATTGACTCCATATATGTACATATCTAGCAGCACTATTAAATGCCACAAGAAGTTTGTGCTGGGATTGTGAGTCAAGCTAACTATAAACGACATCAAAGTATGTAATATGCGGCATAATTAATTGCACAACAAGTCTGCGACGAGTTTCAAAGTCCGAAGAAGTTCGTAAGTAACGCAAAGTCCCGTATATTTTCCCTATGGTGTTATTTATGTGGTCAACACAAGTCAGTTTTGAATTAATTATAAATCCCAAGTTTTTTACTTTAAGCACAAATTCAAGTTGCTCATCTCCAATAAACAGGGGAGGAATATCATTAAAGCAGGAGTCATTCCTCGCAATGGGAAGAACTTTAGATTTTAGAGGATTAATAAGAAGCAGGTTAGTAACAGCCCATTTGTTCAAGGAGGTCAAATCATAGTTCAGTCTGTAAGTCAAGTCTTCTAGCAGTCCAGTTGGTCGAGAGAGGTAGAGTTGAATGTCATCAGCGTATGCATGAACAGTTGCAAATTGACAAACTGAAAAAACGTCATTTATAAATAGAGAAAATAGTAGTGGACCAAGGATAGACCCTTGAGGGACTCCGACTAAAACTGATTTAAGAGAAGAATAAACATCTCCCACTTTAACCCGCTGCAATCTCCCTTCTAGGTAGTTGGCTATCAAATTCACAGCACTAGAGCTAAACTTAAAGAAGATTTTTAATTTGTGGCAAAGAAGAGTGTGATTAACCGAATCAAATGCTTTGGAGAAGTCGATAAGACAAAGCAGAGTCAAAAAGTTTTGATCATAATAGATTCTAATATCATCCAGAATCTTAACTGCAGCTGTGGAGCAACTGTGACCAGTCCTAAAACCAGATTGCAGCGGTGATAACAACTCATTTGTATTTAAATATTCAGTAATTTGGCTGGCCATTATTCTCTCAAGTACCTTTCCCAGTGCAGGCAAGATACTTATGGGCCTAAAGTCATTGGGTGCAGAGGCAGAAGCAGATTTAGCCACAGGTAAGACCGTGGCAGCCTTCCATAAATCAGGAAATCTAGAACAGGTTATACAGTGATTTATGATGTGAGTTAATGGCGATAATATAAAAGGTAATACTAATTTAACGAACATAATGGGCATTCCATCAATGCCAACGGCATTAGAGTTTATCTTCATTATGCACATAGCAACGTAATCTTCACTAACGGTAGCAAATTCAAAAGTATAAATTTTTTTACTTTAACCCATTAACCGCGGCTCCCAACTGCTTCGTACGATTTTTTAAATTGCATGTGTGTTCTTATATTGATCACAGGAACCACCACATCAAACTTTAACTTTATATCTTTCACCGTAGTCCAGATATGAGTTGGGTATAAAAATACCCAACCGTCGTTAGTGAGTTCTGTATTAAGTCAGCTTAATATGTTGATTTGTATAAAAAATTTTGGTTGATACTTGAACGGAATTTTGATGATGACACATCTAGTAAAACCATCCTATGAACAAATGAATCACTATTTACTCAAGGTGGGGTATTAAGATACAATATTGTATTATTTTGATAGAATTTTAAAAGATTTTACCAGACTTTAGTATAAAGTTCAGGTAATTTTCGAACTTTATCTTTATTTTCCAAAATTAAGCTTATCAAGCTAACTGATGAAGTCCTTATTCAATTTTATTGCGATAGCTCTAAAATTACAGCCTTTATTGTGATTACAGGCAGACAAACGGACATGTCTAAATCGACTCTAGAGGTGATAAATAATATATTTACTTTTCTATACCAGCCACGCCTCCTTATGGACGTTACCAGCGAAGCGACACTGTTCAAGTACTCCTTTCACAGTTGTAGTATGTTCTTAATATGAATACATCAAAAGAATAAAAAAAAATTTTTTAAATTGGATGTAAACTTTAAACTGTATTCAAAGGTTAATTTACTATGTAATGAATGCACTCTTATTTCGTTATTCACAGTTTCAACTTTTTGTAAATAAAATCAAATTGAATGCATTCTTTTACAGCTCTGTTGCACTACAAGTATATTACAGAAATTGTAGCAAGAAAATTATAAGCAACGAGAACGAAGCATTGCGAAAAATAGCAATTCAGCTATTTGCTCTTGTCTGTTGGATTTTTAAGAATTCGTATGTATTAATTTGATACAATACAGTGTGTATGTATATATGTGAGTAAAGAGTGCACATTTTATTATATGCGTGTGCTTGTGTGTCGACAGTAATATTTGTTGTTTTTAGAAAGAAAAAAAAATGCATTCCACAATCTACGCTATTGTCAACGCATGCATTCTGAGGATAACGATACTGATGTTGCTGCTGATGTGTTTATAAATGCAGCTGACAGCTAGATTGTTTTTCTCCCGACTCTCTATAAACTATATACTTACAGTTAAAAGAATGCAGGAGATATATTTTCATTTTCTTAAAGCTTATCTTGTACACCTAAAAAATCATAATATATTTTGTGATGCGATATTTTTTTTTTTTTTGCTCGAGAAACAAAGTGCGTTTAAAGCGAAGCAGAATGCACTATAGGTCAAATGACCGGTTTTGCTGGCCAAAAAACAAAATTTCCACATGTTGACATCGCTGTTTTGTTGTGACCATCTTACATAGAATACTTTACACCAAGTAAAAACCAGCTTTGTTTTTGTTCGAAATAATAATTGAAAGTCATATAGACATATAGAAAGGTGACATTCAAAAATTAAAATTTTAAAATTTTTAAAGGACTTTAAAATTTTATTTCGTTTTACGTTGCATATTAAGACGTAATTTCTAAAAAAATGTTTAATTTATAGGCATCTAAAATTTACTGATGGCATTCAGAAAAATTTGCTAAGTCCTGCTAAACAGCTAAATTGTTAAAGTCAGCAGCTGTTGATGTGAACGCATCTGTTAAGACATTTTACAAGCAAGTGTTAAACTGCTATGTCAAAATCAGCTGACAGACTTCTACAGCTGAAAATCTGTGGTTTTAATAACTCGTGTAATCAGTACTCAGTAACCAAAAATTTATTTTAATTTTTATATTACAGTGCGTTAACACTTTCGATACATTTGCTGCTCAGTAACTTTGAAATTTTTAAAATTTCTGCCGACCCCATTAAAAAAGTTTTAAAGCAAATTAAAAGGCAGCTTTTAGACTTTGAAACTGCAAATGAAAAAATTTGGTACTTATTAGAACTCATTCCCAAAACTATTCATCACTACACTCAATATGTTTGTCGTTTCCTACTTAACAAATAATATCTGCTAAACAAAAGCACGGTGCGAGGTTGTTAACTTGCTAACAAACTGCTAAGTTTTTTGCCCTACAAAATTTGGCAGAGCTTAACAAATTTGTTAAAATTTGCTTAAATAATGTAGTGAATACCATTACTATTTTTTATAAGGTAATAGAATATTAGCATGACTTTTGCGACATTCTTTGCAATAAATTATTTGCCCAAATTGTTTTCGATACATAACTCACGTAAAGTTAATGAATTATTTCCACATTATAACAGTTACTTGTAACATCATTCGAAATCTTATGGGAAGGCTTTTGGAAAGTATGTCAAACACCAAGTTTGTATTTTAAATACTTTCCAAAAGCAGCATCAAAATATAAGTAAGCCTTGATCTGCATCAAATTACTCGTCCTTCCTTCTATAGTTCTTTATTTATTTAAGACACTGAATAAATTATTTAAAAATTTGTGTTTTTTAAGAATTGTATAGAATTAAAAAAATTGTACGGAATGCAGTATAAATGACCTAGTTAAAATGTTGATACATCCTTATTTTTGACTTATAAAGTCAAATGAAAAAGAAAATACAAAACAACACTACCAACATGCTCTTCCTGCGTTAAACTGCCCCACCCTTTTCTATCCAGCCCTGTTAATTTTTGCTACTCCTACAACGCTTAAAACTTTGACGCAAATTTTACGTAGCTAGGACCTCAAAATTTTAACCCTTTGCTATTTTTGAGCTCCATGATTTTTTCCACAGTTTCCAACACACAGCTTGTTGGTACCCTTGTTGTTGCTGTTGTTGTTGGTTTTGTAGGAATAACTTTTGACGCAAAGCGGGTAACGAGAAGCAAGTATTTAAGTGTTGCATTTTTTAGCGTTAGAGTTTGAGATGTTGACATGACATGATTAATAAAGCTGCTGACATGTTGATCGAAAGGGAGACAGTCATACAGGCAGAAAGTGGGCGCAAGAGCGAGCGGAAAAATAGAAAAAAAAAATAGAAAAATAGGGGAAGAAGTCAGTGATAGAAATTAAAAAATGGGTTGAGCTGGGTTTTGATTGTAAGGCCAGCATAAATAACGTAAGAGGGAAGAATACAATAAAGTTTGCTGCTACTGCCGCTGCTGCTGCGGCTGCCAACATAAGCACAGATTTAGGTCAGAGTTCAGGGAACTTTATTTTTTCCCAACAATGTACGTAGTGTTAAGAACAACTGACTAACTGACGAACTGACTGAATGTTAGCTGGTTGGGAAGGTGGTAAAAGTTAGAACAAGTAGGTAGGTTTGAAGGGAAAAACAAATAAAATAAGCTGCTAAGCTAAAGAACATCAGGATGTAAATGTAAGCAGCATCAGAAAAATGTTTGCAATTTACCGTAGGCATTAGAAATGATGGTTAGATAGCAGCAGGTTCGAAGCCAAAAGGAGATTTTTGGGGTACAAAGCAGCCCCAAAGTGTCTGAAGGCATACAAAAAAATTAATACAAATCAATCTATTAAAAGTAAAAAGTGATTATTTAAAAAATTGAGTATAGTACTAAATTTCTTTTTGAAAAGAACTTCAGATATCTCACTTTATACTAAACTAGCTGATATACCCGGTGTTACTCGAGAGTCATTTATATAAACATTTTAACATACACTTCTCGATTAAAGGTTTTTTAAAATCTGAAATAACGAAAAACATGTTGAATTTTATTTGTAAGCTACCGTTAGAAAGGTAATTGAACGAACATTAATTCAAAAAATTTTGGAAAATTTTTGTTGTTGGTGGTTCCATCTCTTGCGGTGAGCTAATTGAATTCAAAGAAGAGGTACGAAAAATATATTTTAAAAATTAAAAAGAATTTTTATATTTACTTAATCTTAAAGCAATTACCTTTTTAACAAAATAAAAATTATGGTGGGACTCAATTCGTCCTTGAGATATGGACATTTTAACGTATAAACAAGGATTTATATTAAAAACATATTGAACTTTTTAACTAAAAATTTTTTTAAGAAATATATTAAAACAGGGGAGTTATTGGCCTTAAAAGTAAAAACTTTGATTTTCATATAATTTTTTTCTCATTATTAACTATCAATGTTTCATGAAAATTCGTTGTACTAAAAATTATTGCACCTACTAAAATTTCTATTAGCTGCGTTTTTTCTTTGGAGATCAGGATCATATAATCGCATTTGCAAGCAAAGCAAAAACAACAAAAAGTTCAGCAAATGAGCTGGACATTTAAATTGATCCAATTCTATGTTTTTAAGTGTTGCTGACGCTAGATGACGCTGCGACTGAAAAAACTGACAGTACTGCATTATTTTACTTTTTAAAAGTTTGCTAGCAATAGCATTTTTGCAAAATATTTCGCAAAACTTATCTGCTAGCTGCATAAGAACATCAGATATTCTTCTGTAAGCAGAAAATAGCGCCACCTGTCTGTAATCCCAAACGTGTAGGGTTAAATTTGAAGAAACTTTTGAAAAAACATTATTCAGCTAATCACCGTAAGGTGTAAGTGTAGTTTGTACATACAGTTCTTACAAATGTGGCGCCATTTATCTGTGAATTTAACGTACAGATCAAAACTAATGAAATAATTGTGCCGACCAGATGCGCATATGTTTTATTATATCGCCATATAGCTAAAACTGATTGCATGAAAATATTAACTTTTACAGCATTGTTATTCACAGTCATCTTTTCGATGAAATGGTGATATATATACAACATTTAAAGTACCATTGATGAAGAACTTAGTGACAACTTAGTGAGAAAAGATAGAGCCATCACAACAAAACAAATTTAACAGGCCAGATGCGGGGGGTGGGGAGGCAAAAACTAAGAACATTGCTATAAGAATATTTTATATAATCCAAAATCTTCGTAATTATTCTATACAAATAACTGCATTCTTAGAGATAAATGGGGACTTTTTTAAAATAAAACTCAGTTCTATTAATAGTCTGGTATGAAAAAATATATTTTTAGCCATAACTTTTAATTGGAAAGAGATATTGTGGTACTTTTTTCACATAAATTATTTTTGAGACTTGACTTTTTTTGTAAAAAATATAAAAACAACATTTTGGAAAAAATAAATTTCGCGAAAAAAATCAAAGGGAATTGTTTGATGACAAAAACAGTAAAATAATTTTTGCGTTTAGCTGGAAGAATTTTTGTAAATAAATGCTATGTCATATGAAAGGTAGCTAGATGTGCAATTTTTAATTGATTTCATTTTTACAACAACATCAATTTTTGAGTCATTTTTTGAGTAAAAAGTCAATATTTTGGACCTTTTTTGACATAATCCTAAAACATATACACACTGATTTAACGGTACAGTTCAACCTATTTTTGTGAAGTGATTTTATTGAACTTTTGAACAAAAAAAATTTGAATGAAATATATTAATGGACAGCGGAGATATTTGCATCGAAAAACCAAACTTTGATTTTCATGTCGTTTTTTCTCATTCTTAGGCAACGATGATTTATGAAAAAGTCGTTGTACTGAAAATTTCTCTAATTTTGAAGATATGTGAATGTTTTTGACGTCAAAATAACAGAAATTTTTTAAAATTAAATACACAAAAATCTCCGATACTAAAAAGTATTATAATAACAAAATTACCGTTAGTTGATAAATTTTAGAAGGGGCGTGGCAAAAACTAAGTATGTAACATTTTAAGTTGGGATGCACTTAGTATCTATACCTAGTTTGAGCAAAATCCGTTGAGCCGTTTAGATTTGTATAAAGGTCAAACAAACAAACAAATAAACAAAAAACAGAGTTTTATTACTATAGATAAAACACTTATGTTTTTATATTGGAAAGGAAGCAAAAGTACCAACTTTAGAAAAAAAAGACACAGCAAAACACTGCAATACTATATTTTTTGTTTAGAAGACCACACAACGCCGTTTGTCATCAATTTTGGGAATGAGAATTTATTTTTGTTTGCATCAAGATATATTAAAGAAGGTGAAAGAACTAGGTGACGTTTAAAAAATCAGCCCCATAGCGCCATAAGAATCAAACAAAATGAAGTGATGCCATATATTGAGTGATAATCCGATGAAAAATCCGATATTTTGTTACTTGTTCTTATTGTTTCGAGAAAATAATACGCGTCTAGAGTGATTTGTTCTTAGTAGTTATTTTTGTGTTACTCTTTTGTTAGAAAAAAAAATTATATTAAATATGTCGAAAACCTGTGGTATTTGGCATAATAAGTACATAGAATTAGGAGAATATTTCTGTCTTCAAATTTTCTTCAAATATTGAAAAAAGAAAAATGCCACCAAAATACAGGGCTTAACTTTACAACTAAACAAAAACCCTACAATTTGGCTGCTTGTAAAGCTTCTTATCTTAATCCTTTTTTCCCGACTAAAAAACACTCACACAATTTTTCCCACCGATATTTGACAGCGCTATGGTGTCGATTTAAAAGACGTCAACCTACTTCTTCCACCTTCATAAAAACATCTTGGTTTACTTAAGATAAAGTTGTGTCAAATAAGAAAATAACCTTATAGTAATTGAAGTTCCTTTAAAAATTTTTTTTAACAAAAACCTCCTGCTTAAAAAATCCTGGCTACGGACGTGGACAACAAAGATTGTACAATTTAAATATATTCCAGCACTAATGATGTTTTGACTTAAAATAATTTAAGCATCTTTTTAATTTCAGCTTAAGCAGAAAAAGAGCGATAAAACGACAGCATCAACAACTACAACAAAAAATGTTGTAATTTCAATGAAACATGAGCTGATTTAACAGCAACAACTACGGGTCATAGACGCCTAGAGCAAAAAATTTAACCAAACAACAACAACAACAAAATTAAACGACTGTTTTTGAAGCGTAAACTGCGATAAATAAATCAGTGAAATAACATTTTTCCGCATCAATTACCGTAAGAAAAACAAAAACCGAATGAGTCGCAAAAGAAAAATATTGTATAAATAATCCAACAAGCGAATTTTGGAACGGACTGATAAAAAATATTACGCCCTTTTAACGCCAAGTGAGGCATGTTTATCAGCGATAGCAAAAATGTCAACAGTAAAACTACAACAAAAAAAACAATAGCAATAATAATAATAATAATAATAATAATAATATAAAGGCAACACAAGACTCTTCAGCAAGAAACCATAAGGAATCGGCAGCAAATTCAAAAATATCAACAATAACAGCAGCAGAAATAACCAACAACTAAAGCAGCAGCATCGCAACGAATTTGAAAAAATCTTCATAAAAAATGTAATGGAAAGCATTAGAGTTCATAAAAAATGGATTTGCAAAGCCTTTTCAAGGCTGTACTGATCCTGTATGTCTTAAGAGGTAAGTAACGGCATTTCTTGGCTTCAATATGTCACATATGTTTGGTGTTATGGTGTGAGGAAGCGAATAAGGCAGTGTGTGTTTGGGTGGGTGGAGTGGGTGAACGAAAAAGTGGTGGCCAGTGTTGCCATAAATAAATTTTTATATCGTAACCTTCGAGCTTAGCTAGTCGGATTTTTGCCGGATTCCCGTCGAGTTGGTTATACAAAATATATGCAATAATTTTCACGGTTATATTTTACAAACAGCAAATGTTATTTCAATTATTTTAACTCAATGCGCAGTACTTTCTTTTTCAAAAAATCGTAGATTATATATTGATTTCAGTACGAAGAAATAAAATACATTATACCAAAAGAATAACACAGAGGAACAAAAAAGACATTTTTTTCTGCGGCATAAATTTTTGGAGTCAATTACACAGAGCCAAAAATCACCACATTAAATTATTAAGGTCACCTAATTGAGCTATTTTATTAGGTTTTCTCATTAATACTACCAAATAATAAGAATTTTTCATGGAGAAAATCATATTAAAAATTTACAACTACTATCAAATATTTTTTAATAAGATTTCTTATTAAATGAATGAAATGATGTGGTAATCTTATTAATACTTTACTTTAATAAGAAAATCTTTTTTTCACTCTCCAAGGTTTAAGAAGAGACTACCTTAAATTAATAAGAAAATCTTTTTGATCTCCTTTTATAAAATTTTCTTATTAACCCATTTTTCGCCGCACCAAAATCCTGTTCACCGATTTGCATAAAAATTTATTTCGAACCCATTTTGATGCTAATTAAGAAAATTCCAAGATTTGGAGTCAGTGGTGTTCTAAGTTTTCCAGAAAATGAGTGGTGATTATAATCACCATCGGCGGAAAATGTATACACGTATGAGAATGACATGGATAAATAAAAAGTATTTTATTCACTTTGGTTCATTTTGGTCTTGTCTCCTCTACTTCCGGTTGCATAAAATTTATTTCAGACAGCAGGCACATTAGGTAGAAGGAGGTGAATAAATTCTTAAAATATGCAAAATTCCGTTCTGGATGCTGCACATTTTCAAGTAAACTCAATACCACTTGAGCCACAAGGCTAATTTCTCTGCTATAAGTCAGAGCCTACAGCTTGAAGCCGAAACAAATGGGCTTATGTCTGATATACATTTTGCTCGAATGTCATCCAAAGTACGGTACCATTTTTTCGTCAATTGACCAATTCTCATTTAAAATTTCAAACTGAATGAACTTTTTATTCAATCCATATCCAATAAAGGTCTTATTTTGGCAAAGCGGTCATTTTTTTCTAAGTCATTATTATTGATGCAATTTGAACACCTAGATCTGGCTGCTGACTCCAAGAGTTTTCATATTGTGCAACAGTGCGATAGCCAGTAAATATCAAAAATCCAATGATTTGCTGCAACAATTCTACTCTGTATATATTGCCCATAAACAGTACTGGAGACTTATAAAAACTAAAAAACTAAAAACTAAATACAAAGATAACATATTCAATGCTTGATACATTATTGGAGTATTGGGGTCATTTTTTGTGGTCCCATTTCGGCGAAGGAAATGAAAGGAAATGAAGATTTGGATCTATAATTTATATTATTTGATTTTTGAAGCAATTCCAATCTCTTTACTTTATTTAGGGCACCAATTTCTTCATTTTGTACCACATATACCAGCTTCAATTAATTAGTTACTTCACCTTTCGTATTATTTTCATAACCTTCAAGGATAATTCCATCCATATCTTTTCGACGCTGACATCGTCAACTCGGGGCAGAATATATAAAACATTGCAAACATTATGGGAGAATCTGTGTCTTCTCTGATTCATCTTCATAGTCTTCCATCACAACGAGTATTTCTCTTACTGGTAATGCACGCTTTACTCCAAAGTCAAAACTACAAAAATTTGATGCTTGTTTTTTAAAAATATTCATTTATGAAACTTACGTTCGGGACATTTTTGCATACATGTTGATCAACTTATTGTATAAAAATAACACTTTTTGTAAGTACGCAAACTGCTTAACATAGCATTCGACTCATGTAAAAAAATTGGCTTCCAAAATTTTGGCACTCAAAATTCGCAGGCATAAACCGTTATCATAGCAATAGCATACTTTGTTTCTACTTCTAATGTCAAAATAAATATGTACATAAATGTGCATAAACGGAACTATAAGGAATACGTTATTCGCCAATGGTGATTATAATCACCACAATATTCATCATTAAATTTTACATTATACTTGAATAATTATTGTGGTAAATTTGACTCTAAAGACAAAAGTAAACATTTTCTCGTATAATTATAGACATGGTTGTTAGATATTACAAGATCTTGGCACTTTTTCTCCACATATTTTGATGACCTTTATTTACTTATTTCTAAAAGCATCGCAATAAATAATTTATATTGCAAGAGGAACTTAACTGAATATATAATAAGGAAAAGAGGACCCTAAATAAATGACAAAAAATGTAAATTATATAAAAAAAATTTGTATTTGTCAGTTATGGATAGTAAAAGTGCTGTTAATTATAATTACCGGTCAGCGAAAAATGGGTTAAACATCCTTTTAAGAAGGTAATAACGGTGAAAATGCTACTTATTCTTTGCTTTAGCTTTCAGTAGTAATTGTGAAGTGAATTTTTGAAGTTTATGTGCATTTCATGGGTTAAATTTATTTAGAGTAAAATAAAAATATGTGATAATCGATAATGGTACATATGATCCCGAACTTGCTTTCGACGAAGCTGAAATTCTGGAAACTCAAGCCATATTTCAGTCGTATTGCTTGAGTGACTCAATTTCGACTTTACTAAAAATTTATGGAGTAAACTCGAAGGAGGTTCTTCAGAAAATGGAGATTGGAGATGTCGCCATTTTCTTTGAAGGCCTCGACAGCGCCGGGTATTTTGGTTACAAAGTCATATTTTGTTAAGTTAAAAAAACTTATTTATGCAACAAATTTGAAATTATTTTTTTTATTTTGCTTTTTGTGAAATTATATTTTAACAGATGTATTTTATATATACACAAACAAATTTTATTTCCTAACAAATTGTAAAAAACCATCAAAATGCCTTTTTATTTACTATTTCAGGCAATTAAAAGTATATTTCTAGGTAAAAGGTTAATAAGATTCCGTTTTGATTTGAAAATATTTCCTTATTAAAATTTAAAAAATTTTCTATTAAATCAATAAGATGTCCTTGCTAAATTTCAAAAATAAATCTTTTTAAATCTATAAGATTTCTTCTTAAAATCCAAGAAGATTTGATAAGATTTTCTTATTGTTTTTAAAAGTGTTCCTATAACAATAAGATTCTTCTTAAAATTATGTGGTTTGCCTTATAAAAAAGCTCATAGTTTTAATACGATTTTCTCTATGCTTTTAAAAAGATAATCTTTTTGGATGAACATTATTAATTTATTATTGATTGATTGATTGATTGATTGATTGTCTTTTTGATTTTCTTCTATTTTATTAGGTTGTTTTGGCTCTGTGTAAGAAACATGGGACAATAAAGTTTTAATCCTACAATTCACATTATTTTCATTGACTCTGTTACTCGCGATAAACCACTCTTTTAAAAATTAAGAAGGTTTCATCACAGATTTTAACATAACTCCAAAACAGTTTTTCTGATTTGGTAAAATAAAAAATCCGAAGGTCCGCAGCTAAATTGTCTTCCAGTTACATAGACCTTGTTTTTTAATTAGCTTAAAAGTTTTGGAAATATTCAGAAAATTCTTCTGAAAAAAATTTTTTTATGCAAAATTTAAACTTTTTTGATATTTCATAATTCATTGAAAATCAAAAACGTCAAAAAAGCTCTTTTTTATATTAAGTTATTAACACACATATGTTACGAAGAAATAAGCCATCTTTTTCTATGGGATTTTCTTTGGTGTTTTGGTTGTGCTTTATTTTAAATCTTCGACGCACAAATTATATGGATAAGAAATAAATTCGTCAAGTTACTGAGCTTCAAGTGCTTAAATCTTTTATAAAATTATTCAAGACGAAATAACTGTTAAATGTTTAATGTATTGAAAAAATTGTATGTTATAAGCGAAAAATGCAGTAAATAACTCGTTACACTATCAATCAAAGTTATCAAAAATATTTCAAAATTAGTTAGGAAAAACGTTTTGTGTGTGATTTCTGTTGTATTTTTGTTCAGGGCAGTCCCTTTGTAAGGTCCAGCAGTAGTCTGCCATCATATGGCAAGCCCATTGGCCTTGATATCTATTCTGCATTGTCTTGATATCCTGATGAAAACACGCTCCTTGTTCTATGTTCTTTGAACTCAGATCCAAGCCCGACTCCCTTCTTTGCTAGTCTGTCAGCCCTCTCGTTACCATTAATGCCCTGGTGGACTAATAGTAAGTGAATTTTGTGCAAAAATATATGCCGCAAAAAAATTCTTGTTGTTCCACTGTGTATTTACTTACAAGTTCTTATCAAAATGAGATCATAAAATGTGAATTTCACCAAAACATGCCAATTGATTTTAATGAAATATGGCTTATTTTCTTTGTAACATATGTGCGTTTATAACTTAATATGAAAAACGAGCTATTTTTCCGTTTTTAGTTTTTATGAATTATGAAATCACAAAAAAGTTTAAATTTTGCATAAAAAAATGTTTTTTTCAAAAGAACTTTCTGAATATTTCCGAAACTATTCAGCTAATTAAAAACAATGTGGATGTAACTTGGAGGTAATTTAGCTGCGGATTCTCGGATCTTTTATTTTACCAAAACAGAATAACTGTTCTGGAGTTATGTTAACATCTTTGATGAAGCCTCCTAAATTTTTAAAATAGCTGCTTATCGCGAAAACCAGAGTTAATTCAAATAATCTAAATTCTTGGCTAAGATCTGCATCAATGTGTATACTAAAATGAACTACCAAATCCCATGCCACAGAATCAGTGTTGCCCTGTGTAATTTTTGTGGATACTTCAGCTCTGGAAAGTCAACTCATTTTAAGCAATTTGATTGTAGCGAAAATTTTTTTTTGCGCTTTGTACAAAGTAAAAATATTATAGCACAACTTACGTACTAGAAACTGTTTTTTAAAATTTTTTAAAATTCTCAATGGTTTTAATAAAAAAAGAGGATGTGTGTGGCCACCACGCTCTTTTAGTAGGGGAGCTACGGGCTAGTTGTAACCAAGTTTTGAAAAATACATTTATTTTTAAATATTTTTACTTTTTCATAACACTTATGGCGTTTTTGTTTCTCGAAAAAATGTTGCATTTTTTTGCCCTCTTTCTGCCATCTTTGAAAAATCTGAATTTTTTCTTTTGTTGAGGTCAACATTTTCACGAAAAGAAAACGATTCAATTTTAGACCTCACTATTTTTATTCTCAACAGGGCAGAATTTGCAAAAAGGATAGAAAAACTGTTGCATTTTTTCGAGAAACAAAAACGCCATTTGTTATTTTATGTTTTATGCATCAGTTCTGGTTTAAACATAAAGATAGTAGTTTTCATAAACACACTTCACTGCAAGACTTCCCGTTAGAAAATACGATGTTGCTACACAGATGAATAAAGTCAAACTGTTGTTTGAACAATGAAAATAAAATAATGTGTGCACAAACAAGATTTTGTTTCCGCTTACAGTTCTGCATTACAATGTCATCACCGACAAATTTTTACATGCGATTTGTTTCTCTCTCACTGAATGTGGAGAGAGATTGGGAGCAAAAACTTCTTGTAAAATAACTAGCTCAACATGCTGAAGGTGGTCAGTGAATCCACTTTTACAAAAATAAAGTAACAATATGAAAGAAAACATAGAAACAAACAAGATGTAACAACAAAAAATTTTTCTTATACTAATTTTCCTCGTTTAATTTAAAAAAAAAAACCTAATATCAATACGATCGAAACCATAAAAACAAACAATAAATTCAGTTATAACAACATTTTTAACATTTAACAACTACCCCATATATTTGTTAAAACTTGGTCCATTGCATGATTTTGAACATTTTTTATTATTAACTAAAAACCATTAACAAAAAAATAGACTAAAAATTTAAATCTTAATGATAAATCTCTATGATAAATTAAACTTTTTCCTAGACAAAATTTTTTTCTATTATCGACTTTCACGTCTCTCTGCGGTCATCTCGAATAATTCACAGCACATGCCTTTGGTTCATAATTTCATAAAGCAAGCTGTTTTACTACATAATTATAAAAGAACTAGTTGCTTAATTTGTAGTTAACAGAATGAAATGAAATGAAATGATATGAAATGAAATGAAATGAAATGAAATGAAATGAAATGAAATGAAATGAAATGAAATGAAATGAAATGAAATGAAATGAAATGAAATGAAATGAAATGAAATGAAATGAAATGAAATGAAATGAAATGAAATGAAATGAAATGAAATGAAATGAAATGAAATGAAATGAAATGAAATGAAATGAAATGAAATGAAATGAAATGAAATGAAATGAAATGAAATGAAATGAAATGAAATGAAATGAAATGAAATGAAATGAAATGAAATGAAATGAAATGAAATGAAATGAAATGAAATGAAATGAAATGAAATGAAATGAAATGAAATGAAATGAAATGAAATGAAATGAAATGAAATGAAATGAAATGAAATGAAATGAAATGAAATGAAATGAAATGAAATGAAATGAAATGAAATGAAATGAAATGAAATGAAATGAAATGAAATGAAATGAAATGAAATGAAATGAAATGAAATGAAATGAAATGAAATGAAATGAAATGAAATGAAATGAAATGAAATTAAATTAAATTAAATTAAATTAAATTAAATTAAATTAAATTAAATTAAATTAAATTAAATTAAATTAAATTAAATTAAATTAAATTAAATTAAATTAAATTAAATTAAATTAAATTAAATTAAATTAAATTAAATTAAATTAAATTAAATTAAATTAAATTAAATTAAATTAAATTAAATTAAATTAAATTAAATTAAATTAAATTAAATTAAATTAAATTAAATTAAATTAAATTAAATTAAATTAAATTAAATTAAATTAAATTAAATTAAATGAAATGAAATGAAATGAAATGAAATGAAATGAAATGAAATGAAATGAAATGAAATTAAATGAAATGAAATGAAATGAAATGAAATTAAATTAAATGAAATTAAATGAAATGAAATGAAATGAAATGAAATGAAATGAAATGAAATGAAATGAAATGAAATGAAATGAAATGAAATGAAATGAAATGAAATGAAATGAAATGAAATGAAATGAAATGAAATGAAATGAAATGAAATGAAATGAAATGAAATGAAATGAAATGAAATGAAATGAAATGAAATGAAATGAAATGAAATGAAATGAAATGAAATGAAATGAAATGAAATGAAATGAAATGAAATGAAATGAAATGAAATGAAATGAAATGAAATGAAATGAAATGAAATGAAATGAAATGAAATGAAATGAAATGAAATGAAATGAAATGAAATGAAATGAAATGAAATGAAATGAAATGAAATGAAATGAAATAAAATAAGTAAATACCATGTCGCGTCCATAATTTCTGAAATCACTACATTTACAAGAATTTTGCTAAAACGTCAGATTACCTGATCCAAATTTGAAAATCGTTCGAAAAATAAAACCTGACAAACAATCTGACATATCAGATCATTTGGCAACACTGGTTGGTGCTGGCTGTGAAAAATGTCATTAATATTTTTTTATGAACCAACATGTTTTCTTTCTGTTTACTTAAGTGTTTCTTTTAAAATGCCAAATAAATCATAAACATATTGAAAAATTACCCTGTATTCCGTGTCTTTTATATACAGCGCCACCACCTACACATGACACTCACACACACACACACACAAAAACGTGAGAGACTCAAAATTATTTTGACACTTCTTCTTACGTTTTCCTTTCATTTTATGCCGCTTTTGCTTCATTTATGTGTATTTTGTCATATTCTGCATATTTTAACAGTTTCCATATGGGATTATTTACCGCCGCTCTTGTATGCACGCCCCATCTTTGTGCTGAAGATAAAAAGGTTTTCATCCTCTTCTTTTTTTTATTCGTATACTCTTTTTGCAATATGGCATCGCAATAGAACTTCTTTGGTAAAAATTTATGATGTTTATCTAAACATCATTGAATTGTTTGTGTTTCTTTTTTTTTTTTGCTACATTATGTGAATAAGTTAAAGTGTTATGCAGATGGCTGAAGTTTATTTAACTGTCTGTTTGATTATGTGCCGAAATAATGCTTAATATTATGTTGCGCATTTCAAATAATTTTATCGAATTGTGGTTGTCAAAAAAAATGTCAGCATTCCTTTTTTCGTAAATGAACCTTCCTTAAAGCCTTCATAACTTGAATAAACATGGTATGCAGAGAATGTCTCAAGTTCTTACTAAAAGATTTTTTTAGTGATGTGAAACTTTTGTCAGAGATATCAGTCAAATTAACTGTCAAACGTAGTAACAGGCTTAGGTTTTTTGTGGAGCTGAAAATTGGTGTTGTCAATGAAAATTGAATTGCTGTTTGCAATTGACGAAAGTAGTACGTCAGGTTATACGCCATCGATTTTTGTATCAAAATCACGAACGCAACATCGTGTTGTTAGTTGAAACAAATGAAAAAACCAGAATTTTTATCCATTAATGTATAAAAAGGAATTCTACGTCTCCATTTACGATACTATCTTAACTGTGGATTTGTTTTCATATTAAGGCTCACTGTGCGGTGTTTGGATATAGTTCATCCGAAAAATACGGTGTTTTTAAGACTGCAGTCACATCACAATTGAATACAGGTTCTTCGAGAATTTCGGAGAGTTAGAAACCCCTAAACCCCATGAATTCGTATCTGAAGCACACCACACTATATATTTACCTTAGTCCTACGTTGAGAAAAACTCATAATTCCACGTTAAGTTGTAGAATTCTACTTGCATAAACTTTTAAACGAAATAAAATTATTTTTTATATGCTTAGATACATAACTTAAAAATAAAAAATTTCATTTATTTTAAATGCAATGCGTGCACACATTTCGGTTGTGATATGTTTTACAAAAAGTTTTCTGGCAGAGACAGCAGGCCAACTAAGGTATTTTGCCCTCTGGTTTATTTCTTCAACGTAAAAGAAGAATTAGCCTCGCTGGAAGGCTTGCATTACGCCGTTTTTTAGAAATTCCAGCTTGCAGTAGAGAAGAAGAAAACATGAAAAAGAAGAAGAAGAAGAAAAAATCCTATCAACACTACCGTACTAGATATAACTTGCTTCAATGTGCATGGTGTATTAAGCTACACCTCGACACGAGAAATTGAAGTTTTTAAATATTTGATAAGAAAATTATAATTGAGATACTCAAAGTAAAATAAAAGTCATGCAAACTTGGATCCAAAAACTGAAAGGTTTTAGAAATATTTAAACATAAAAAAAAATAATGTAGTTTTCTTCACCAACTTAGGACTCGGTTAATGGAAAGGAGAATTCAATGCCTTTTCAATGATCTAAAATTCATGTGAATACCATGAAATATACATATTTTAAATGCGTTTAAAAAACATATTTTCGATAATGATGAAATATCAATTTTTTTCAAAAAGTTTGAAAAGAAAACAAAGTTAAAAATTTTTATTTCGCCAAGATATGTTGTAAGGAACCAAATTTCTACTAAATTTGACCTTACATATTTTTTCATACTATTCTACTTTTCTTTATTTTAGTTCACGACTGGGTCGCTCTCTAGCGAATGACCAGCGATCTGTCCCAGTAGGGACCATATAGTCATCAGACCAACAACACCCCAAGTGTTTCCACAGGAAGGTGTCGACCGGTGCGCCCTCATAAAAGTTCAGTGCTCGCCCAGCCAGACAAGACGTTGCGCCATCGGAGGCTTGAAAACAACGTGGTGGTCTGGGCCCGCACGGCATACAAATGAAATACATACCTATTTTAAATTTAATAACGAAATCCAATTAAATGAAAGAAATGGAATAAAATATATACTTTGTTTATTTTAATTGAATTCTATTTGATACACAGTTGGTTACCACGCCAGGCTAAATTATTCAATTAGCGATTAGGAAATTACTTCAGTTAATTTAAATTCAGCGCCTTCATGAATTAAACTTTTTCATGCATGAATGCTGAAGGTGGTAAGCACCGAACCGAGTATTTGCAGAATCCGAGAAATAAGTTAGTAACATTAGTAATTAATAATATTAAATAAATAAGGTGTGTATCCTAGGGGAATAGGTTAGGTAAAGTTAAGCCGAAAGGCAAAGTAGGTTAATAAAGTTAGATAAGAATTATAACCTAAGTGAATAAAACCTAAGTGGTAGTAACTAAGTTTAGAAGGTAAGATTGCTAGTGATAGGCATAGGTTAACCTGCAGTAGAATTACCTTATTTTCCCTACAGGGGCACTGCTCTCTTTAATAATATGTTTTTCTTTCATGTACTAATGGTTTTATGGCTTAACGGACAGACTTGGTGACAAACAACCAGCTGCCAAGCAACGGAGAAATCACGCGATGTTCTAGACAAATCGAATACGTACAATGCCAGGAAGAAGCATATCGACATACTAAGAGAGAGCGAGTATAAAAGGCGAGACTTAGAAGGAATCTGGATCAGTTTGTTTTAGTGCGCGTGGAGATCGGGTTCAGTTTGTTTTAGTGCGCGTGGAGATCGGACGTACGATTCTAAGTTTTCGTTGGTGGCAGGAAGTTAACTGCCCGCACCAACCAGCAAACGATTTAGCGTCAACGGAGACGGCGACAGCAACTAGAACAGCAACGTCAACAGCGACGGCAACCACAGCGGAAATTTCAACGTTCACAACGACGTCAACAGCGACGTCAACAACAACGTCAATTGCGACGCCAACCGCAGCGTCAACAGAGGCGGCCACAGCAACGTCAACAGCGACGTCGACAACCGAGCGTCGACAGCGATTGTTCAACGGAAAACGCCGACGACGACAGCACATCGACCGAGTGTCGGACACCAAAAGTATCATTTGATTTCTTGCATTTAAACTTATAATTTTATTATTTTTTCCTTAATTAACTATAAAGTTATTTGACATTTGATTATTAGTTGTACTAAGTGATAATTCCATAATCGGGTTTTAGGCCGGTCAAGGGAACGTGACCTTAGTGGATAGGAAAAGGCTTAATAGAACGATAGCCTAAGAGTTATCTAGAGTTGCAGTGAGGGCGAAAATTGCCAAATCGATCGTGACGCGCTAACCTCTCACGCGTTAACATAAACTCGTAGAATATAACAATCGGGAAAGAAAAAAACATATACGTAAATCAGTGCGCGATGGAAAATGCCGATCGGCGGAAATAATTCCACATTATCAGGACCCGTACAAGTCCGGCCGCGAGTCGCTTCTGGTTACTACTGTGTAACATAACAAAATCGGTAATACAAGTGAATAATTTAAAGGTTAGGCGCGAGTTGGGTCCAGGCAAAACCTTGGGGATCACCATAACTGGGCTCGACGATAAAAACATCTAACGCGAATACGGCCGTGTCAGTGGCGCAAGCTTGGGGATCACCATACCCTGGCACGACCGTGCCCATTCCTATAATCGACCGCGAATTGTAACATAACAGAAATCGGTAATACGAGTGAATAATTTAAAGGCTAGGCGCGAGTTGGGTCCAGGCAAAACCTTGGGGATCACCATAACTGGGCTCAACGATAAAAACATCTAACGCGAATACGGCCGTGTCAGTGGCGTAAGCTTGGGGATCACCATACCCTGGCACGACCGTGCCCATTCCTATAACCGACCGCGAGTTGTAACATAACAGAAATCGGCAATACGAGTAAATAATTTAAAGGCTAGGCGCGAGCTGGGTCCAGGTAAAACCTTGGGGATCACCATAACTGGGCTCAGCGATAATAACATCTAACGCGAATACGGCCGTGTCAGTGGCGTAAGCTTGGGGATCACCATACCCTGGCACGACCGTGCCCATTCCTATAACCGACCGCGAGTTGTAACATAACAGAAATCGGTAATACGGGCACGAACCAAACGTGGTAAGAATCGCGTCGAAGTACCTATCAGGTGGCGATCATATAGAGGGGGTCGGACCTAAATAGAAAGATCAATAAGCCACACAGGCGAGGCGGGTCACAGAATTAGAAGCTTTAGGTTAAGTTTAGCCGTAGTTAACTAGGGTAATTTTAAGTTAGTCATAAGTCCAGTTGTAAATTGTTAAATAAAGAATACCACTGAAATCGGAGACTACCTGAGTTTGATTTGGCGTCGAAGATAGAAATAATTGTGGCGGACCTCGGATCCGGCGAGCGCATCCTCGGTAAAAATTTAGGTCCTTACAATGGCGCCCGAACAGGGACGCCAAATCAAATCAGACTAGGTAGCCAAACTAAAGACTTGGCCAGTCGATGCGGTGGTTTGTTTTTCAAGTCATAACTGGATAGCGTAGGAAGTGAAAACAAACAGTCTGTTGATTTAGCGTAAATAACCAAACTAAGTCATAATCAAAAGCGACTACAAAAAAAAAAAAAAAAAAACTAAATATTTTCTTAAAAGAAAAGGAAAACCTTTTAAACAATTGGGTTTTTTTTTAATAAATGAACATTTAATGAATTATATACCAACTGAGTGTCGTGAGGTAAATAAATACGTGAACGAAATCAGTAGCACAGCGAATAAAAGCTATGTGAAGTAGGTTGAGAATTGTATTCAATCTTCATACGTAGGTATTATTTGATGCAAAGGTAATCTAACATACTACTCATTCGAAGTGAGACTTGAGGAAATTTATGAATGATTGTGAAGGAAATTTACAAGTTTAAATTCATACAATCGAGTAAACGTGATGAAATTCTATTTTCAAAGCGGAGGTTGCTAAGAAGGCTACCCGTTCGACACCTTTATAACATACATTCTTAAAGAAAATTTGAATAATTTAGTTGTCATAAACTACGTAATATAGAATTTTTTTTTATATACGTATGTTGATTTTAAAAAAAAAACTTATTCACCAAATTGGAATCACGGGATTCAAAGGTGGCTAACCTTGCACTTAGGTTCGCCCACAAACGTCAGTAGTTTTTTTTTTACAGCTAAGGGCAGGGTGTTAAAATAATAAACCTCGCGAAGTAAACGCGGCTGGTCAAGGACGTCGAGCAGTGATCCAAAGTGGCCAACTTGAACCGCGATCACAATTCGACGTCACTGGGGCGCGAACTAGTCGTGAACCGTCCAGAAAGGACGACTTTATATATGTGTAGCGTTCGGGAAGCCTGAAGATTGGTACCGGCCCAAGAGTTAATCGACAACCATAAAGTTGAACAATAATTGTGAAAATTATTTTTCAATTTAACCGACATCGGATCGGTAGTGTCCTAAAGGATTAACCGGCCACTGATACGTTTGCCAGAACCCGACGCTACCAGCTGCGTAAAGTAAGTTAAAAACTTTGTCGAGATACACATATAAGGCGCTAGTAGCAAACGAACTAGACGCAGGCTCATCTAACTGATTAGTCACTACCCATTACGAGTTAAAATTCAATGATAAGCCATATCGGTTGTTCGGCTGAGTAACCCTTACAAACTAAAACCCTGGCCCACTGAGTCAACCAAGCAGCCGCGACAAGTTCACGAGAAGGTCGTCAAATTGTCAAAGCGGGATTTAGTACAAAGTTACTAAACAGAAGTTAGCTAAGCTGGCTGAACCCTATAACAAAGGGCCAGAACTCAAGGAGGGTTTCACCCAGTCGAATAATCCTTAACGACATGGTGGTTCAAGATAACCGAACCACATATTACTGATAAATAAATAAATAAAACTTTTTTTTTTCCTTTAAAAAAAAAAAAAAAAAACACAAAAGAATTCCGTTTCCTTAACTTAAACTATTTGAATTTGGTTTCAGCAAAACCCAAAACGAATAATAAAATTTCAAAAGCTGAAGCCAAGCTGTACAAACAGCATTTGAGTAGAAAGGGTACCCTTACATCCACCACCAAGCATCACGGGAAGCGAAATACGGCAATTGCAAGTCAACTATATCCATATAATACTGTCGCGTCTTAAACATGGTAAAAACTTCATGGATATACTCGCTGCGCAAGGACGACTTACTCCTGTACGCCGACGAATTCGGGTTTAATGCAGAAGGTACAGTCGAAGAGTTACGAAAAAGATTTGCGGCCGCAGTGGCTGACGTAGAAGAAGACGCGTCGCTACTCAAACGACTGGAAGAACTGGAAGTGAAACATGCCGACAAGCGGGCCACATCACCACGTCCAGGCACAGCCGTCCCTACGAGCGACGTCACGCCGCCGAAGGAGAGTACCATGATAACACCCTCTTTTGAGTCCAGACGAATAGAGGATCGGCCGAGGCCACCTCCCGCACAACCAATGCCCACCAATATGGCCACGGCACCTATGAATAAAGTAGCCATCCAGTTGGCTGTTCCCGAGAGACCGATCAGCAGAGATTACCATCGAGACACAGCGTACGGTGGGGTCATCGACCAGGTCCGCCGATGGACAGTACGGTTTGACGGTAGTCAAGCGCCGTTGAGTTTCATCGAACGTCTCGAAGAATTGGTAGGCGTCTATGGGCTCGACCCGGATCATCTACCCCGGACGATGCCGGAATTACTGAAGGAGAACGCTTTAGTATGGTGGCGCAACAACCGGGAGGCCAACGAGTCCTGGAATGCCTTCAAGGAAAAGTTCCTGAAATACTTCTTGCCAGTGCGTTTTTTTGAACGCCTCGAGGACCAGATCCGGAGCCGAACGCAGAGGCCACGCGAGTACTTTAAGGAGTATAGCCTAGACATCCTCGACTTGATGCGGCACGCCAACTACACCCCTACTCAGCGACTAGAGCGAGTATACCGGAACTCAAGCCATGAATACCAGCTGTACATCCGGCGTAAGGATTTCACGACATTTGATGAGCTACTATCGATGGCGGAAGACTACGAGATCCTGCGTGGTGAAGGTAGTCCAACTCGTGCACTGCAGCCATTTGGAAATGGACTACCACGCCAGGCCTTTCAGAATCAACAGCGTCGAAGAGGGATAACATTCTACCCTGAAGAAAATACTCCAGAACCCAGCCGGAGTCAACAAGAGAAATATGACGTTACAAATTCCCCCCAGCCGTGTATGGTCTGCGGTCAACGGGGCCACCTGCCTAAGCACTGCTGGAATAAACAGGTGATCACCGGATGCGAGTGCAACCGTCACGAACGGATAAACACAATGCATGGACCTGGCCCTACCTCGGGAAACGACGACAGGCACGCCCTCGACGGAGGCGAGAGCGCGGCCGAACATCCACCTCCAGCACATCATTAAAAATCTTACAGTCCGATGAACGCCACATTTTCGCTCGCGTTCAAGCCGGACCATACCACCTAAATGCAACAATTGACACCGGAGCCACGCGTAGCTTCGTGAGTCAAAGGCTAGGAGCTAAACTCCAAACGCCCTACAACCAAAGGATCACTTCCACGAACGTACGCCTAGCTGATGGATCAGTAAAATCAGTGACTAAGAGTCTACTCATCGACATCACCTTAGGATCCAGAACGTGCAAGATACCGCTACTAATCCTACCAGGAGTGGCTGATGATTTGTTACTGGGCATGGATTTCCTAGTAAAAGCCAACGCCAAGCTGAGCTGTGGTGGTCACACCCTGACGCTACGCCCCACCGTGGCTACCATCGACGAAGAACCAGCCTGTACATCAATGTCCGAGGTACCGGATGTAGTGACACCGTCACTGGACAAATTCCTACATGATGAACTGCAAAAATTTGAAAGTTTAAAAGGCCCAGCCCGAGTCACCCCGCATAAGATAGTGATGTTGGACGACCGGCCTTTAAAACAGCGGTATTTCCCTCGGAACCCGGCGATGCAGGAAATAATAAATAAGGAGGTTGACGAACTACTGGAGAAGGGGTGCATCGAGCCGTCACACAGCCCACACAGCGCACCAATCGTGTTGGTACGGAAGAAGACAGGTACCTGGAGGCTTTGCGTCGACTACCGCCAGTTAAATGCGAAATCGAAGCCCGACGCATACCCCCTACCCCGCATCCATCACATATTAGACCGTTTGCGGAATGCACGATTCATCAGTAGCCTCGATTTGAAAAATGGCTACTGGCAGATACCCATGGACCCAGACAGCAAACAGTTCACGGCTTTCACGGTACCAGGACGTGGTCTATTTCAGTGGCGAGTGATGCCGTTCGGCCTCCACTCGGCGCCGGCCACTTTTCAGAGGGCCCTCGACAAAGTAATTGGTCCAGAACTCGAACCATTTGCTTTCGCTTACCTCGATGACATCATTGTCACAGGCAGCACGAAAGAAGAGCATCTTCGAAATCTGAAGGAGGTTTTCCGTCGACTGCGCGAGGCCAACCTTAAACTAAACATTGAAAAGTGCGAATTTTTTAAAGCGGAGACAAAATACCTCGGTCACGTTGTCAGTGGTGACGGCATTCACACTGACCCCGATAAGGTAGCAGCTATAAAAATGCTCACACCTCCAACCAACCTGAAAGAGCTACGCAGCTATCTGGGAGTCGCCTCATGGTACCGCCGGTTTGTCCCGGATTTCGCCTCAATCACCCACCCTATGACGCTACTATTGAAAAAGGGCAAACACTGGCGCTGGGGGCCGGAACAGCAAGCAGCGTTCGAAGCCCTAAAAGAGAAGTTAACCGAGGCACCAGTTCTAGCCTGCCCTGATTTCAACAAGACCTTCGTTTTACAAACCGATGCTAGTGACTACGGCCTAGGCGCCGTGCTGACTCAAAACTTCGATGGAGTTGAGAGAGTGATCGCCTACGCGAGCCGACATCTGATCCAGGCCGAGAAAAATTATAGCCCGACGGAAAAGGAATGTCTCGCAATCGTCTGGGGCATCCGGAAAATGCGATGTTACCTCGAGGGTTATAAGTTCGTCGTGATCACGGACCATCTGTCATTAAAGTGGTTGAATTCCATAGAGAGCCCGTCAGGACGCATAGCGCGATGGGCGCTAGAATTACAACAATACAATTTTGAAGTTCAATACCGACGAGGTAAACTCAACGTGGTAGCCGACGCACTATCTCGCCGCCCGTTAGAAGATCTACGCCAGACAGCTAGCAACACAGAAGTGACACCGCATTGCCCGTGGCTGGAGCGGCGAAAAATTGAGGTACGCGACAACCCAACCAAATTTTCAGATTATATGGAAGAAGATGGCCAGCTGTACAGACACATCCCAAACCAAATCGGTGACGAGGAGGCCGCCCCCTGGAAATTGTGCGTCCCTACCCAGCTTCGACAACGGGTCATGAGGGAAAATCATGACCAACCCAGCGCCGGACACTTAGGTGTACGCAAGACAATTGCACGAGTCACCAGCAAGTACTACTGGCCCGGACTTTTCCGAGACGTCAGTCGCTATGTACGGCGATGTGAAACCTGTCAACGGTACAAAGTGAGTCAACAGGCTCCGGCAGGCCAAATGCTGTCACGTATTGCCGAAGAACCATGGGCTGTCATATGCGCTGATTTCATTGGACCCTTACCGCGCTCGAAACATGGCAATACGACCATCCTGGTCCTCTACGATAAATTTAGCAAATGGACCGAAGTCGTAGCATTACGCAAAGCCACAAGTGATAGCCTGAAGAAGAGTTTTCGTGAGCGTATACTGGCACGCTTTGGTGTCCCAAAGGTCTTCATTTCAGACAACGGCACCCAGTTCACCAGTCGCTCGTTCAAGAAATACCTGCAAGAAATCGGAACCCGACAGCAGTTTACAGCTCCATATACACCGCAGGAAAACCCTACGGAAAGAGCCAATAAAACACTGAAGACGATGGTTGCGCAATTCTGCCAGGAGCAGCACAAAACTTGGGACGAACATCTGCCAGAGCTCTCACTCGCCATAAATACCAGCAAGTCGGACGTCACAGGGTACAGCCCAGCCTTTTTGGTCCAAGGCCGAGAGCCAAGGCTCCCTGGCGCGCTCTATGATGAAGTTACGACCGGCACTGGCAGAGAGGTGCAGACCCCAACGGCCCGAGCTACTCAACTACAGGAAATTTTCAAACTCGTCCGCCACAAGCTCAGTCAAGCTACGCGCGATCAAGCACGTCACTATAACTTGCGCAGGCGCGATTGGAAACCAAACGTAGGCGACAGCGTGCTGATCAAACAACACCACCTTTCCAGCGCAGTCAACAGCTTCGCGGCCAAACTAGCGCCGAAGTTCGAAGGACCTTTCGTCGTCACTGGCTATGTCTCTCCCGTTATTATTCAGGTTCGCAAGAAAGGCGAAACACGCATACGGAATGTACATGTAAGCGAGCTAAAAGAGTATCACAGCGAGGCACCTGCGACCACATAAGTAAATAAAATTGTAAATTTTGAAAACAAAAGTGGCTGCAACCACGGTAAAAACTGCCAAAAGTGGCTGCAACCACGGTAAAAACTGCCAAAAGTGGCTGCAACCACGGTAAAAACTGCCAAAAGTGGCTGCAACCACGGTAAAAACTGCCAAAAGTGGCTGCAACCACGGTAAAAACTGCCAAAAGTGGCTGCAACCACGGTAAAAACTGCCAAAAGTGGCTGCAACCACGGTAAAAACTGCCAAAAGTGGCTGCAACCACGGTAAAAACTGCCAAAAGTGGCTGCAACCACGGTAAAAACTGCCAAAAGTGGCTGCAACCACGGTAAAAACTGCCAAAAGTGGCTGCAACCACGGTAAAAACTGCCAAAAGTGGCTGCAACCACGGTAAAAACTGCCAAAAGTGGCTGCAACCACGGTAAAAACTGCCAAAATTGGCTGCAACCACGGTAAAAACTGCCAAAAGTGGCTGCAACCACGGTAAAAACTGCCAAAAGTGGCTGCAACCACGGTAAAAACTGCCAAAAGTGGCTGCAACCACGGTAAAAACTGCCAAAAGTGGCTGCAACCACGGTAAAAACTGCCAAAAGTGGCTGCAACCACGGTAAAAACTGCCAAAAGTGGCTGCAACCACGGTAAAAACTGCCAAAAGTGGCTGCAACCACGGCAAAATACTGCAAACCAACGGTAGGCGCGTCAAGAGGAGAAACCATCGGATGCTCAGAGTAGTATCACTGAAAGAGAAGTAACCCATGACCCCACCCACCAACGCCGGCAGCAGTCACCTGTTACAGCCAAATGCCAGCGCAAAACAGCGTATACAGAACGCAACAGCGACGAGAATTCGCGCAAACCAAGCAATCAGACACCCCACAAGGCGGAATCTGCAGTTAAGATCACGGTCACAAGCCGAACCCAGTCAACATACCATACGTATGGAAAAGCCAAGCAATATTCACGTCCCACCACTACTCACTATGACGGTGCCCTTCACCAAACTCATCACGGGCAACATTTCCAGGTAACCGCTCCTCCTTTTAAAATAAAATATTATAAATTGTAAATAAAAGCTGCGTGGCATACAATTAAATAATTTTCAACCGAGAGCATACATTGTTTTAATCGGCATGTAGGGTGTTTCGGCTCCCATTAGCGCCAGGGCTAATAGTATCCCCTTTAAGATGCGTAAATAACATAATTAGATCACCAAGTAAACGTTATGTCCACTTTTTCACAGTCGACTTCGACGAACCGTCGTCCAACATCACCCGAGCTGTCTATCAAACACGAGGTTTGGTCTACACAGAAAACCAAAGGTTAGTGTGAACTCACCATAGTCAAATATCTAGTTGCGAAAAATGCGCATTGCACAGATATGGCAACCCCATTTGATTTAAACTAACATCGTTAATTTTTCAAGCCAACTGACCACTAGTGTTATTTACAGCGTGATAAAAGTTACGATTTTCAAGCGAAAACTATTTATAACGACGAAGCCAATTATGCAGGAAGACGAGGAGAGCGTTAATCTCGGAGAAGAGTGTCGTCGTGTCGAGCACCTGGAACCCTCCAGCTCCACAAAATATTCAGGCGGTCCGAGTAGCACAGGAGTAAAGATAGCCAAGCCGGCGACGGCGGCGCAAATAAATCTGCGAGCAATGGCCCAGGAGAAGCACATTGCCATAGCGGCCCCTGAACTCGTCATCACGACCTACCCGGATGGCCCAGGCGGCGTTACTATTCGCATATGCGACTACATGTGCCTCGAGGTCGGCCTATTCCTCAACGATGTCATCATCGAATTTTATTTAAAGTGGCTGCACGACCAGCAAACTACACAGATGCGAGCCGACACACATATTTTCAGTAGCCACTTCTACAGTCTACTGGCTCAGCCCGTACCCCCAGCAAACGTGCCCGAACGAAAGCAACGAATTCGTCGTTGGACGCGGAAGGTGCAGTTAGTCCACAAGCGTTACATCATAGTCCCCATAAATGAAGATTTCCACTGGTATGTGGCCATAGTTTGCTTAAAGCAAAAGCCAAGCTACACGAAACAGCGTGGGTGCATCTGGATTCTTGACTCCTACGCCAATGCATCCCGAGCCCACGTGGCTCCGATACTACGACGTTACGTACAGGAAGAATGGCAAGCAACCTACGTCGAGGATACACCAACGCCATGGGATGACGAAGACCTGCCCTGCTACGAAATAGCTATACCGCAGCAAACCAATAGCAGCGACTGTGGCGCATTCTTGCTGCACGTCGTCGAAACATTCTTCAAAGATCCGGCACGCGACCTTCGGGAGGCAAGTCTACGCACGTGGTTCACACCCAGCAGCGCCTCGTACAAGCGTACCGAAGTGGCAAATTTAATTCAGCGGCATGCAAAGAAAGAGCTGCAAGGCCTGCTACCAGAGCTATATTTGCCACCTCTCATCGACGAAGGACCAAGCGATATGCAACCCCCTCACCCTGTGCCAAATATCAGAGCAAAGAAATCGCAAACAGCGCCAAGACGACTACGGCTTGATAGCAGCAGCAGCGGCACATCCGACGAATCGGATAGCGACAGTAGTAGCAGTAGCAGCAGCAGTAACAGCAGCGGCAGCAGCAGCAGCAGCAACAGCACCAAGAGCGGTGAAAGCGGGAGTACGAGCAGCGCCAGCGCCAAAAGTGGCAGCGCAGTGGCAACCAGCCCTATGAGCGTCAGCTTCGCGGTGAAGTCACAGTCACCCGAGCGTCAGCAACCCACACCACCTCCGGCGGCATTACAGCCAGAGCATCAACAGCCGAAAACGCCCAGCATAGCTCAAATAAAAGAAGCAATCGGGGCCCGACTACAGAATGCGCAAGGAAGGCGCATGAGATTTTGGGTCGACATCGAACAGCACAGATATCGAGTAACCATCGCCCGCGACGGTGAGATCAGCATGGTTTCACACCCCCCGAAGTGAGGAGGAGATGTAAGGAACCAAATTTCTACTAAATTTGACCTTACATATTTTTTCATACTATTCTACTTTTCTTTATTTTAGTTCACGACTGGGTCGCTCTCTAGCGAATGACCAGCGATCTGTCCCAGTAGGGACCATATAGTCATCAGACCAACAACACCCCAAGTGTTTCCACAGGAAGGTGTCGACCGGTGCGCCCTCATAAAAGTTCAGTGCTCGCCCAGCCAGACAAGACGTTGCGCCATCGGAGGCTTGAAAACAACGTGGTGGTCTGGGCCCGCACGGCATACAAATGAAATACATACCTATTTTAAATTTAATAACGAAATCCAATTAAATGAAAGAAATGGAATAAAATATATACTTTGTTTATTTTAATTGAATTCTATTTGATACACAGTTGGTTACCACGCCAGGCTAAATTATTCAATTAGCGATTAGGAAATTACTTCAGTTAATTTAAATTCAGCGCCTTCATGAATTAAACTTTTTCATGCATGAATGCTGAAGGTGGTAAGCACCGAACCGAGTATTTGCAGAATCCGAGAAATAAGTTAGTAACATTAGTAATTAATAATATTAAATAAATAAGGTGTGTATCCTAGGGGAATAGGTTAGGTAAAGTTAAGCCGAAAGGCAAAGTAGGTTAATAAAGTTAGATAAGAATTATAACCTAAGTGAATAAAACCTAAGTGGTAGTAACTAAGTTTAGAAGGTAAGATTGCTAGTGATAGGCATAGGTTAACCTGCAGTAGAATTACCTTATTTTCCCTACAGGGGCACTGCTCTCTTTAATAATATGTTTTTCTTTCATGTACTAATGGTTTTATGGCTTAACGGACAGACTTGGTGACAAACAACCAGCTGCCAAGCAACGGAGAAATCACGCGATGTTCTAGACAAATCGAATACGTACAATGCCAGGAAGAAGCATATCGACATACTAAGAGAGAGCGAGTATAAAAGGCGAGACTTAGAAGGAATCTGGATCAGTTTGTTTTAGTGCGCGTGGAGATCGGGTTCAGTTTGTTTTAGTGCGCGTGGAGATCGGACGTACGATTCTAAGTTTTCGTTGGTGGCAGGAAGTTAACTGCCCGCACCAACCAGCAAACGATTTAGCGTCAACGGAGACGGCGACAGCAACTAGAACAGCAACGTCAACAGCGACGGCAACCACAGCGGAAATTTCAACGTTCACAACGACGTCAACAGCGACGTCAACAACAACGTCAATTGCGACGCCAACCGCAGCGTCAACAGAGGCGGCCACAGCAACGTCAACAGCGACGTCGACAACCGAGCGTCGACAGCGATTGTTCAACGGAAAACGCCGACGACGACAGCACATCGACCGAGTGTCGGACACCAAAAGTATCATTTGATTTCTTGCATTTAAACTTATAATTTTATTATTTTTTCCTTAATTAACTATAAAGTTATTTGACATTTGATTATTAGTTGTACTAAGTGATAATTCCATAATCGGGTTTTAGGCCGGTCAAGGGAACGTGACCTTAGTGGATAGGAAAAGGCTTAATAGAACGATAGCCTAAGAGTTATCTAGAGTTGCAGTGAGGGCGAAAATTGCCAAATCGATCGTGACGCGCTAACCTCTCACGCGTTAACATAAACTCGTAGAATATAACAATCGGGAAAGAAAAAAACATATACGTAAATCAGTGCGCGATGGAAAATGCCGATCGGCGGAAATAATTCCACATTATCAGGACCCGTACAAGTCCGGCCGCGAGTCGCTTCTGGTTACTACTGTGTAACATAACAAAATCGGTAATACAAGTGAATAATTTAAAGGTTAGGCGCGAGTTGGGTCCAGGCAAAACCTTGGGGATCACCATAACTGGGCTCGACGATAAAAACATCTAACGCGAATACGGCCGTGTCAGTGGCGCAAGCTTGGGGATCACCATACCCTGGCACGACCGTGCCCATTCCTATAATCGACCGCGAATTGTAACATAACAGAAATCGGTAATACGAGTGAATAATTTAAAGGCTAGGCGCGAGTTGGGTCCAGGCAAAACCTTGGGGATCACCATAACTGGGCTCAACGATAAAAACATCTAACGCGAATACGGCCGTGTCAGTGGCGTAAGCTTGGGGATCACCATACCCTGGCACGACCGTGCCCATTCCTATAACCGACCGCGAGTTGTAACATAACAGAAATCGGCAATACGAGTAAATAATTTAAAGGCTAGGCGCGAGCTGGGTCCAGGTAAAACCTTGGGGATCACCATAACTGGGCTCAGCGATAATAACATCTAACGCGAATACGGCCGTGTCAGTGGCGTAAGCTTGGGGATCACCATACCCTGGCACGACCGTGCCCATTCCTATAACCGACCGCGAGTTGTAACATAACAGAAATCGGTAATACGGGCACGAACCAAACGTGGTAAGAATCGCGTCGAAGTACCTATCAGGTGGCGATCATATAGAGGGGGTCGGACCTAAATAGAAAGATCAATAAGCCACACAGGCGAGGCGGGTCACAGAATTAGAAGCTTTAGGTTAAGTTTAGCCGTAGTTAACTAGGGTAATTTTAAGTTAGTCATAAGTCCAGTTGTAAATTGTTAAATAAAGAATACCACTGAAATCGGAGACTACCTGAGTTTGATTTGGCGTCGAAGATAGAAATAATTGTGGCGGACCTCGGATCCGGCGAGCGCATCCTCGGTAAAAATTTAGGTCCTTACAATGTGTTGAATCAAATTCTTTATTTTTTTATCCTGAGTACGCATTCTGAAGAAAGAAAACGGTAACATGCAAAAACACGATTTTTTGGCCAAAAAAAGAGGTTCAGGAGAACCAAAACCGCTTCAAATAATTTTTAAGAATCCCTTCTACTTTTGAGTCGGTGTACTTTTAGTCGAAATCTAATTTATGATCCGGCTTAACGTACATATTTATTTTTTAAAATACTGGACAATATTTGAAACTTGCATTCACAACAGATAACTGCAATGAGTATCCGACAGAATTCGGATACTCAAATCATACCCGAGTGTCGTGCTGTTATCAACTCTATCCATACTTAATAATATGTGTTAAATACTTACAGGCATTTAGTTCATTAGCATTTTTTCGGGTATAAGTACATTCTCATATCCGAGAGCGGCATGATCCGATCCACTTCGAGCCGTTTTCAATGAGTGCGTTGAGTCAGTTTATTACAAAGGCGCTCGATCCGAATGTATTTTGAGTGTACTGTTGAACCCTTTAAAGAATACACTTTTCAGTTCAGTAGTTAATTTAAGACTGTTTATTTAATAATGATTTCTGTTGAACGAAAGGTAAGGAAAATATATAATCATGAATCACTAGTTCACTTCAAGCGCAACTTGAGATAGGTGACTAAACGCTGGTAACTCAAGTGCCTTGGAATGTTGTAAGTATGCTTAATCAGCTTGACAATTTGGTAATATCAAAATGTCAAGTGATGCATGTTTAGGTTATTGACTCGTTTAGGTTATTGACTGTATTTTCCCTACACCTCCCTTTTTTAAAGAGAAAGCTTTTATAGAGATCGCTTATCAGACGATGTCGATAAAAGCTTTCTTTTACTTTCACAATAATATAATTATAATTTATTAAGTTTAATATCTTTATGTTTAAAGATTTATGATTTTACAAATTATTATAATTGGAGTAATAATATAATTTAATAGTAACTTATAATCTAAATTATATTGAAAGACATTTATAAAAAGTTGTTACCAAAATAAATGTAGTACATTCAATATATTGTTGTACTGACTGATAAATTTAATTTTAAAGTATTCAAAACTAGTCTATGTATTAAATATAAAAATATGTATATATATTTATATATATATATATGGAGTTATTGAGAAGTATTATAAAACAATTTTATATTTTGTTTGTTAATTTTTTGTTTCTTTCCTCTTAATTCAATAATAACATTATTTTTATTGTCAATATCAATTACTTTTAATGGTCCCTTGTAAACTGGTTCTAATTTGTGTGCTGTGTGATTTTTGATAAATATTTCTTGACCTATGGTAATGTTTGTATTGTTGGTGTTTTGGTCATTTAATTGTTTTTGATTATGTTTTGCTTTATTAATT
Source organism: Dichetophora obliterata (assembly GCA_963920525.1). Lineage (NCBI taxonomy): Eukaryota > Metazoa > Arthropoda > Insecta > Diptera > Sciomyzidae > Dichetophora > Dichetophora obliterata. Next base: position 189,229,019 of record OY986438.1, read on the forward strand.
AAGTTTTGTGCTCTTGTTAAAGCGGTTTGTAGTCGGAATTTTACTTCTTTTGAATAATTTTCAAAATTATATATAGTATCTACTGTTTCAAAAGGTATTAGTGGGTTGTGGTTTGGAACGTTTGGGAAAATTAATTCAAATGGACAATATCCATGTACTTTGGAGGGTGTTGTGTTAAAAGTATATGTGAAATACTTAACCCATTCATCCCAATCGTTTCTGGATGCGTGAATGTATGAACGAATGTATTCATTAAATGTGCGGTGTGATCTTTCAACTGTTCCTAGTGTTTGATGGTGGTAAGGCGCAGATGTAGCTTTTTGAATGTTTAAAAGTGTTAGGAGTTCTGAAAGGATTTGATTATTGTATTCAGTACCCATATCACTTAGTATTTTATTCATTGGTCCATAAATTAAAATAAAATGTTCTATTAAGGCTTTTGCTACTGTTTTGGCGGATTTGTTAGTTACGGGTATTGCTACGAGATATTTGGTTAGATCGCATATTAAAGTGATGATATATTGATTTCCTTTTTCTGATATTGGAAGATGTCCTACAGTATCTATTATTACCGTTTGAAAAGGTTTCTGAGGTGTTGGGGTAATAATCATATCTGTTTTAATATGCTTTGTAGTTTTATTGATTTGACATTGAAGGCATTGTTTTACATATTGATTCACATCTCTAGTGATGTTTTTCCAATAATAAAATTGACGGATCTTTTTAAGTAGTCTGGTTGTTCCAGGATGTCCTCCGGAAAGAGCTTCATCGTGAAACTTTTTTAATAAAGATTTTTGTTCATTTTTGTCAGTTATTATGCACACTTTAGGTGTAAGTGCTATTTGTAACTTTGTAATAAGTTGAGTAGCTTTTTGTTTAAAGTTTTCAATGGATACGAGGTTAAAAAAATTATCATTTAAATTCATTTGAATTTTGTTTATATTCCTACTAATTGCTTCTTTTTCAAAAATTGGAAGAAATTGATCTAGATCGATAGTTCCATTAGCAATTGTATTCTGTATATTAATTCGTGGTGCTAGCACTTGTTTACCATGTTTTAAGTAAAATGTAGGGATACTTTTCTCAGTATTCACTCTGAGTTTAACCCACTTTTTAATGCAATTGAAGCCAATAGTTTCGAAGACCTTAGGCTTTTGTTCAACTACTTTATTTTCTGTGTTTGTTATTTTTTCTTTAGCTTTGGTTTTTGATTGTGCACGTGTAGTTACCAGGAGAACATTGTTTGTTGATGGGATTAATTTAATATCATTAAAGTCAATTCGAGACAGCGCGTCCGCTCCTGAATTGTCCTTTCCTTTAATGTGTTCTTTTGTAAAATCATACTCTTCTAATTCCAGACGAATTCGCGTTAATCTGCTGGATGGATTTTTTAAGGAGTATAAAAAGGTTAATGGTTTATGATCGCTGCGTACTATAAATTTTTTGCCATAGACATATGGTCGAAAGTGATTAATTGCCCATTGGACAGCTATTAATTCTTGTTCTATTGGGGCTTTGTTTGATTCTCCTTTCGAAAATGCACGTGACGCATATGCAACTGGAAGCTGTATACCGTCTTTCTCTTGTGATAGTATTGCTCCACAAGCGATTTTGCTAGCGTCGGTAGTGATATAAAAAGTTTTTTCAAAATCTGGATATTGGAGGATTTGTGGAGACAGTAGTGCTGACTTTAAATGTTGAAAAGCTTTCTCACAGTCTACAGACCATACGAAAGGTTCATTCTTTCTAAAATGGTTTGTTTTCTGTGATGGTCACTATTGGATGTGTTAAACATTTCATAATCAGATAAGTTTTCATGCTTTAAGTGAACATTATTCAAAAATTTATTTTCAGAATTTGTGTTGATCATTCTGACATAAGGAACATTTTTTGAAATTATGCAGCCGGTAACATACACCCCATCTTGTATTGTTTGACTTGGTATAATCAAATCAGAACATTCGCTGTTAATTTTAATAGCTCTGAAAACCTCAGCGCGTGCGGGTAGTATGAAAGCGTCATCCTTGAAACTTTCTAGCAATGGAATATCTATTGGATAATTAAAATTAAATGGTCTTAATGAAAGTAAATTTGAATTTGTATTTTGGCCATATTGAATAGTGACATTGTATGTTTTAAGAAAATCTAAACCCAATATGCCTTGAAAAGGTATGGGAAATGTATCTGAAATTATGTGAAATTTATGAGGAATTAAAAAATTTCTAACTTTTAAATCAATATGGATTGTCCCTAAAGAATTGATAGTTCCTTGTCCTATTCCAGTTATTTGAATAGTGTTTTGTGTGTCAAATTTAAATGCATTGAGCGAGCTGATTTTAATTAGTGAGACATCCGCTCCTGTGTCCACTAGAAATGTATTAAGATTTTTATTAGTTGATATATGGATTTCGATAAAACTACTTAAATTAAGATTCAGATGGAATATTGATTTAGTATCCTTTTTGTGTTCTTTTAATTTTGATGCTGACCCCCCATATTTTGGGGGGAAATCTCGTTTCCCGACACTTCCTGCATCATTCTTACTCGCCCCCTATTTTCAAAATGGTTTGATTGATTTCTATTGTTGTTATTCTGGCTTCTGCGTCGCCAGTTAATATTGTTGTTACTAAAATTACTATGACGCCCATTATTATTGTTGTTATTGTAATTGTTATTAAAATTACTACTCTGACGCCAGCCTTGGCCGCGTCCGCGATTGTTACGGAATCCGCTATTCCTATGGCTTTGGCTTTGGCGGTTAAGGTAAAATATGGAGGAGAAACAACCTCATTAAAAGAAGTGAAGTTTCCAGTTTTAATAATAAGTTTTACTTCATCACTTGTAGCATTTCTGGCAATTGCTTTCGTTGTATTTTGTACTATTAATTTTTGAGCAATATTCTGTGGATAGCCCTCTCGTATGTAGGTTCCGTCTAGTTTTTTCGTTATGTCTTGTATTTCCTCGGCATATGCGGTGGCTGATTTGGATTGCTGTTTAATGTTCATTAGTTTTGAACATAACAATTCAGATGACTCACCTTTTATGGAGGATTTCAATTTATTTGTAATTGCCTGTATGGTGTTTTCGTTTGTTATTAAATTCCTTGCCTGTCCCCTCAGTTTAGTTTTTATAACCTCAATAGCAATCAACTCATGTGTGTCTTTAATTCTTTCAATTAGCGTTAAAGCATCAAGAAAACTCTGCAACTCGTTTACATTACCATCAAACACTGGTACAATTTTTATTGCTTTATCTAAAATATCGTCCTCTGTTCGCGGCATTTTGATAGTTTCAATTTCTTCGTCTGTTTCTAAATCAGCTTGATCGCTATCATCAGTTTCTACAATTAGTTTATTTACCTCACAGCTTAGGGTAAGAGGCACTTTAATGGCTATATTATGCTTGTGGAAAACTTTTATTAATTTGTCTCTAAATGTAAAAAAAATCTCGTCCGCCTGTTCTCTGTGAACAGTTGAGTACCTATCGTATTGTCTGTGTAGGGTCGCTCTAATATTATTAAACGATTCAATTAAAATTGTTATGTGCTTACTTAAAGTTTCTGTTTTTATTGTCCTATTTTGACTTAGACATTTATAAGATTGCTTAAATTTAAGTTTGAATGGTTCTAAACTATCTAATATGGTTTCCCATTGCATGTTTATAATTACCTGATAACATGATTATAAATAAAATAATTTTTTTTTTTTGTTTTTTATAAATTTTGGAATTTACAACTGTTGTCACCCATTTTTTTTTTCTGCTCACTAGCTGCTACGTTACGCTTGTTGTTTCAGTTGGCTGATAAAGGTGGGGCTGAAGATGTTTCTTGTATTTGTTGTTGATGATGAAGATGATAATGATGATAAGATGAGGACACTTCTATTCCCCCATTCCCAATCGTTGGGGGGTGTTGGGCCTCCGGCTTGAGGCACTCGTCACTCTTTATAATGTTAATTAGTAGCATACTTGTGATTTTTAAATTCTCGGTTGATCGCGAGCAATGCCATTGAGGCTCTTTTTTATTGCTGATTTAATTACTTTAATAATATAAATTATGACGATCACTACTGAAATGATTATTGGTGTGATTTCCGCCAAGTTAATTCCTTCACTTTTTATAAGAGTTTCTTCATTGTTTATTTTGGCTTTTTCCGTGCTCAGTGCTTTAATTATTTCGTTTTTGTCGTTTTCTTCTACCGTTTTTCCTACTTCATACCCGGCGAAGATTAAGGGTATAGTAGATAGAATTTTTTTCCACCACGACATTTTTTTTCACTTTATAAGTTTTTAATTCAGTTTGTAAGTTTTTCACTTTAGATATTCACTTTAAAAATAACTTTATTTTTTTCACTTCAGTTTATAAGTTCTTCGGACTTCGAGTCCTGTCACGGTCGCCATGTTGAACCTTTTAAAGAATACACTTTTCAGTTCAGTAGTTAATTTAAGACTGTTTATTTAATAATGATTTCTGTTGAACGAAAGGTAAGGAAAATATATAATCATGAATCACTAGTTCACTTCAAGCGCAACTTGAGATAGGTGACTAAACGCTGGTAACTCAAGTGCCTTGGAATGTTGTAAGTATGCTTAATCAGCTTGACAATTTGGTAATATCAAAATGTCAAGTGATGCATGTTTAGTTTATTGACTCGTTTAGGTTATTGACTGTATTTTCCCTACAGTACTCTGAGTACTGCTCCTTCTCTGCCAACGTCTCTTTAATTAATTAATTAAATTAATTAAATTAATTAAATTAATTAAATTAATTAAATTAATTAAATTAATTAAATTAATTAAATTAATTAAATTAATTAAATTAATTAAATTAATTAAATTAATTAAATTAATTAAATTAATTAAATTAATTTAATTAATTAAATTAATTTAATTAATTAAATTACTTTATAAATTCACATTGTCTTATAGCTTACTATGAAACATTTTAAATAATTTCGCAATAAAATGCTTTCAAAACTATTCAAACATTTAAATTCCCTTGTCAATAAATGTTCTTCAAACATCTTCAATTAGCTGAAAGTGAAATATATATTCTTTGATTCTAAACAACAGAATTGGAATACGTACAGAGAAAATTAATTTGCTTGAATCAATTTGTAGTGAGGAAAAAGAAAAATTTTGATTAAATTCAAGCAAAATTTTGCTAAGTTATTATAAACTGAAAATCTAATTTTTACTTAATTTAAGCAAATATTTGCTAAGTTATTATATGTGGGAATAGAAAATTTTTACTTAATTCACGCAAATATTTGCTCAGTTATAATAAATTGGAATAGCACATTTTGATTAGTTTTTGCTAATATTTTGCATAATTTTGAAGTGGCTGAGAAGCAAGCGCAAGTTTTGCTTAACCACAATACTAATTTAGCAAACAGCTTTCTCCGTATATGCAAGCCATGTTTTTATGCTACACGATCTGTGCTCACTTTATCACAATGCCAAAAAGTATGGTATTATCTTTTTTAACTGTTGATAGTATCACATTTACAACCAGCGCCAATTTCTGGCAAAACGTATGAGGTTCACTCCTTTTTTTTCGAATAAAAACGAAACGATAAGCTTTTTTTATGATTTTTTTCTTTTTTTATAAAAAACAAGCAAATAATATCTTGGAATACTATAAACCACTATTTTAAGCAGTTTAGATGCTGCGCTTCATTGACGTTGGAATACGGAAAAACACGTGAAGTGGAAAATTTCGTATGGGAGGTGGGCGTGGCAAAATAGACTTTTTTATGATAGACATATATTGAAGATTTCTGACAGAATGCTTCTTTTATTGGTTCAAGACAAAAAAATATGGCGTTTTAAATATTTGTGTTGTATGGGAGGTAGGCTTGATTGAGGGCGGATTTAAAAATATTTTTGTGTGTATTTTAATAAAGAAAATTCCAAATAATACACAAAATTTAATTGGTGTACGATGAGTCCTTCTATTTATTGACAACTTTTGTATGGGGTTCAACCACTGTGCGGCGCACGTGTCTGTTTTCTGCTTGTACGTAAGCACGTGCAATAGAAGTTAAATTTAAATTATGCGCATGTGATTTGGCAACTTAAGGTTACACAAAAATACCTTGCAAATTTAATAATAATTGCTGATTGCAGAAAATGAATGACACGATGCTATCGAAACTGCGTATTATTTTTAAGCCTCAACAACGTTACCTCATGCGCAGCTTTCACTGTGTAAGATAAAAACAAAAAGCAACACAAGAACACATGCTTAGAAAAAAAAGCACAAAACAAATACAAAAAACTCGCTCACTATTTACTGCTGCGCTCTACTGCGCTCTCTTTCATATCTGTGGCAGATGAGCCGAGTGATTCGGCTACTTGTGTCGATTATGAGTATTTTGGCAAGTATGATAAGAATCAGCAAGACGACAACAACCATAAGTATTTATGAACCGAAAAAACCCGATCTTTCCCGATCCGACTCATGACTTAAGATACTCATATTTATTTGAGCCGCCGCATTCTAGCTTCTAAGAGAATATGAGTCGAGTTGCGTGCGCTGAGGGTGAGTAGGTTTTTGTACTTATTTTTTTCGGATACACTCAGAGTCGCAAAAAAGCTATCCGTTGCAGATCTCTGATTCAAAAGTTTCATAGAAGCCTTATCGAGGAACAAAATATTTAACCTTCATGCACAAGTGCATAACAAGCGATATTTATGTTAAACTTCTATAAATGTCCAAATTTAATCTTCTGGATGCCCAAGTGTTTATTGGGTTACTTAATCCCAATGCTTCACTAACTTTTGATAACGAATTTCATTTTATTCAACGAATGTCATTATAGTGCAGATTTATTTATCTGCATTTATATGTTTGGGTATATTGTGTTATTATTGTGTATGATATATGGCTTATAACAAAGTATTTTTTTAACTACCCAAAAAAGGCCTCAATTGTGCTCTTTATTAATGTTGTAATAATGTTCTGCTTGTTGGCTCTACGCCGTTAAGAGTAAGGTTTTTAAATTGTAAAAGTCGTAATCTTTCGTCTTATGAATGGTGAAAACATAGGTATTATTTGGCACTGCTTTCAAAGCAATTTCTTTACAGAGTTTCTTGTAATTATGGCTTACAAAAACACCCCTTATAAATTATGGTGCATACAAAGTCTCCTGCTTGTCTAATTATACCTGCATACAATTTCTACTGTAACTTCACTCATTCTATTCACCTTGATTTGAAAAGGTGCAGCACAGAAGATTTAAGTAAAAAGGATATCAGCAAAAGATAAAGCTAGTCGGCTTAAAACATGCAAAGTATCTGCTGTAGCAAAAGCAACAAAGAGCTATTTGTTGGTGGTTAGCGTGGATGATGTCGTCCTAAGGACACAATGTGTTGCTCAGGTTCAGGAAACAGAGTCTTTAAAATGTGCTGCTTTTAGCTTACATTAATTACAAGCAGTAGCTGCTACAACACTACAACAACAAAAACTTCAACAACATCGTGTATAAATTGCATAGCTTAGCTTAGCAAAGTGACATTCTTGGGGTCGTTCACATTTCGAGGACGAGTTGTTGAACTTGGTTTTTACTCGTATAGAAAGAAAAAACATATCTTCCTTTCAAGAAGTTTGATGGCAACAGTAGTGTTGTTGCTTTATGTAAAGTTTATATCAAAATGAGTAGAAAAATGTATGGTTGAATAATAAATAAGAGTTGCTTGTATGATTTTTATAGCTATATTTTTTTTTAACTAGGAAGCATGTCTTTGCATGTCCGTAAACATCGATAGCTTAAGACCTGATTTTATAAAATAGTTTTTTTCATAAACTATTGAAATAAAATTGTTGCTTGCTTAGTGCAAACATGGCCTTATACACATATTATTTATTTATTTTTTTTTTAGTTTGTATCGAGAACAAAATTGCTCAGAAAAAAGTTGTGTAGTTTATAATCTTTCATAGTTACAGTAGTCGATCTTTTGTTGCGTTGCTTTTGTTACATTTTTGTGTTTTAATTTTTTTATTTCTTATATTTTTTTTTCTATTGTTCTTCCACTTTTCATACTTATACCTCTTCACAGAGCCTTTGGATTCATTTTTATGCCATGCTTTCTATTGTTTTGACTTGAAGTGGCTAAATGTGTGCAAATACTGCAGCAACAACTGCATAAACAACAATACCAACAGTTTTTATATTCATATTGCTGATATTGCTGGAGTGTGCGTGCGTTGCACCATTTTTGTGTGTGAGGGATAGAGAGAAAGATAGTGTTGCTTGGCTCGCATATCCTTTTATTTAATGCGCTAAGGGCTTATATTTGATTTCTGCAGTTACAGTATTGTTACTGTTGTTATTGTCTTTTGTCTTCATTCACATTACTTTGTTGCAAAAGTAGATTAAATGAGTGGTGCATCAATAAAGGTGTGGCTGCAAAATATTTCTTCTGAAACTTTTTCTTGTTTAAATTTTTTGCTATTAAAAAACACTTGCCTTTTTTAATTTAAACTTTAAAAAGACATATTTTTTTGCTCTTATAATAATAAAGAGTGACAAGTCAAACCGTACCAAGTGGTATCCCCAATTTTTACTTTGTGATGAAATTGAATTCTTATAACATGAATCTAATTCCCTTAAACGATTTTTTAAAAATTTTAATTTTAGCAATTAGCTTTCGTATTAAATCAGTGTCATATGTTTGTTAGGGTGGGTCAAAAAATGTCTTTTTTTTAAGTGACATGGAAAAATGGGTTGCTATACACCTTAAAAAAATTCTCACCAAATATGAGCTCTTAACTATAATAGGAAGATGCTCCGCATCGCAGTTTTCTGCCTCAAGCTTTTAAATATAAATGTATTTGAAATATTCTAAGTTGATATAAGTCCTTAGACTTACCAATTTACGTACGCTTATATTATGATGATGAGTAACCAAGAGAGGGGTTCTTCTGCACCTTGAATATACCTAATATATACATTAGACCGACCCAAAAAAAACGAAGTGTGATTTTTTTTGCGAGCACAGGGATAAAAATGTTCGATTATGTAACGAAAACAAGCCCTTAAAATTTAGTAATATTGATGTTTAGTACTCTGCCAAAGACGTTAGGTGGCGCTGCACCCAATCCTACACCTATTAGTATATGAGATAGCTATATTTTTATTTTTACCCACTTGCTAGATTTCAAGTAACATATTCAAAAAGGTTACATGCGGTTGTTTAAGGTCTTACCTTGCGATTAGTTATACAATACTTTTTTTATTTAATATTATAAAAAGTAGATATTAATTATTATTGGTAATAACATAATAATCATCTTGCATCCACTCTGAGGGTTCCTTACTTAAGAAATGGAGAGCAATGCTGTGGATCGAAAAGAACTAATTAGTTTGTTGCGTGATAAAGTCGTGGACATTTAGTTCATTTATATCTTTATTCGAAATATCTACTCGCCCATATATTCGAACCCTACTGGGAGAGTTCAAAACTTCTACCATTAACTTTTTCTCCCGCGCACTGATGCTAGTGTCGAAAAATGTCAACCCAACTAATATTTCATTGAGATATCATTTTCGGCCAGAGAATGTTCTGAATGCAATCCTGGATATTTCGGTGTTCTCATATCCGCGGATTTGTTTCAACAGTTTTAGGTCATTCATGGGGGCATGGGTTGGTAGCTTACAAGTGAACCAATATTTTAAATATATAAAAATTACAAAAACATTTAAAATCCTAAGGGGAATATATATATCTTGAGGCAGTAGATGATCTTAGCCATCCATCTTGCGCGGTGAACTGATCCTGGTTGACGAATTTGAATATTTTTGATACTCGCAGGCTTGCCATTGAACAGTAATGCTAGTTCCAAAAACTCTGTATAGTCTTTCCGTGTGTGTTTCATTTTCAATTGCTCACTGATACATTTTAACTTTTGGGTTTTTATTGGTTTTAACAAATGCCAAAATGTCTCGTCATTAGATGCACTCGTGAATGATTTTTCTTTGATGTCAGGCCAAGCTCGCTTGAATTTATCCAATAACTGTATATTTGTACCAGTGGAACTCTCGAACAAGAAATCAAAAACTGAATAAATAATGCATTCTAGCATGTGATGTGCCTCCTTATGAATTCCAGTGTTAGATGCTGTTGTATCGGCACAAACACCACTGAATTTGTCATCCAAGCCCCAATAGAGCAATAAAAGATAAATCATCTCAGCTTGATCTACCCCTGTGGAAGATGGTATACCTTAAACACACTCATGCAACCTTTTTTGAATATGTAACTTGAAATCTAGCAAGTGGGTAAAAATAAAAACATAACTATCTCTTTTACTAATAGTTTTAGGATTGTGTGCGGCCACTCATTTTTTCCGTAAAAATGTTGGCTACAAACGTGGATATTGAAAAAAAAATTTAAATTTTTTACAAGAAGTATTAAGCCTTGAACATGAAATTTAAATTTTTTTTCTTATTGTTGCAGCTTTTTCTAAAATGTCTCTACATCTAGCAAGCGGATCAAATCCAAAAGTATTTCACCATTTTCAGCGACTCTAACAACGTTAGATTAGCCCTTAAAAAATTTCATTATTACTTGTGTCATGTATGATTATCGGGTTTTTAGTTCACTGAATTTTTATAACGGGTGCAGCGCCACCTAACGTCTTTGGTCGAGTACCAAACATCAATATTTTCGTACCAAATTTTAAGGGCTTGTTTTCGTTACATAATCGAACATTTTTATCCCTGTGCTCGCAAAAAAAATCCACTTTGTTTTTTTTTGGGTCGGTCTAATAAACATATATGACAAATGTCACTTAAATTTATTTTTTCTTTTTAGTTCACGTCTTTTTTAAATAAAAGCATATTTTTTAAAAAAAAATTTTTGTACTTTTTATTTTTTCATTAAAAATTTGGCATCACTTTTAATTTCCTAATATATTAGCCACTAGTTCTCTTGATCAGAGAAAGAAAGCGCTATGTAAGCGGTAAACCGGAAAAAAATATAGGTAAGGTTAGTAGGTAAGGTTAGGTTATTATTGGCCCATTGTGATACCACAGAATAGAAGAAGGAAGTAATCAAGTGAAACCTTTATGTAGGATGTTCTTAATGTGCCAGAAGCTGTAGAAACATGTGATATTATATTTAAAGCAAGTGTTATGCCTTGCCCTCAGTCAAATCAAGTTAGTAAGCGTTCCTGTCCACAAACTTTTCCTACCACCACCAATCACAATATTTCGTCGTAAATTGACGTGCTTTAAAGTTTCTTTGATAAGAATTCGAAATTCGAATCCAGGCCAGGATTCGAACCTGGGACCCCTGTGCGACAGTCAAGCGCGCTACCACTAGACTATATAAGAATGTAATTGAACTCATATTGCAACGAAATGAACGACCTTGTTTATTAGAGTCTATCGCTGTAACACTTAGCGTCTCTCAAGGGTCGTTCCAAAATATTTATAATTGGACTTTTAATCAAACACCACTGATTTCAATCAATCGTCATAGTTATAATTTCAATTCTTACTTTGCGAATACTTTACTTAATATTAGTTGCATTAACTTATATTGAAGTCTGAATTTTGAATTGCAAAACTTAGAAAAACGAGCGTTACTTAAAAATAATCTATACTATGGTTAAAATTATAAATAAAAGAACAAAATTTAAAGGAAAATATCACTAAACCGTTCTTCTCGATGATTACGTGGTTTCGATGATCGGGTGGTTATTTGGCCCTAGTTGGATGAACCATCGGGGTGTGCAAAGGGCGTAAACTCTTTATTTAAGACGCGTTTTCATGCGGGTCAAAGTCTTGTATGTAAAGCAAGTAGTCTAGGTCTTCAACCAAGCGAATGGGCGTGAGACCTGATCACGAGTGCTCGAAGGCACCGAGTCCTCAAAGCCACTCTTAACTTTTGGGAGAAGTTAAGAGTGGCTTTGCCTCCCCAAATAAATGAGGAGGCAGAGATTACTTTGGGGGCACCGTTTGGGTATTACACCTGCGCGCCGTGACTCCAAAAACAAGAAAATGGTTGGATTTGGCATAGCGTTGCGCCGACTTTCTGTTTGTTTTCACTTTACTTCACTTTAAATCGCGTATTACCTTTTGCACACAACCGGTTAACCTCTTGACTCTGGGGTTTTCGTAGTAGATCTCTGCAAGGACTCCATAGCTGGCTGTGTCTTTAAGCCACTATGTATTTGTCGGCGTAGAAAATCTGGGGTGTCCGTCTGATCGGTGATGGTTAGTTTTCGAGACGGTCTGGTGGTGTCCTTCTCCTCTTAGCTTGCTGATGTTGAGATGTAGTTTTTGTTGCTATCTTTCACTTCAGTTGATATTATTATTAATATCATTTAACATCATTCATTAAACGTTGTTAAACTTTACTACTTTTAGTTGTGATATATTTCAAAGTGTTACGCTGCCAAAGTTACGTATTACTTCTTGGTGGTTGGTGCACGAACTCCATGTTCGATCGCTTCTCGATAGCTTATATCACATTCTTGTGTTCTCCAAGTTTCCGTCAAACTTCTTATCGTTCATACCAATTAGGTTCAAATCGTCGCACAGTGAATCATATAGAGCATGCCAGCTGGAAAAAATTGATTTTCTCACTTTAAGAAAATAACTGTAAAAGTTGATGAGTAATGATCTGAACTTTTTTTGTCACTGGAAGATAGGTATTTAGTACTAAGCAGTGTAAAAAAAAAATTTAGTTCTAATAATTTTATTTTGATTATCAGTTGGTAAACTCAATTGAAATTAGTGCAGTTTTTAAGACGCAAGTTCATTTTTCTACAATATTTTTTTTAAAATTTTGCAATGGAAGGAATAATTTATATAATCTTATTAAAAACAAGTGTGAAAATGAATACAGATTTTGGAAATTTTTAAACTGTCAGAACAGCTATTTCTGCGCTATTTTTTTTTTTTTTTTTATTTTAAACTTCCAGAAGGTGGGACTTATTTGACACCGCTTGACACCGGGCTGATTTATCAGTATATGTTGAATATGTGTTTATTCATTATTTTATAACTGATTTGGGGTTTCGCACACACTCGCTTCTATTTAATTTCCCTTTTTTTAGAGTGCACATTCTCTATCATTAAATGGGAATTGTATGAAATGTGGTGCAAATTCTTGAAGACCGAAAGAAACGAAAATCTATTTTAGTTCGTTGAATCAAAATTATATTTTATCGATGCTGATAAGGAGTCTTTAAGATCCATTAAAAATAAACTCTCAAGTTTTTCTAACAAAATACTAAAAAAGTTGCGCGCTTGTAAGAACAGTAAGGAACGTTTGATAGAAAATTTTTGGAACTTTTGAAGGAAGAAATAATCTGCATTGTTTGATAATTTTTTTTTTATTATTTTCTGAGCTTAATTTTGATTTATCATAATATAATATTAAAGTATTTTAGTAAAACCAAATTAATTTTTTCTCAATTAGTTTTCTATTTTTTGTTTTTGTTAACACTTCGTGTAATACTGTTTTATATTGTAAATGAGCAAAATATGTTAAGGAAAGTTTAAAGCAAACAATTTTTTGAAAATGACATTTGTTTAATCGATTATTGTTGTAAAACTATTCAAGAGCGACTTGGTAGAATTTTTCTAGATTTAATACGCAAAAATATGCTCAAAAGTAACTTACAATTCTCGGCTTTTTTTTCAACGCTTCATAATGTTCCATATTTCCATTTAATTTTGGTAAAAAATGTACATTAAAGAGTCCATTTTCGAATGAATTTTCTTTTTTTGTTCTGATTATCTGGAGCCGAGCTATGATGTGGTTCGATTTTAACCTTTTTTAAGCACACCAACTTCAGCGCCATTTTTGTATTTAAAAAATATATGTTAAAAATAGAAAATATTTGTTTTACTTACACTGGTTATGTAAAATTAATATGCAAATAAAATTTTTAGTTTAAATAATAAACTTTTTTAGAAAACATCTGCTCAAGAATGACTAAATTCAAACCGCATTTGCCCAAAACCTCGCTTAACAATCACGGTTATTCATTTTTAATATAAATTAAAAGAATTTTTTTATAGCTTTGATAACCAAAAGTTTTACATATAAAAATATCCATATCAAACAGTATCTATGTTTAGGATTTGCCTCAAATTAAAATATTTAAACACTAAAATAATCGTTTTGCAAGTAGCAATGAAAAAATTCAAGAAAATAATTTTGTCCAGCTAGCATGTTCTACACGATTCACTGTACGTCGTGACTATCTTCAACCTGTGTCAGTTTGTCATTCCGACGTGTTGAAACACTTCCAGAAAAGACGAGATGGCCAATTTAAGTGATTTAACAAACATAATGGCATGAATGTAGCTTCAAAATAAACCATTGTTATTTTTTTAAAATTTTCTTTTCTATCCCACTGAACCATAAGCGAAGGTTTTGAGTAAGGTGAGAGTTTTGCGAACGTTTTTGGATAGATTTTTTTTTTTTGATTTTTTATTTTGTCGCGTAAAAGTGTTTGCAATAGAAGATTGATTACATTCATGAAAACATTTTCCATAAATAAAAACTGTACTTCTATTGCAAAATTAATCATAAACTTATTTTGAGTCGAAAAAGAATCATTTAGAAGCTAAAAATTCTTCATAAAGGAACCATTTTTGTCCATAAATGAGTTCAGAAATAAATCATAAATGTTTCTTGTTTGCTTTCTTAAATTAGTTAAAAAAATAATAATTTTTTTCTCATATTAGTAGAAACAAAATCTCATAAACGAACCATTTCTTGTTCATAAATGAGTGCAGAAATAAATCATGAATAAGACTTTTTTATATACTAAAATAAGTTAAAAAAGTTAAAAATATTAACCTTCATACAAACTTCATATAAAATTTTTCACCAGTGCGAATTGATTCTCGCCATAAGAAGAGAGGTGGATGTACTGCTACACGTTCGAAAACTATTTTAGTTTTCATCTATCAACAAGTCTGTCATAACATTGCAACATTTCTATCAAAAATTAAGATCAAGCCCAAATAGAAAGAAAACCATGACAATTTCCAAATGCGGAAAAATAACTTTTCTATGGTTAATTTTTAAACTCATTTCCGAAGAAAAAAAGTTCGTTTCTGAGCGGCATTTTCGCACGGCGATTGATTCAAAAAGGTCTCACTTCCGAGTGCCGAAAAATAACTTTTCTATGGTTCTTTTTTTAACTCATTTCTGAACAAAAAAAGTACAATATATGGTTCTTTTTTAAATCATTTCCGAACAAAATAAGGTTGATTTTTGAGAGGCATTTTAGTCCGACGAATGATACAAAAAGGGTTCTCTTATGATGCCGAAACTGAATGTTCTACCCGAAAAGGTTCATAAATGAATTCGAAAACGGTAGTTTCGGTTCACTGGGATTGTTCCAATTTAGTCATCGTTTAGATACCATACAAAATTCAAGAAAAAAAATACTCTAAAAAGTATTTCTCTTCTCTCAAAATTTAGAGCAGGACAACTGGCATAATTGAATTAAAATTAAAAAAAAAATACTTAAAACTTCCCCGTTTTTGCAAACGTGACTTTGTTGTTTAATACACCAATGATAATAATATCCCATCTAATCTTTTTCATTTATTATTTTTTGTACTGAGTAACAACCCTGTCATTTTTTCACATCAAATCCGTAAAACAAGTCGATATAAAAGCCTAGTTTTTTCTATTTTGTCCTTTTTTTTTGGTTTATTGAAAATTTAACTATATTTCTTGCTATCAATTGAAACGATTATTTGTGTAGTTTTTTTTTTTTTTTGTGTATTTTATGCTTATGAGACATAAAAAACGTAATGGAGGCGATAAACGGCTAACACAAAAGTAGATGCAAAAGAAGCAACAGCAAAAAAATAACGAAAGAATATCAACATCAAGAAAAATTCAAATACTTAGAGACCCAAATTGTGACCCTGATTGTCATGTTATGAAGTTTATCCCCACAGATAAAAACACACACAATGACACGCATTTTTTGCAAATACAAAACAACATGACAAGCACACTAACATACACACATTGTTGGACGCACACATTTCAATAGAGGGTGAAGAAAAACATTTAAGCGTTTAAAAATTGGTTTTTATAGACTTTGGTTTATGGTTTAGCATGTTGTTGTTTGTTCCTTTTAGTTAATGTTGCTTTGCATGTCATTGTAGTTAGAAAAATGTGTTTAAATAGATAGAAGGTTTGTATCTGAAATAAGACTGGCGATTCGAAACACACAAGCGTAAAAGCATGTAAAGTCTATCCTTAGCGTGTATGTGAGTGAAATGTGAAATGTAAATACATTAGTTTTAAGCTGCCACGCCTACTTTTCCATATGGCCAAAGGCAAGCATTAAAAAACGATTGCCGATTTTTGTCGCAAAGAAATCTTCTCTGTTTATTTTTACTTCTCCGCTCTTTCTATTGCTTACTTTTCTACTTCGGCTTTTGAAGCGATTCGTATCAACTAAAGTGATTATGTTTAGTAGCATTTTGGGCTACTAAAAAATTTTTGTTGTTTTTACATTTTATTCATCCAATAGTTTGTGACTATCGAAAATATTCCATTAGTATACAGATTATTTTATTTATGTGTGTGCATAAAGTAAGCACCGCAATTTTTTATATATTATAAACTAAAATATGCGCTGCAACGTGTGCCGCTTTGGAGAAGTAAATTTTTATGGCAAAATTTTTATGTAGTCATTTTTTACAGATATTTAAAACTTGTGCTAGAGCTAGAGCAATAGATTGCTCTCGAGAAATAATTCAGTATGCCCAAGAGATCTTAAAAAAATTTACATATTTGTCAGTTCTGCTATTTTCGGTTCAAATTTCTGCCTCTTTGAGCTCTGCTTTTTTTGCTTAAGTTTACTCTGAATATGTTTTTGCATGATATATAAAAAATATTTTATTCCCAATTGAAAAAAATATATATAAAACTTTACAACGCCATTTTTTCACATATAAGATCTATCTTTAATGTGGCTAGTTTGGAAGAGAAATTTCGTTTACATCACAATAAAAATATACTATAAAGTCACATTTTATACGCTTTTAAAAAAACATACAGTTTTTATACAGTGGCTCACAACGAAAGTCGGGCAGGCATTTCTTAGCACTTTCGCATTGGTGTCAGAAATGAAAATGTATGAAGAAAATTGCAATATATATTTTTTTTTTCAAAACCTTGTTTTTTGGTGAATAAAATTAAACAAAATTATAATTAAAAAATTAGAACATATCTGTGAAACAAAATTAAATCGAAACAAACCTATAAAAACAAGCTCACATTGAAAGTCGGGCAAGTAAAGAAAAAATGCAAATCATGGTCCTTAAACCTTTATTCTTGCTTTCAACGTTTTAACACTGTTGGAATAACTTCAGTCAAACGCAAAACTTAAAATAATAAAGATTTCTCGAAAAGTGAATTAATCAACACTGGCAGAAAGGCAGCTCGTGATAGATCATTATTTGAAAGAAAAATCCGAGAGATAAATTTACAAATCGTCTTAAAAACAGGGTTCAGAAATTTTCACTCACGTAACAGAAATCTCCAGCATAAATGAAAATAAACACTATTTGAAACACACAATTTAATTTTCATTTAATTTTTGAGTGTAACCATGGTAGAAGAATACAGGTAGATGCACCAGATGAGAGCATACTGCCAGGAATGTCAAAACGAAGCAAAACTTTTTATTTCTTTTCCATTCGCCACACAGCTAAATTTGATAGATATGGCAGTATGAAAAGAGAGCAGAGTCAGCGCTGTAGCTACCTCTATCCTTATACCATGAGTGTAACGGAGTTAGCGTGTTGTTGATCATTCAACATGAACTCTTCGTTTTAATATTTGCTTGTGCGTCACAAACTCCAACAAAGATCGATCTCAACAATTCTCTGTGATTCAGTTTTACACTTATGTTTGCTTCAAAATGTTCATGTTGGAGAGTTCAGGGGCCGAATTACAGCATCAGTGATCAAGCAAAATTACGAAGGGCATGACGAGACAAGTGCCTATCAATATTGTACAATTTTGCTCGATCACGGATGCTGTAATTCGGCCACAGGCCTTTGTGAAAACCAAAACAAAGACAATTTTTCTAACATGAACAAGTGGTGTTTGCAAAATTGTCTTTGTTTGTATCGGCCATTAAGAGACAAACATGCTTCTTATTAATCCCTTGAAATCTAAGGTTTTGCCCATTGCTAGCTTGTGGCTCATGCTTTGTTGATATCCCTCCTTTATATATGGAGCTCAGCAACTCGAATTTGTGTTAAAGGCAAAAAACTTAGAAGTTATAATCAACACTAAGCTGACCTGTACTGACCATATAAACAACACAATAGGAAAAATTTATGGGACTTTACGTTACTTACGCACGTCCTCTAACTTCACGCCTCTTGAAACTCGGCGCAGACTAGTCGTACAATTAATAATGCCTCATATTAATTTCTTTGATGTTGTCTATAGTCAGCTAGATTCACAATCCCAGCATAAACTTCTAGTTGCATTCAATAGTGCGGCTAGGTATGTATATGGGGTCAGTCGATTTGATCATATCTCTCAAAGAGTAAAGGCATTCTGGGATGTGGTTTACTTGAGTATATGAACATCCGCAACATTCTATTCCTGTACAATCTTAGGAACACTCATTGCCCTCATTATCTTTTTGAAAAACTTCAATTTTTCCAGAGTCACCGGTCTCATAATCTTATTGTTCCTAGGTATAACTACCTCAATAGTAGCAGATACTTCTTCATCAGCGCCATTAGACTTTGGAATGCATTACCTAATTCTCTAAAACAAATCACTTCACGAACCAGTTTTAAACATTCCATTTATAATTATTTCAATACTTTAAACCAATATAACATTGTTTCTTTTTCTATACTAGTTATCTCATCTTATCTGTGCTCAAATCCTAGCTTTCTTTCTCTCTCTCTCTCTCTCTCTCTCTCACTCTCTCTCTCTCTCTCTCTCTCTCTCTCTCTCTCTCTCTCTCTCTCTCTCTCTCTCTATATAAAATACCTCCTTCTAGTTGTGTTCTATAGTAATATATAGCCACTAAGATCATTATATATAATCGATTAACTATTTTATTTAATTTAATTTGTATATTAAAAATATCGTTTTCATATCATAATAGATTTATTGTTGTTTTAAACAGTTCTTATCTAATGTTAGTTTTAAACTATTTTTTAAATATCATTGTCCACATCTTATGTAGTACTAAAAAAGACCAAGTCTTAATTTACACCATTATAAATAAATAAAATAAAATAAAATAAAAATTTATGCTTTCATGAACTATCGAATGAAGTATAACGGGCGTGAAATCGTTTACATCGGAGTGACTGACTTCTGAGGCCCCATTATCACTCTCTTCTGCATCAGATTCATCATAAAAGACATCGTCATTCCAATTTTCGATTTCATTTGTACTAATTATGGAATTGTTTGGCATAATTTCTGCCAAAAGATGTACATTTACTTGAAGAAGTAAATTGCAATCCTGATTATTTTGACGCAATTGGGCTAGTGGCAAATCGTCATCGCTCTCATATTGGTCAGAGTCCCAATTTAACAACTTAGACCAAGAATTTTTTAATATTGTTTGTGGTACCTCAAAACAGCTCCCAAAATATAATTGCATCCCGAATTGCAAGGCGTTTCAAAACCTTATCTACTTTACCTCTTTACTTCTTCTATATAACTTCTGTAAATAAGTTTGGCCAATTTTATAGGATTTTGGTCCATTGGCTGGACAGCAGCTGAGACATTTGGGCAGAAAATAGGCAATTATGTTTCCATCTTGACTTTGAATATTCTGAATCGTTGCATGAGCAGAATAATTATCCACAAACAGTAGAGCTTTCGGTGGAATATTATTTTCTTCAGAGAATCGGACAATCTGCAAAGCAAAAAACTTTAAACATGGAACTAAGAAAAATCAGTTAAACATACTTCTTTGATAAATATATTGTGGAACCATTCATGAAAAATACGAGAAGTCATCCATGCATTCTTCGAAAAGTCATAATGCAGTAGGTTATCAAATCCCTTGAAACACCTTGGTTTTTTTGCTTTTCCGATAACTAATGACTTTAATTTGTGCGAGCCATCAGAATTAGCGCCTAGGAAAAATAAAATAGGTTTTTTTTTAATTTTATATCCTTGGACTTTTTTCACAAGCAGCGACGAATGTTTTATTTGGTAAGCAACGGAAAAATAGTCCACTTTCATCAGCATTATATGTTTGGGTTTCCATTAACCACATTTCCGCCACTTTTGCACAAAATCTATGAAGAAATGTAGGCCTCAACAACAGCCACAAGACAGTATTCCGCCACCATTTTTTAAGTAACGAATTCCAAATCGGTTTTTAAGTTTAGAAAATCATCCATCACATGCATTAAATGAATTTTTATTCTTATCCGGATATATTTCACTGAAAATTCCCTCAGCTTTTGCTCTTAATAGAGGTCCAGTCAGTGTGTTCTTCTTTTCTCGCTGATTTAAAAACCACTCATAAACACGAATTTCCATCTCCGGATACTCAGCGCCATGTAAAGTTTTTTTTCGCTTCTTGATAGGTGTTACCAACAGCATCAATTATTTCTTTTTTCTTTGATTTTATATAGCCAATTTTTTAAATTTCCACGCGTTTATAAGAAAAAGTTTTCTTTTCGACGTTACGTTTTCAACTGACCCAAATATGAACATGGGCATCAACTTTCGCATGCATAAACATACATACAATGTTGCGCAAAACAATAGCAACAAAGTCAGTACGCTGCTACAAAATCGTGTATCTTTTTAAATATTAGGTACACACAAAAATGATTATAGGAACCAAAGCATATATTCCACATCATATTAAAAACAAATCATATTCAAATTTGGTTTTGTTTTCTTTATTTAATTTAAAATTAATGTGATTTCATTCAGTTTGTCTGAGAGCAAAACAAAAGCAACATAATTTATATTTGGTGTAAGATTCATTATTCTTGATAACCGCTGCACATCTGAGCGACATCGACTCTATTAAATTAGACATGTTGGTATTAGGTATATGTTCCCAATTAACTTTCAGGGCTTCATACAGTGCTGTCTTATTGGAAAACCTTTGACCAGAAACTTTTACCTTCAAAATCCCGAAAAGATTTTCAATGGGATTCAAGTCATTGTGACTGTGCCGGCCAATCAAGGACTTGAATACCATTGCCTCTTATGTAATCTTTGATGAGCTTTGAAGTGTGCTTTGGGTCGTTGTCGGGCTGAAACGTTCACTGAAGTGACTTATTCCACTCTGAATGTGGTTGCATCTTGCTTCCTAAAATGTCATTATATATAAATCAATCCATAATTCCATCGATTTTTTGAAATGGTTTAACTTCATTATTGAAAAAACAAGTGCAGACCATAATGCCACCGCCCCCATGCTTAAAATTTATTTTGCAGTCTTGGGCTTCAAGTCGTGTACCTGGGTGGCGCAGTACCGTGCACATCCCATCTGAATTAATCAAGTTGAACTTTGATTCATCGCAAAAAAAAACAGTTTTCCATTTTTGAACGGTCCAATTTAGGTGCTATTTTGCAAGACTGAGTCTAAAAAACAATAAATTGCAACTCGCTGTCACAATTTCCCACAGAATTGTTTAAATTATAACACCTCACCTTGTTTTTTATGCTTAGCTGTAAGCAAAGGTTTCTCTGCCGGTCTGTTACTTCTTTAATCGTTCTCAAAGGCTCGTCATCAAACAGAGCTGTGATGGATATCTAAATCAAGTGTTCGAACAACCTCTTTGGATGTGGCAAATGCATTTCGTTTGAACACGCCACAAATGTTCCTGTCTTGCGCGGCCGCCATGTTTAATGTACCGTTGTTACGTCTTTTGTGATGGTATATTTCTTTATTAATCTGCAAACTATTGACCGATTAATATCAAACTGTTTCACGTTAGATATTTGTGAATTTCCGTTTTTATATTCGGAAATAATTTTCAATTTAAGAGCTTCACAGTATTTAAAACGTGCCATTATAAATGGAACAGTCAATGTCACAATTAGCGCAAAAACAAAATTAAACTTAAATGTTTATGACTTACAAACAACACGTGCTTTACAATAACGGAACTTTTACCGGTAGTTCTTGGAACTTTTGTTCTCTTTTTACATTTTTCAAGTTTTGTTGCTTTCGTTTTGCTCTCAGACAAATTGAATGTAGCCACATTAATTTGAAATTTAATTAAAAAAAAAACAAAGCCAAATTTGAATTTGATTTGTTTTATATATGATGTATGAATATATGCTTTGATTCCTATAATCATTTTTGTGTGTCCCCAACAGTAAAAAAAATACACGATATTGTTGCAGCGCACTTATTTGGTTGCTATTGTTTTGCGCAACACTGTACATGTGACCGAATTGTACTTACAACGTATAATTCGGTTATTCCCTTTTTTAAATTTATATCAATGAGCAAAAGATCACTTATGAATTTAATAAAATAAAGAAACATCCAGAAATTAGAACCACAGGTTCAGAGTGTGCAATGCATAGAAATAGCAGGTTCTAATTTCTGAACAGTTCGAATTTGTAAGAGTTTTAATTTGTGAGAGGCTACTGTGTGTCCTGTTTGTTTGATTGCGTATCAAACATATAAAATTTGTTATTTTTTCATATAAATTTCTAAATTTTCTATCATTTTTTTTTCTATCTACTGTGTATAGATAACACTTACTCCAGAATCTGTTCGTTTTCTTTTTATTGCTATTAAATCAACTAAATTTTTAAACTTGACTACTTAACGTATTTAAATCATTCTTTGTTTTTCATGTTGTTAATATCAGCAATAAATATTTTGATAAAATGCAACAATATTTCTTCTAGAGTTTCATATATCAATTATCTATACTAAAACGTTTGGTATTTTGGAAAATATTCAGTACAAAACTTTAAAAACTGCAATTTCGTAAAAATTACAAGGCAGTATATAAAGACAATAACTACCACAAAGAGAAAGATATCAAACAATCCTTTTAGATTAACATAATTAAGATTAAGTTTAATTTACTTCAAACTATAGATTTGCATACCTACTTTTACAAATGTATGACTTTTTTTCCACAACTACTTTGTCCACCTCGTTACAATGAACGCCATTTTAAAAGGGTCTTGAAATAAATAGGTATCAATCAAATTGGCTATGGAAGTTAAAACGGTTTAGTTAAAATTAAAAAGGAATATGTAATTGTTCTTAAATTTCATTACACATGCATAAATTAAGTCAAAGTTTTTAAGCAAGATATATGAAATCCGTTAAAATGACGGTCTCGGTATTTCTTGTGTTAACTTCGTAATTATATTTTATATAAATTTTTTATTATTTTTTACATAATTTTAAGATCAATATTTGTTATTTAAGTAAATGTTTGTTGACTTGAATTTCTTCCTATCACACACTTTTTTCAAAATTTTTTTATATTTCATTAATCTTAACTCCAAAGGAGGTTTAACTAAAAATACAGCATAAATTTAGAAATATCGCAATTATCTGTGCTGCTCTTAATCGTATTTTAAACAATTTGCTGCTTCTTAAGATTAGATGCATCTTCTAAGAAGAGCACAGCACACCCCACCACCTCTCTCTCTCATATTCTCCATACTCAGCATACGAATGCGCTATGTAACTGTCAAAAGAATTTTTAATGATCCATTATAATGATGGCAAGCAACCCTGGTTCATGATTATAATAGCAACTAAACACGCCTTGGCTCAGTTCATCGCGTGTACCATTTCATACCAGGTTGATTTTTGTGTGCTGCTCTCTTTCTTTATCCTTTTAATCCTGGACACAGGATAAGTGCTCATCTATTCACTGCTGTTAATCTTGTTTTTTATTTGTATTCGTAGCTTCATTTGCGCATTAATGAGAGAGTAACGAGAGTACGACCTTCTCCAAATGTCAAAATATTGACGTTGTCAGAGCAAAAAGCTTTGCAATGAATTTTCCGCTTGCTTCCGTTTGCTCTTATAATTCATTCTTTAGGCTGCTTTTAGAATGCTTTGTGTTTTGCTGCATTTACAAAACTTAAAATTGTAGAACATAACCGAAATTGCAGTTTGCTGTAAACATTATTTGTAAAATTATTTTTAATTATTCTTCAATGACCTGTTTTAAGCAAAAATTTGTATGGTCTTTTCACCATCACTTTCATTATAAAATATGTACTTCATTGTTTCGTTATTTTAATGTTGTGTTCTATCTTGTTTATTCTTTTTTCGACACGAACTTCCTTTCGTCGTATTGTTTTATGTTATCAAATGCATAAATATCAAATGCACGTCCTCTGTTGTCTTTCTTTTCAATTTCTTAAGCGTGGCAGTTGATACAAAAATATATGATAAGCCGCGTTGCCGGATGTTTAAAAAATTCTTATGTCTGTGCATTTGCATACATAACAAATGATATGTATCTTTTAAGGCTACAGAGTCAAGACTTCCTTTTAGTAAGAAAGGGTAATATGAACCATAAGTAAATTTAAATTCAAAATAATATTATCATAGTACGTATGTGGAACTATTATAAACTAGCTGAAACCCGGCGCGTTGCTGCCACTCTCCCTTGTCAAACGTCCATAAAATGTTATCAGTTAAACAGCATGTCTAAACTAAGGTCATATACTGAATTCCGAGACTGTGCGACCTATATCCACAAAGCTATTCGATATAACAAATTTGGGTTGTATAGGAAGTGCCTCTTGATCACCGCTCATAGAATGTAATCAATTAAACTGCATGTGTACATGGAGGTTGAATACCGAATTCCAAAACTGTGCGACATATAACTCCAAAACTATTCGATAGCACAAATTTGGGTTGTATGGGAGGTACCACTACCCTTTTCCTTACGCCCATAAAATTTTACCAATGAAACTGCATGTGTAAATTGAGGTCGAATACTGAATTCCGTGGCTGAGTTACCTATAACTGCAAAGCTATTCGATATCGCAAATTTGGGTTAAATTGGAGGTGTCACGCCCACCCAAAAAAACACTAAAAAATTTTATCAGTAAATCTGCAAGCGTAAATTTTGGTCGAATACTGAGTTCCGACGCTGTGCAACCTTGAACTCCAAAGCTATTCGATATCACAAATTTTCGTTGCATGGGAGGTGCCACTTCCCCTTGATAAATGCTCATAAAATGTAATCAATGAAACTGCTTCTGTACATTGAGGTCCAATACTGAATTCCAAAGCTGTGAGACCTATATCCCCAAAGCTATTTGATATATCTAATTTGGGTTAAATAGGAGGTTTCACTCCCCCTTGTCGATATCACAAATTTTCGTTGTATGGGAGGTGCCACTCCCTCTTGATCAACGCTCATAAAATGTAATTAATGAAACTGCATGTATAAATTGGGGCCGAATACTGAATTCTGACGCTGATATTCGATATCGCAAATTTACGTTAAATGGGAGGTGCCACGCCCCTCTTACCAATGAACATAAAATTGAATCAATGAAACTGCATGTGTACATTGAGGTCGAATACTGAATTCCGGCGTTGTGCGACCTATAACAAAGCTATTTGATAGCACAAAGTTGGGTTGTTTGGGAAGTGCCACTCCCCTTTTCCCTACGCTCACAAAATGTAGAGGAATGAAAGTGCATGCATAAATGTAGGTCGAATACCGAATTCTTACGCTGTCAACCTATAACTTCAAAGCAATTCGATATCGCAAATTTGGGTTGTAAGGGAGATGTCACGCCTCCCTGTCCAACGCCCATAAAATAAAACCATTGAAACTGCATGTGTAAATTGAGGTCAAAAACTGAATTCCAAAGCTGAATTCCTATAACTTCAAAGCTATTCGATATCACAAATTTGGGTTGTATGGGAGGTGCCCCTCCCCCTTACCCACTCCCATAAAATTTCATCACTGAAACGGTACGTTTAAATTGTGGTCGAATACCGAATTTCTAAGCTGTGCGACCCATAACTCTAAAGCTATTCGATAACAACAATTTTTTATATATATGTGGGAGGTAAAAGGGGATGTGGCATTTCCTCTTAAACCATCTCGTGCTCAAAGCAAAGCGTACTTACAAAATTTGAGCTCAATCGGACCAATAGTTTCGAAGTATTTTGATATTTTCTTAAAAGTAAGCGTAGATGAAGTGTGACCACGCCCATTTTTATCAAAGTTAATGATAAAAATATCATTTTCATACGAACTTATTTACCAAATTTTAATTTAATACGACCAAAATCGTCTTAAATACAGCATTTTTATTGATTTGTGGGCGACAAAAGGGGGTGTGGCATTATATTTTTCCTAAACCAGTAGAAAGAAGTATCCAATTTGGTTCAGTCGTTTTCAAGTTTTAAGCATCCGAACAAATCACGATTCATTTTTATATATACAGATATTGATTTGTGGGCGGTAAAAGTGGGCTTGAAAACATTAATGTATCGTGACTGCCTCTTGGAGCACCTACACAGCAAGTTTCACTATAAAAATGTGTAGAACTCCGGAATTGTCATGATTTCGAAAAAGTGGGCGTATATATATTGCGACCACGCACATTTTTTGTACAGTTACTGACAGTAACCATCTGAACAAAATTACTAAATCTTAGTTTTTTACGATCGAAACCGTCTGATATATATCCTTTATTTGGTTTGTGGTCGATAGCGCAAATTTAGCTTGTATGGGAGGTACCACGCCCCCTCGTCCAAACGTTACCAAACCTCACAGGAACACTCACTCTCCTCGGCAGACGTTGTTCTGCCATAGACCGCCTTACTGCCATTTACGAAAATGTCGAATAGCTGCCGAAAGTAACCATATGAACTAAATAACCAAATTTCGGTCTAATACGATCAAAACCGTGCAAAATATAAAATTTTTGTTGTTTTGCAAGCGGTAAAAAGGGGTGCTGCAAAATATTTCTTTAAAGCCATTTCGTAATCGAAACAAATCGAATGCTCAATTTAGGTTGAGCCTGGTGCATTTAACTTCACTTGATGCTAACTCCCCCAAAAGTGAATTTAACTTAAGTGGGACAGGCCTATTTTTAGTGCACTTGCCGAGAGTAACCATATGAACTGAATTACAAAATTTTTGTCTAAAACGACCCAAACCGTTGAAATAAAACGTTTTCATTGGTTTGTGGGCGGTAAAAGGGGGCGTGGAAACCAATTTTTAGTTCAGTTGCTGACAGTAACTGTACAAACTAAGCCAACATTTTAGCTCAATCGACCCAGTAGTCAATTTTAATGATTTCTCAAAAAATGGGTGTGGCTATATAGCGATGACGCCTTTTTTTAGTACAGTTGCCGAAAGTAACCATACAAACTTAGGTATCACATGTTAGTCTCATACGGTCAAAACTGCTTGAAATATACCATTTTCACTGATTTGTGGGCGCAAAAAGGGGGTGTGGAAACCAACTTTTCGTACAGTTACTGTCAGTAACTACACAAACCAAAGTACCAAATTTAAGTCTTATACTACCAAAACCATCTGAAATAAACTATTTTCATTTATTTTTGGGCGGTAAAAGGGGGCGTTCATTTTTAGTACAGTTGTCGACAGTAACCGTACATACTAAATTACAAAATTTTAGCCTTATACGACCCAAACCGACTGAAATATAACATTTTTATTGATTTGGGGGCGGTAAAAAGGGGGTGTGGCAAATTTTTGTTCCTAAACCATCTCGTACCTGAAACAAATCTACTGCCAAAATTTCAGGTCAATCGGTTCAGTAGTTTTGGAGTCTATAGACATCACACAGCCAGACACACATCGTTTTGCTTTTTATATATATAGATATTGATTTGTGGGCGGTAAAAGTGGGCGTGAAAACATTTACATATAGTGACCGCCTCTTAGATCACCTACACAGCAAGTTTCACTGTAAAAATGTGTAAAACTCCGGAATTGCCATGATTTCAAAAAAGTGGGCGTATTTATATTACGACCACGCCCATTTTTCGTACAGTTACCGACAGTAACCATCTGAACAAAATTACCAAATCTTAGTTTTTTACGATTGAAACCGTCTTAATATATCCTTTTTTTGGTTTGCGATCGATAGCGTAAATTTGGCTTGTATGGGAGGTACCACGCCCTCTCGTTCAATAGTTACCAAACCTCACAAGAACACTCTCAAGATGTGGCTTCAGTTTCCCTGAAAATTTCATAAAGATCGGTTCAGCGGTTTTGGAGTCTATATGTGATATAGCCACATACCCACATACCCACATACCCACATACCCACATACATACATCCATTTTTATATATATAGATTTATATTAATATTTAACGATTATAAAGGGTGGGTCATCTAGTGGTTTCTTTTTAAATCATAGGTTATTTTAAAACCGACAGCTATTTCCCGCTCATTATCTTGCCAAAATGTCAGTATTATACCTTGACGGAAAGAAATGAGACGCTTTACGCTTGAAAAACGTTGGGAAATATTGAAAACTTATTCCCAAAGTGAGTGCTATGGAGCAAAAAAAAGGCATCTATTCTGACGATGCGCATTTTCATCTCGGCGGCTAAGAAGCTAAACAAAATTGCTAGATCTGGGGCTCGGAAAAATCGCACGTTATTGTCGAGAAGCCGATGCAACAACAGAGAGTGACAGTTTGATGCGGATTGTGGAGTATTGGCATAATTGTACTATTTTTCTGCGAAAATGAGGCTGGGAACAGCGTTTCGGTCAACGGTGGGCATTACAGAGCCAAGGTAACTGACTTTTTTGCCGAAATTGGAGACATGAATTTGGACGACCTCTGGTTCATGCAGGATGGCGCGCCATGCCTCACAGCCCATGCCACAATCGATATTTTGCGCACCAAATTCCAAAATCGTGTTATCAGCCGTCTAAACGATGTCAATTAGTGACGGGTAAACTCGATACTTTTTGGTATCAAATATTTTTGTATCGAGTATACCTCGAAACTCGATGCTTTTTACTCGATACTTTTATAGTCGATACTTTTCTAAGAGCCCTCGTAATTTCGCAAGCAAACACTTAAATGGCTGCAGTTAGGGCTCTTCTTATTTTTGCTAACTTTTTGGCAGAGATAGAAGATTGCATGACCAATAAAATTGCCTCCCAAGCACGTTTGAAATTAGAAAAAGGAGGCATTTCTTGGGATAAATTAGAGCATATCTTGCCTCACAAAAAGATGACAGGTAATCAGAAAGGTTTATTAAAAATTATTTTATTTAAAAACTCTTAACGCTCTAAGACTACTTTTTAAAATAATGGGAGAAAATAAGTCGCATAATTTTTTCTAAGGTAAATTATAGCTATTGAATTCAAAAATAAGCTCAGAAATGGTGCACAGTAAAATATTTGAGGGTAAATTTTATCTTTTTTATAACATTTGTGTGGTATAAACTTTTTTATTCTAAATAATTTATAAATGTTATACCACTCAATATTATAAAAATAATAAAACAAATATAATTTAAAAATTTCATGTGGATATTATGAGTTAATCAAAACATATTCTGGTTCAAAAGAAAAAAATTCACCGAAATCGGGAAATTTAAAAATATAGTGGTTTTGATTGGTCTGACGAGAAAAATGGTCTGGAAAAATTTATAAGATTTGATAGTATAACTTTTAAAACTTTATATGATTTGATGGATTTTTATGTATACAAAATAGTATACAATTTATGCTCATATTTTTACTGTGTGTAGAAGCTTTCGTTTACCTGTAAGGTGAGAATAGGTGAATAAGTGCCTCAAGGCACTCTTGGAGCTTTGAACAGAAAAAAGTCTGTTGCGAATTCGGTTGTCTTACAGAGTATAATTTACAGAGTACCTTTGACGAAAAATATTATGGGTTTGATTAATTTGTTCAATTTATTTTTTATTATCACAGCAAAACACAATGTGCACCAGTCAGAATTTTATGCACCAAAAACATATGGCTCTTGCAAATCACAATAAAAGTGTCATTAAAACTTCTGAGAGCTTTTGGATCTTTTGCATTTAGATTGGTGTGTTTCTTGCACAGTAAAAAATATGAGCATACATTTTATACTATTTTGTATACATATAAATCCAAACCAAAAATGTTTTAAAAGTTACACCATCAAATCTTATAAATTTTTCCAGACCATTTTTCTCGTCAGACCAATCGAAATCACTATAATTTTAAATTTCCCGATTTCGGTGAATTTTTTTCTTTTGAACCAGAATATATTTTGATTAACACATGATATCCATATGAAATTTGTAAATTATATTTGTTTTATTATATTTATAATATTGAGTGCTATAAAATTTATAAATAATTTGGAATAAAAAAAGTTTATACCACGCACATGTTATAAAAGAGATAAAATTTACCCTCAAATTTTTTACTGTATGGTAACAGCTAAAAATATTCACATGATATTAAAGCTTTTACTTTTGTTGTTATTGCGAATTATATAATAAGTGCCTTGAGACACTCTTACGTGTTAGAGGGTTAAGTTAAAAAATAAAACTCTCTTTCTTTGTTTTCTGCTATCGACAAAACCAGTCCAGCTTTAGAAAAAGACACTGGTTCAGTCCTGTTATTAGTGATATGATTCTGGTTCTTAAAGCTTTAGTTTTGGCGTCGAAATCTGCACAAATAGAGTCAACGTCTATTGCGTCTGGTTTTCAATTTCACTTTATTTCATGAGACTCATTAGTTTTTTAGCAGGTTCTTACGCCGTGACATGAGCGCTCTAGTTTTTTTAGAAATGACTGTAAACCTCTAATATAAGAACTTTTGAAATCGTAACTTATTTTCTCCATTCATTTCGGATATTATTTCATCGGAAGGTTTCAAACATTCGCAAATGTCGTGTAAAATATCTTATTCATCTGATCTAAGCATGGATCCAGGATAATTGTAAGACTTCGATTGCAGTTTCTAAAGGTTCCTGCGTCTCCAACAGCCTGATCATCATATGCAAACTAGAATTCCATTGGGTAGGAGTATCCATTAGAAGTTTTAATTGTGGCTTATTCATATTTTTTTCACTTAATTTCTAAAATTGGAGGCAGTGGATGCAAACCACCTTTTGCTCTTAAGCACAGCAGGGCTATTCACCGTACTTCAATTTTTAATTTAATATAGAGAAAAAACAAAAAGCATCGAGTCTTTTTTAAGTATCAAATATAAAATACTCGATACCGAAAAAATTTCACATCACTAATGTCAATTAGCCTCCTCGGAGCTGCGATTTGACCTCTTCGAACTTTATTTTTGTGGGGAACCGAGAAGGACCGATGTTATGCCAACAATCCGGAAACGATTAAAGCACTTAAGGCCAATATTATCCCAACAATCCCTGAGTTATAGTCTGAAACCATCAACAAGGTCTTGGAAAAGTGGAGTGAAAGAATACGCTACTGCGAAACCAACCGAGGCAGCCACTCAAAAGACGTTTTGTTCCATTATTAATGGAAAGGTTTAAAATGTAATAAAGCCACAATGGAAATATGTAAAAAAAATGGAAAACTGTAATAAATACATGGAAAAAATTAACATTTCGTAATTGTATTGCATTAAAAAAAAATAAACTTGTATTTGGGAAAATACACCCTATATATGAGAAAAACAAAAGTATTCTTGTATCGAACTGGCTGAAACTGGGAGGATGGATAGATATAGTTTCATACATAACGATACAAAATTTGAAAAGGATAATACTTCATCTTCCTGCTCCGGTTTTGAGCCAAAAACAGGGCATATATTAAACTATTTTTTTAAAAACTTCTTATGAATGGAATTGATAAATATTGGAGCGATGATTATTAATATAAACTTTAGTTAGTTATAGAAGTTAAAAAATCTTCTATACAAAATTTGATGTCGATATGACAACATCTTCTTATTCCAAAATATCCTTATATATCACAAAAAAAAATTTGTGTCAAAAAATTTTTTCAATTTTGTAGTGTATTTCAAAAGATTTATAACGCTGATTCCGATTCTGGCAACAGCATTTTTTATCTTTGTTCAATCTTAAGTTGCGTAGTGATGAATAAAAAAACATATACGTTTTCAGTGATTAATAATGGAGCATGGTAAAATTCTTGATCTAGTCTTGAATGATAAAGTAAGCACTTATCTTAAGCTTGACTTTGTTAAAATAGTATGTTCGCATGTAATTTTCAAAGTTTTAAAACAAATTTTAGAGTCCGGCTTTCATAGAAAATGATCCAAAATGCTGTTTAAAAATTTTCAGTTGGCATGAACCACACACAAAATATGTAAATGAAAGAACTTGTCAAGTGACTCATTAAAAACAAATTGCGCTACCTGTCAAAGTGCGCAATACCTTTAAATGTTGTTATAATTGCAGTTGCATTTATTGCAATCTCAATATTTGAAGATATTAAAATAGCCTATTCAACCTAAATTTCATTCAATTCTATTGAAATGTGAAAGACGGACAAACAAACAGACAACTTTTTATTTTTTTATATATATTAATATAGATTAGCATTGTGTATGTGTTTTCATACAACTAGATTCGCATAATTTTAATGTTAAATTTTTGCAAATAACACAAACATTGTAAGATTATAAACTATAATCTACTTAATCTTTCAAGTCTTTTCTAAAGATTTTATTACAGTCCATTAATTTTTAATCATGACTTAAGAATGCCTTAAAGCTCGTACTTCACTCATTCTCAACAGCATATATCTCTGGATCTAATAAAGATCTAGAAGAAAATTGTTGCCAGATTCGGAATCAACGATCATAAATCTATTAAAGTTGATTACAATATTAAAAAAAACATTAAATTTTCTCATCGACATCGTGATGTTTAAAGATGTTTTGGAAAAGGATTATTTTATTAAATCGAGATCAAATTTTGAATATGCACTTTTCTGTTTCATTATTAGCCAATAGGACATTCTGGAATAAGAAGATGACGTTATATCTAAAAAAATGCAATATAATCAATACTTAGGTTAATACCTATAACTTCATCTAAAAATCTTTGCAACATCATGTTTTTATAATTTATGTCATTTTTGAGGATATCCTTAGAGCAGGATGTGATCAAAACAAAATGATATTTTGTGTAGCACCCTGAGCCAAGTCGATGCTATGCACCTTTTAAATTCGCTCAGGCCTACTGCCCATGCACAAAACTTTAAAGTAGAACCCTGATGTGAAAACATCAAAAGTTAAACCAAAGATTATATAGTATAAAGATGTGCCGCGTAGAACATTAAAATGTAACAAATATTTTTCAGATCAATACGTAAGCTTTTGTGAGCGCGATGAAAAAGCTTTCTTGAGAGAAAAGTTTCCAATCCTTGCATGCACATTCTCTCTGCAATGCTCTTTCACTCTTCACTCCACAATGCTTCACAGCATAGATCACCACTGCATGGTTTCTCATAGCTAGCGAGAGTCGTGAAATTTAATGTTGTAATCAGTGTGACCAGAGTGGAATATTATATTCCACTTTGGCATATTTTACCTTCGGGAAGCATATTTTTTTTTATAAAAATATGCAGCATAAAAAGTGGAATATTTTGCGTATTCCTATATTTTTTAAAATTAAGAAAAAT
Source organism: Dichetophora obliterata (assembly GCA_963920525.1). NCBI lineage: Eukaryota > Metazoa > Arthropoda > Insecta > Diptera > Sciomyzidae > Dichetophora > Dichetophora obliterata. The sequence continues at coordinate 189,262,619 of OY986438.1, forward strand.
TGCAATAAAAAATGTCAATATTTTTGGCTATCGACATTTTATATTTTTTCATCTCCAAACCACCTTGTGAAACGCAATATAAGGAATTCGTTTTGTGTTTAACTTCTTCGTTGTCAATTTTATTGCAATTCATTTAATAACTTCACGCAGCTTAAAAAGTGAAGTAAATTTGCTTATATGTTTGTTTGGTTGGATTTTTTATGTATTATGTTACAGCAGTAATGAATATACTTAAGACAACATAAGGAGTATTCACGATGTGTTGTATTTCCCCTTGTATTGTGTATTTTGATAAATTTTATATTTGTAGTAAATTTTGTAATATAACAAAAACAAAATGCACAGTATTCAAAATACAACCCTGTGGAAAAAATGCAACGATGGAACATTTTTGTATTCTGTGTAAATTTCGTTGCGTATTAGATCAGATGATTGTACAAGCATTTCTACTCAGCATATAGCAAGCTACCGGCTACGCTGTGAGTTTATTTAATAAAAATTAATATAATTTATTCTTTCATTTCAATTTTTGTATAATTTCCTATAGTTAAATTATGATTTAAATTAATATTTCCCAACAGAAGTTCAGTATTGTAAATTTTGCAAAAATTTATCACAAATGCACCACATCGTGAATATCCCTATTATTACAAACAATATTTATTTCTTTTAACTATTTTTAAAAGTGGATTCAAAGCAACAAATCAGAAAAAAGTTATTGATCAAAGTTGGGAATCTGAAGAAGATTTATCAAAATTTGTGCTTTCCTCGCATAGTTTACCATTTAGCAATGCTAAGGTTGAGAAAATTTTTAGTTATATTAATCTTATTAAAACGAAAATTCGAAATAGAATGCAAGAAAAACTCTTAAATAATTTGTTGAATGTAAAAACATGGCTACATGTTTAAAAAAAGTGTTGTAATACCTATTAAATACCAGATAGCTTAATAAAAAAATTTAGAAATGCGAACTTCTATGATAATAATACAAGCAACAATTTAAGTATTGATCTCGAAGATGTGCCTGAATTTTAATTTTGTATATTGTATATCGTTACTTAATATTAAAAAAACCATAACAACGTTCATAATTTTTTATAGTAGAAGCCAAAACGTTTTAAAATAGCACATATAGTAGATTGTAAAGTGATATTTTGTTCATAATTTCGTTTATTAAGTAGTTATTTTTAGGTATTTGTCCAAAAAACGGCTTTTAAATCTAAAATATGTCCCATTTAAAAACGTTTTTGGTTTTTATATTTTAGGTGACAATATGTAATACACCTATATGTTTATGACTTAAAAATGAAGTTTTCTCTGTGAGAAAAGTATTTGACTATTTTTAAGAGAATATAATTCTTGAAAAGACTTTTGTAAAGTACAAATCAACTGATATATGCTTTGTTTACGTCTTATTAATATAATTTACTAGCTGATCCCGGTGTGCCTCGCTACCCCCTCGCACTGTTGCACTGGTGCTGAGAAAAGTATTTGACTATTTTTAAGAAAATATAATTCTTGAAAAGACTTTTGTAAAGTACAAATCAACTGATATATGCTTTGTTTACGTCTTATTAATATAATTTACTAGCTGAACCCGGTGTGCCTCGCTACCCCCTCGCACTGTTGCACTTGGTCGTTATCATCCGCTTGTCCCATGAAATAAATTTGTAAAAACTTAGGATCTTCATCTGGAATTGGCAATATTGATCCCATTCGGTGATAAATTTGGCCTTGAACTCTAAATGTTGGCATGGAGTTGTCTCGAACCACTTTAGTCGCACCAAACGATGTCATTTGAAAACACGAATTGTATTTTCGTATGTTGCTTAAGAAATATTAGGAATCCGCTGTTGTTCCTTTATAGTGGAATATAATTATTTTAAATAATAATCATTTAATTTTTCCTCTTCTTCCTTTTTTGAAGCCTTAGGGGCAAATTATTTATTTGTTCTTACCTGAAACTAACGATAGTAGTGGTTCTGGTGGTGATAGCAGTTCGGGTAAAGCAATTTTACCATTTGCGCAGCACATTCCAGGTGCTTCTTCATTTTTATATTTCTTAGCATTGCAGTATTGGCAAACTTTATTCATTGGTCCAATGGCGACTAACTTATCTTCACTGCAATCAATTTCTGATGTGTAGTGGAATGCAATCAGCTATATGATGCAGGGCTTCAACGATGCTGTGATCTTCGACTACGATCTTGTTGACGGTATGCCTCACGTTGCTCTGTAACTCGGCAGCTCTTGATAAAGAGGATCGCGATCGGTCACTTCGCATGCGTGTTTGACGTTGAGTAGAAGTCTCGGAAGCCCTTGATGTCAAGGTTCGATGACGGTCGCTTCGTAACCGTGTTTCATGCTGAACAGATGTCTCCGAAGCCCTTGATGTTGAGGTTCGAGATCGCTGAATTTCTAAGCGTGTTTTGCTCTGAACAGCAGTCTCGGAAGCCCTTGATGTTGAGTCAAGAATTTATTATTTCGTAAGAATATCCTATTGTGAAAATTTAATGAAGATCGGTCCAGTAGTTAAGATTATATTACGATTTTTAATTTTCCTAAAAAGGGACGTGGTCCCACCCACTTTTCTCCTGGTACGTATTCCTTATTATGACAATACCATATGTACCAAATATCATCGACGTAGGTCAAAAAATGGCCAAAATATGGCGATTTAAATTTTTGGGTTATATGAACGGTGCCACGCCCCTTTGTCCAATCAAAACTTCATATAGCCTATTATTTCTTCTAGAGTCACAGTAACATGCTGTGAAACTTTCAGGAAGATCGTTCCAAGGGTTTGGCCTCCTATAAAGCACAAACAAACAAACAGACAGACAGACATTCATTTTTATATAAATATACCAAATTGAAAGCAGATTAATTATAATTAAAGTAAAATGGGGCGAAAAAGGGGGATTTGGTAATAAAAAAATATATGGCTACCTTACCTGTAGATAAAAAGTATATAAAACTTTAGGTAAATACATATTACAAAAAAAGTATTTTCTATAGCAAACATTGTTAATGGTATAAGTAAGTATCTGAATTAAAAAAAGGGGGCGGCGAAGTGGGCGTGGTTCATAGTAATATGGCGACGTTAACAGTATTAAGAGCAATATACTACCAAATAAAAAATAATCCGTTGGAAGGAACAAATTTGTACAGAGAACAAAAAGTTTAAAACTTAAATTTAGCGTGAAAAGGGGCGTGAAAGGGGGCGTGGCGTAAGAAATGTTTATTTCTACCTCGCCTGGAGTATAATGTGTATACAATTTGAAGTAAATCTGTTAAAAACAATATCGGAGCAATTACATAATTTTAAAAAAGTGGGCGTAAAAGTAGGCGTGGTCGAAAAAATTAACCTATTAATCATGCCAGAGTCCCAGTTAAATGCTGTGAAAATTTGAGGAAGATCGGTCCAGAGGTTTGGTCTCCTATAAGGTACAAACAAACAAATAAACAAACACACATTCCATTTTATATATATAGATTTAATATTAACTTATGTTTTATAAATTTAAGTGTGATAGTAATCAAATAAATGTTTTTAAACTTGCTCTGTGTTTCTTTTATATGCATATTTAGTCTTATTTAGATATATATCTTTGAAATTGAAAGTGGAATATTTTTGTGGAATATAAAAATTGAAAGTGGAATATTTAGCATATTTTTTTTAACAAAAAGCATATTTTTTTAAAAAATCTTCTGGTCACACTGGTTGTAATTGTTTTTTTTCGTTGTTGTTGTTGGAACCAAGCCGTTGTGATCTCTGCTTGACAGCAACAAATGTTTTTGTTTGTTTACATTATTTTCCTGATGATTTCCTTATTTTGTGCGAAGCAGATTTTTCTTATTCACTGCTTGCTATTAATATTGACTATTTTTGATTGACGCAGCCAGAGCAGTAAAATCTGCATATAAATATATTCAGAATCTTAAGGAAAACGAAAACTAACGACATACAAATCCATCCAATGAATTCTAAATTGTTTATAAATAAAATTTTTAATCACATTGAATTTTAAAAAATTGATTAGTAATTAATTTCAATTATTATTATTTTTTTCGTTATTCAGAATAATTAATTTTTTTTTATTCATACGAATGCTATTTACAAAGAATGCAATTCAAAAAGAATTTATAATTTTTCAGTAATTAATTTTTTATTATTTTTCCATTATTATTTTTTGATTCATTGCCTATTCATATGTTATTCATTATTAATTTTATAGTCATTATTAATTTTTTATTTATTATTAATTTGGTTCATTATTCAAAAATGAATAACAACATTTTTTATTTTATTTATTACTCAAAAGTCAATGAAAAATTAGAAATGAATACGAAATTTATAATGAATAAAAAATTAATAATGAATAAAAAATTAATAATGAAAAAAAAATTAATAAAAATTAAATTAATAAAAAAATTAAATATATTTAATTCAAATTTTTATGACCAAAGTTTTAACAAAAGCACTTTACAAAAATAGTTTCAACTGCAGCGTTGGGTCAGTGAATATATCCTTTAATTTTTTTTTTCAAAAACGGTCCAAAATATTGAATTTTTACTCAAAAAATGATTAAAAAAATGTTTTTGTTGTATAAATAAGAACAATTGAAAATTACATTTCTGCGTACTTTTTATATTGTAAAACATGTATTTGCAAGAATATAATAAAAATATATAAAAGTAGTTAAATAAAAAATTTTTCCGCAAAAAAACAACTTGAAAAATATTGCATACAACATTATTCGCGGCTCAGCTTCAACTGATGGAATCGCCCTTACAATAATATAACACTAAAAATATCATGTGGCAAAACGGCAAAAAAGACCAAGTCAACACACAAAATATACCTAGATTATGTCATCTTTATGATACTATATTCTTGAAATTATATAACAAAAAGATAAGAAATAATGCAAAAATATGTAATAACTTTAAATTATGTAATGCTCCTAGAGTAGTTAGTAAAAAAAATGGCCTAAATTTTTTTAGTAAAACCTAATGAAATTCTGTTACATTTTGTTGGCAGCTACATCGTTTATTCAGATGTTTCGTGTATCAAATTTTTACATATCATTACAATTGCTTTTCAATATTATGCTCACATTTGCCCACATCATTCGCTTGCTGACTCTCATAAATCATATTTATGATAAATCCACATTCAAATTTTTTCTGTGCCACTTGCTTGTATGGCGGTGGCACATTTTTCTCTTATATTATCTGTGGTTAAACACTTCTTCAAAAAAATACCAACCGAATCGATGTATCAAAACAATGTCGGAAGTCTTTTGTTGACTCCTTTAAATCAAAACGCTTAATAGCGGCATATGCAGGGTTTCCGGACTTGAGAAGCTAATCCGCTAAGGAGTTATTCCTTGGCTTGTTTTGAGCAAAAATTTGTATGGGAAGGGGCTTTATTTTCAACATCCACTGAGATACAGGGTGTTACTTTACAGGTATTTCCAAAGATACTACCAAAGCCTTCAAAGTATCAGGCTTTCGATACCCTGATATGGTTTTTAGCTAAGATATTAACCAGACCTTGTTTCGATACCATAAAATTTTGAAACTGAATGTTTTTAATTGCATAAAAAAAATTTTTATAAATATAGGTTTTTCTCCAACAATTTTTCCCGTTTTTTAATTTTTTAAGTGAAAACTTCTTTAGGAGCGTTGGGCGATTTTCGGTAGAGGAAAATATATTGGCTTACGTCATTATTTCAGCGAGTAGCTTTCATCTTCAAGCTTAAAGCTGGAAGTTCATTCGTTGCAGTTGCGTTTTGCGTTCATCTACTCGCTGGCGCAATTTTATTGAAGTATGTGAAAGCTTATGGAAGCGAGTTCCATGCTTGTGAACATTACGCTGATAAAACGCAATTTACGCAAGAGAAGTTGAAAATATTTCAACTTTTCTTGCGTAAATTGTTTTTTTTTTTCAGCTCTTTACAAATAGCAAACAGCGAGAAGAAGGAAAAATAGCTTGAAACTTTCAGGGATGCCGCTTCAAACTAAAGTTTTAATGTTTTAAGATTTTTGTGTGTTTTTATTTGATAGGTGATTTATTTTTTATGCTAATTTTCAAACCTTTTCTTTAAAATAAATCAAAAAAATTTATATGTCACCGTAAATATATTTAAAATTTTATTTTAACAATATGAAAAATATTGCAAAATTTTATAGCCCTGCTTTCTCTGAACCTCGAACGCAATCATGGAACTCTACCATAAATACCTTGCGTAAATTCGCAAGTGAGTATATGGAATCAAAACGCAACTGCATCGAATGAACTTCCAACTTTAGCGTTAGCCTTTAGTTAGTAACGAGTAGTTCACAAATATAGATGTAACGAGTATTTAGCTACTTAAAGCTTAGTATGCTGTAGAAACGAAAAGAAATCTTCCGTAAGAAACGCATTACGTTTTTGACAGCGAAAAGGTAGCGAAATTTTTTTTTCGTTGGTTAATACGCTGTTGAATGAAAAATTTGTTCAACGCAGTCAAGTTCACAACCAATTCACAACGATTGGAGACTTAAAATGTCAAAAATTTTGCAGTCTTTTATATGTTCGTACACTTAATTGTCGTGGAAATTTGACATTCAAAAATAATTTTCAACTAACACATTCAACAAACAGGTTGTAGTAAGTATGTGTTAGTGTTGAGTCTACACTAAAATTTTGCGTTTAGAATTAAATGCCTAAAAATTTTCGTTGCTACAGCATACTAAGCTTAACGCTCTACTCTTTTAGTCAAGACACAAACTCAAGACAATGTTTAAAGTCAAGACACGGTCCATTTTTTCGTTCCAAAGTTTCTTATATAATTTGCTGATAACAGTAGAAAGCTAACTTCGCTCTGTAAAACAGCTGTTCGAAAATAACTAAGACGGCTGAACCACTAAAGCTATCCACCTTATATTCACCCCATATGTTCGTGTGGTGATCCAGATTGTTTTTTTTTAAGACTTCCACCCAGTTGGTGGAGTTGGGGACGCTTTTTACGGAAATTCTTATTTATGGACCTACTTACTTACTTAGTTGGCGCTACAACCGTACGTCGGTCTTGGCCTCATCTAAGAATTTGCGCCAGCTATTTCTGTCTTTCGCTTGCTGGCGCCAGTTTGAAATTCCAAGCTTCGTCAGGTTGTCCTCTACTTGGTCTTTCCAACGAAGATGCGGTCGTCCTCTTCTGCGTTGACCGCCGCTGGGTACCGAATCGAATGTTTTCTTCAGTGGAGCATCGTCTTTCATGCGCTGAACATGACCAAGCCAGCGAAGCCGCTCGATTTTAGTGCGCTTGATTATGTCGATGTCAGCGTACAGCTCATACAGTTCATCATTCCACCGTATTCGGTACTCGCCATTGACGCAGATTGGTCCGTAGATCTTACGAAGAATCTTTCTCTCGAATGCTCCTAAAGTCTTTTCATCTAAACTGCTCAGCGTCCAGGTTTGTGATGCGTAAAGTAGGACGGGCATGATGAGCGATTTATTTATGGACCGCTTTAGCTTAAATTCGCAGACCATAATAATTAAATAAAAACTGCCTTTGGCAAAATTTGGACCCGATAGATGGCGATAGGGTGAAAAAATCTTCAGAATATATAATAACGCCTGAACCACTAAAGCTGTACACCTTATTTTTACACCATATGTTTGTGTGGTGCCTCGAATTTTTTTTTTTGTTAGACTTTTCTAAGTGGCGCTGGGTGAAGTATTTACTTAAACGAAGTACTCCCAGTATTTTATTTTTATATCAACAATATTCAATTTAAAATGTAATAATAAAGTTTGGTGTAATTATAAAATAAAAACACTATCTTAATATAAAATATTTTAAAGGAAATAAACAAAAGGGAAAGGTTCAAAGTATAAACATTTTTTTCACAATTAGCAAAAAAATTCGTATATAGAAGTAAGGGAGCTCCGTGGCAGAACAAAGTCTGGGAAAACTAATATTTTATATTAAAGATTTTATTTCGGTCGGCAGTTCAATCGCTGCTATACTTTTTTATTTTTATTCATGCCCCTAAAGTACATCCTATAAAGTCTTCATAAAAAATTTTACCTGGAATGTCTTCTTTAAATGATTTTTTGCAAAAGAAATTTCTATGTATCTACGTTTTTTTTTCCTAATAAATTAGAAAGCACTAATTAATGATATAAACATAATTTTTTATAATTTCGCTGTTATGATAGTATTCCTTACTAAAATTAATATTAATAAAAACAATAAAAATAATTATATGATAATATGGAACTTGCAAAAATTTCTTATTTTAAAATACTTCGACCAGCACAGATTTCGATTTGTAACAAAAATATTTCAGTTTTTTAAACAAATTTAGTCACAAATGGGTTGTATTAAAGTTTCAAATAAGTTTCAAATCATTCGTTTTGTTGCAAATAAGTTAAACTACGGTGTTAATTATGTTACGAATAAGTTCACTTGTTTCAAAAATGTTTCATAAAGTTTTGAAAAAGATAAGTAATTTTTACGTTAAATTAACATTATTACAATATTTCTTTTTGTAGCTCCTATAAAAAATTTGTGTGTATTGTAATTGTAACAAATACAGTAACGAGCTAGCAACTTAGATGCGACTCAGTTGCTTTATGCTAATATTAAGTTATATCAATGTCACAACAACTAAATGTTCAAAACTTCGGTTTGAAGATGTTTTTATTAAGTTATAGAGAAATCACTACAACTAAGTGTTTTCAATTTTGCTGTGACGCACTAAAATGCCATAAGCAACATATAAATTTTATTGCTCACAAAAAATTCTGTTTTGCTTGTCAATTTCTTTGTGTAGGCTTCTACTACCATATAATCCATTTTTGTTTTATTTCAGCGTTCAACGAGACTACCAAATTGAACAGATTTTTCGTTGAATGGCAATGAATCAGTGTGAAAGTATGAGAATTTGTTTTGTTGCAAGATGGTTGAAAAAAGGTTTTCATTCATTTACAAGAACATTGGAAATAGTCATTGCAACCTTATGCTGTATTGAGGTAATAACCTGATATTCAGTTGCTACAACTTTAGGAAACATTATTATAATTCAAAAAATGTAGTTGGGAAAAATAGCGTAGAATTGAGGTTTTTATTAAGTTGCAAGAACATTGAAAATAATCATTGCAAGCTTGTGCTGTATTAAGGTTATTATTCAGTTGATGCAAGTTTAAAAACATAATTCTAACTTTTTATTCTATGCCTGATATAAGAACGATATATTGAGGTTATTATTATGTTGCAAGAAATTTAGAAAAAACCATTGCAACTTACATAATGTACTTAGTTACATGAACGTTGTATTGGAGTTTTAATTCAGTTGCAAGATGTTTGGAATAAAAGTGTTGTAAGTAAATACTGCATTAAGTTGCAATAACTTTAAAAAAATATTTGTAACTTTTGATATATAGTTATTTGCTAGAACAATGTATTGAGGTTATTATTCAGTTGCAAGAACATTTTAAACAAGTGTCTAAAAGCTTCATACTCGCCATATCTGATTTTTTTTCTACACTATAAACTTTGATTGGAATAAATTTAAATACGATTTTCTTTAGTATTTATTATTTTCTTTTAAAATTTTCATTGCAATATGACACTTAGAACTTAAAAAATATATTTAGCTGTATATTAAACATTATTACGCCGAAATTAAGAACTCGGAATATTTCTTATTTCCACATTATTTTTAAAATTTGTATTTTTGTTGTGTCGCGTGAGTTTTCTAGAGGTAAAACACAAACATTCATCGACAAAATGGCCTTTGTTGTTAAATTTTAGTATATAGCTCTTCATATTTTCAATTTAATTTCACATCTTCTTATTTCATTCCAATTTGCCTTTGCCTTTTAAAGTACATTCCAAAAAATTATCACTGGTTTAATGATAGTTATATTAAGGAATTGTATATGCAAAACATTTTAAAACTTTTTAAGAACTTATTTTTTTTTTTTCAATCATAAATATTTATGTCATCAGTACTCTTTCCCTGTTCAAAAATCTGTCATTATAACAAAAAATTACTTCAATAAACAAAATATTTGTTACATTCACTTTGTTTTACCTGAATTGTAACGTGAGAACAACACAATAAAAACTTTTTTTGGATGTTTCAAGTACGTTTCATCTTGTGGCGTGCAACTTAAGTTTGTACCAACAACACATTTATAACATTATTATAATACATTTTTCCCCTAATTGCAACCTAAGTTGCTACAAAATAAGCGTAAAATATCTGCTTTTTCAATTGTAATTGCGTTACAATTACGATTTATATCTGTATTGGCGACTCTTTTGCGACACTTTTACAACTTTTTTGTGCTCACTGGGTATGCCTCAATCACGATAAAACGCACCCAATTGATACAAAATTTATATTAAAACAAATGATATAAACAAGTGCACTTGCTTTCTGTAACGTAAACAGTTTTGTTTTGAGTTTTAATAATAAGTTTACCATTTGAGTTAATATCCTATCTAACACCAAATTCAGGGTTATCGTAGGTCTCATACCTTTAAGGCTATGGTAGTATCTTTGGTAGAACCTACTTTACCGAACACATTTTTTTTAAAAAACCCTGTATATCAGTGGATGTTGAAAATAGACCCCCCTCTCAATTGTTTGCTCAAAATAAGCCCAGGAATCACTCCTTAGCATTATAACACCCAAATGGTACTGTTTTTAGTGACTCAGGGCCGTTCGCTCGTGAGTATTTCCGCTCCCGGCTTATTATTGAATTGTTCCACGTTTTCAAGTAGAAAAAATTAACATTTTAGCTAAATTTTTCAAATTCATAAATGAAAAATTCACCTGAATTTTGGACAGTGTATTGAAAATAAGCTTAAGAGTCTGATAAGAAAACTCCAAGCCAAACGGACCAGTAATTTTTACAAACCTGTCATTTATCAACCATGCAAAATTTATAAACAGGTTTTACCATATTTTGTTTTAGTAACTTAGTAACTATAAATGAATTAAATAAAAAAAAATTTTTTGGATTAATTCACCAAAGTGCCATGGCAAAACCAAATTTTACACTATTTTCTTGAAATATTTAAATCACGTTAATGCTATTGGCTAGTCAGAGCTGCTTTAAAGATAGAGTAAGCTCAATACTATACTTCTAAAGGGTGTCCCAACAAGAGCGCAATTTTTAAATTTTAAATAAATCACAGATATTTAAAAAAAAAATCGTGAAACTTTATTATATCGTAAAGTAGACAGAATGAGGTTATGTATGGAACAATATATCGTGCAGATGGCCGCCGCGGCTTTGCTGGCATACACGCGATCTTTTAATGAAATTTTCAATGACCGTTTTGCGTAAATGCTGCGGTATTTCATTAATGCAGCGTCCAATTTCCTCTTTTAAGGCTTGATTCGTCGTTGGCTTATTCGCGTAAGCCATCGACTTCAAAAAACCCCAAAGAAAAAAATCTAATGGTGTTAAATCGCACGATCTAGGCAGCCAATTCTGATCTCCAAAACGCGAAATAACACGACCGGGAAATGACTGATGCAGCAATTGAATTGTTTCTCTGGCTGTATGACATGTGGCGTCGTCTTGTTGGAACCACATGCCCTCCACATTCATTTCTTCAATTCTAGGCAAGAAAAAACTGGTTATCATTTCACGATACCGAACACCATTGACTGTTTGCGCTTGACCTGCCTCATTTTCATAAAAAAAGGTCCAATGATTCCTCCAGACCAAAAACCACACCACACAGTGACACGTTGAGGATGCATTTGCTTCTCGTGAATCACTCGAGGATTTTCCTTACCCCAAATGCGACAATTCTGCCTATTGACGAAGCCATCAAGATGGATGTGCCTCGTCACTGAAGATGATTTTAGTGGCAAAATCAGCATTTTCATGTTGTCTCTCCAATACCCAATTAACGAACTTCCTTCGCTGGTCAGCTGGCTTCAGTTCCTGAGTCAATTGAACTTTGTATGCATGAAGATGCAAGTCTTTCGTCAAAATTCGCTGCATAGTGGATTTGGAGACACCAATTTGCTGAGCTCGGTGTCGAATTGAGGTGAATGGAGTTTGAGCGACATCATCACGTACGAGCCCTTACCACTATTAATTCGTACACCAATCATTTGTAGTGCAATTTAGCATTTAAGGCTAAATATTTCCCAAAATAATATTGTCTACACAGCAAATATTATACTTTTCTGAAAGGTTGTTTTATTATCTTTAAATTCATAAACAAATATGTGAACATATTATGATAAAACTTTTTAAAAACAGAAAATAACCGAAAGTTTATTTATTTTAATAAAAAATAATTTGACCACTATTAATTCGTACAGTGAAAATTTTTTTAATTTAAAACTGTGTAACGCCTCCTTTGCTTTTTAAAACAGCTTCTAATCGCTTTGGCATTGTATTTATTAATTTTTTACACTCTTCGGGGGTAATAGAGTCCCAAATTTCCTGAATTTTTGATTTTAATCCGCTAAGAGTACGCTGGGGATCATTTCGCAACTTCCTCTTCATGATTACCCAAAGATTTTCGATTGGGTTGAAGTCTGGACTAGATGATGGCCAGTCCAGAACATCAATACCATTTTCTTGTAGCCATTTTTTTGTTGTTTTGGCTGTATGGGGAGACGCACCATCATGTTGGAATACATATTCGCCACAGTCAGATAGCTTTGGTATTGACGGAATAAGATTTTCTTGCAATATATTAATATATTTTTCTGCATTTACTGTTCCATCAATAAAGTGAAGCTGACCGACACCCTTTGAGGACATACATCCCCACACCATGAGGCTAGCTGGAAACTTAACTGTACGCTTTAAGCAGTCTTTATGATATGCCTCTGTGGTCTTACGAATCACCCTTTTCCTGGTATCACCAACGGATACGTCAAACTTAGATTCGTCGCTAAATATAACGGTGTCCCATTGTCTTTGTACCCAAGAACGTCTCCCTTTTGCCCATAACAAACGTTTTTCATTTGAAGTGCAGTAAGTAGGGGCTTTTCTTTGGCCTAGCAAATATAAGTTTCAATAAATGTTTGTTTTTGCAACATGAGGTTAATGTTAAACCTACTTTATAAAAGCCATAACCTATATCTTTCATATGTTGTCGCGTCCATTCACGTTTTACGGGTTTTCCAATTGCTTCAGACCACTTTGAAGCTATATCTCTAACAGTGCTTCGACGATTTTTTTTAATTATAGCTGCTAAAGCTCTTTTGTCGCGAAATGTTATTTTGGAGACCCGACCTCTTTTTGCAACGTTATTGCTGCAATTTCCATCTTTTTCATATTTTTGAAAAATACTTTGTATGGTTGATCTAGCAAGCTTGAGATCAATCGATATTTCGCCATAACTTTTTCCCGATTTGACTTTGTCAATAATTAATAATCGAATTTCTTCACAAACTGGCTTACCACGTGCCATCGTTAAACAATTAAACACAACTTAAATAAAACAATATGAAAAACATCGCAGTTTTTGTTCCATTGCATTTCTTTATTCTTCTATAACGGTAAATTTTCATTATTTGTTTACATATTGATTTTAGAGTTAATTTGAGCTGATTTTATACACTGGACGAATTAATAGTAGTCAAATTAATATGTATAAATAATAATGCACTTAAAGTTAATTTGAGTTTTCAAAATATTTATTATTAAATCTAAAAACATTTTTAAACTAATTTCAGGAAAACAATATGAAATTTCAGAAAAGTACAACTTTTTTTGTGTAATATACTCTTTTTCATTATAAAAATGGCAATTTGTGTTCCACAGTCTAAAAAATGTTTGGTGTACGAATAAATAGTGGTTAGGGCTCGTACAGCTGCGACATTTTCGGCCGATCGACCTGGTCGAAGGCGCGTTGTTGTCTTTACATCACTAACAGACCCAGTTTCGGCAAATTTATCCATTAATCTCTTTACAGTTGACTCTTTTGGAGCATTGACCCCAAATTGATCGCAATTTGCGAACTGTAGCCGCAAAACTTTCACCATTTTGGGAAAACAATTTCACAATGAGAATGCGTTGTTCATTCGTGTAGCGCTCCATTTTTACTAACCTCGTACCTTCTACTAGCAAACAATAACAATTGTTCAAATGTCAAACAATGACACTTCAATGGCGCCAAATTTAAAAATTGCGTTCTTGTTGGGACACCCTTTACATATTTTCTTTAAATTACGAGCGAACCTAACTGGAATACTTAAAATTAAATCCATTAACTGTCAGCTAAGCTAAGTGATAATAAACTTTTATATTCAAACTTAAGTACTACAGATTCTAAGAATTTTATTTTCAAAAAACCAGGTCAATTTAATAAGAGAGCATAAAACACTCTTAATGAAAAGTAGGTGATGGTAAAAATATACCTGCACACTGCAGATAAAGTTCAAAAACCAAGCAGTTTCCATAACATAAACTTAATTGAAATAATTTCTGTCCCTGGCCGATATGCTTCAACATTATTTAAATAACTTGAAATTATACAGAATACACTGAATGTGCAGCTTGAATTTGCTTTGTTAAATTTTAATTAAACTTTATAACTTATAAACATACACATGCACACACACAAGAGCATTGCTAAGAGGAACTCACACACACACACACACAGTTCGTTTTCTGTAGTAGTAAGTTGGCAACTTTCACACAAGAAAAAGAAGAATATCCGTACAAAATTTGAGTTACTTGCAATTAAGCAAAAATCTTTTGGGAAATTAAATTTTCATTACAATTAATGTAGTTCAACGTGAAGCTGTCAGGTGACAAAAAGAAATGGCAAGAGAAAGAGAAGGTCCAATAACAACAACAACAACAACAACAACAACAGTAGAAAACACACCAAAACCAAAAGAAAAACAAACACAAAGACTAAGCCACTAAACAAGAACTGTCAACAAAGTTTGGTGTTTCAAGAATGTAGGTTGAACCATCTACAACGATAAATAGCAACCTTGATAACAACAACAACAACAACAACACATACAACAACAACACATAGTATAAAAACAGCGTTGGTGAAGTGACACCAACATTTGACATTATTAAGCGAAATGAAAGCTTTTCTTAGTTACTTACTTTAGCTGTTTGCTGTTTGCCATATTTGAAGCTCTTTCCATGCAGCGGTATTTTGAGTAGGTCTTAACATCTATGTGGTGCTTGTGGTAACTGTGGTACCTGTGGTGCTTGTAGTGACTGTGGTGGTTGTGGTGATTGTGGTGTTTTTGATGCTCTTAGCTCAAGCATGTCAAAAACAGCAGCTTTTCTTAGTACAACTCCTTTTTTTATTAAGTTCCAGTAAAGGTAAACAATTTTCTAAATATTTTAAGTAGTAAAATTTTCATAGCTTAAAGCTCAAAAAATCTAAAAGTTTGCATAAATGTCAAGAGGCTGTTTTATTAGCTCTGCCATGACAAGGCATAAAACATAAAGAAAACACAAACAAGCAGGAAAAAATAACAAAATAAAAAACAATAAACAGCGGGAAGTCGTGGTAAGTCGCGGATGGAAAGGTTATAATTTTTCGTAAATTATGCATAGCTTGATATAAACACATCACCTGGCTTAAAGTGCTTTGCGGTTGAGTGATTCAGCGGTTGAGTAGCATTTTCGCCAAAAGTAGGCCAACAGCCACAATTTGGAAGCCACTCTAGTCCAATTTTTTTTTTTTTTTTGTACAATTTGAAGTGCTACTTTATTCATATCTTTTTTTTTCTTTTTCTCTTGCTGGTGCCATTATTTTCTGCAGGTGTGGCCATTAGCATCAGCTACACTTTTACCTGGCTTCTCACAGTGTGTCGAAACGAAGTTTTAATGTGTCTTTCAAATACAGGCACTTTTTTGAATGGTGGGTGATAGGTGAAGGAAAATATCAGAATAATTTATATGTAAAAACAAAACAAAATCGTTGAGGAGATGTCTTTTTTTTTTGTAAGTCCATTTGTTCTATTTTTGTATAAAATAATTTTTTTTAAAAAAAAAATCGGAAATTTTTACATCAAAAAACCAACGATTTTCTGGTAAATGTTTATATCATATAGTATAGTTTATATCGTAGTCAATATTCTTTTGTTTCTTTTAAAACAAAGACAAAGAATAGTTTTTAACGTAATGTACAATTCACATTCCCATTTCTTATATTGATAAAGTTGTTGTGTAAGCATTAAAGAATTTCCGAAAATTTCAACAATTTTGTTGACCTTGAATTAATTTTTTGGATAAATTATGCCAGCTGTTTGATCTGAAAAATGTAAATGTTCGATCAATTTTACATTCATATTTGGATTTACAGAAAATGTATAGCATTTGAGAATTTAGGGGAGGTTTTAGGCAAACAATTTTTAGAAAATCTAATTTTTTTTTAATTGTTTATTCTTGTACAACTATTCAGGAATGTGTAAAAAACATCAAATCAACCTCGTTCATAGTACAGATTCTACAGCGTTGAAAATCCGCTGCACCAGAGTACATTTAACTAACCAGAGTCACTTTAAAAGCGTTTTTCTCAAAACATACTTTTTCAAAACGGGCCACACTAAAGCAAACAAGCTAATCGACCGATTTAAATTTTTTTTCTGTTAATCTGTTTGTAATAAAATTCTACACATCTACCTTAATTAGCGTCTTTGCAAAATTTTTCTAGTTTTTACACGCAACAATAGGGTCAAAAATAACGTACATTTTTCGGTTTTTTGTTTTGCATGTTTCATAATTCTCTAAATTTTCTATATTGCTTCGTTTCATTTTGGTAAAAAAAGATATAGATTCAAAGATTTGTTTTCGAATGCATTTTTGTTTATTATTTTGAGATGATCTGGAGCCGAGCTATGGGGTGGCCCGACTTTCACCTTTTTTTAAGCACACCAAATTCAGCGCCATCTTTATATATAAAAAGCTTATGTTAAGAAAAAAAATATATTTTTTATATTTTAGAATTTGTATTAAAATCATATAAAATCAACATGATAAATAGCAAGGTCATTTAGGAAAAAAATTTTAGGGAAAAAACTTTATTTTTTTTTTTTAAACTGATGATGGCAAATTAACATGCAAAGGAAATTTTTTTCTATATATAAAACACTTTTTTAGGAAACATCATCTACAATATGCCGTAATTTCGACCGCATTTGCTTAAAACCTTCCTTAGAGCTCTACTAAAAACATAGAAAAAACAAGTAATTTGTTGTCATGCTCTATCTTAATATATAAAAGGCAAGCACGATGCTCCATGTCCAATGTCTCTCAAACTGTTGAGCCTGAAAGTATGCACATCTTAATACATAAAAGGTAAGCATGCTGCTGCGCACACAGTATTTCTCAAATTGTAATTATTTGTTGACAGTAAAGTAATTTCACAAGACACACTGTTCTCAAAAATGTTCAGCCTGAAAGTATGCACAGAAATTATATTTTATACTTATCAGTGACAATATTGCGTTTTTACAATATTACGTTTTTGATCTAACTACCTCTTTTTTTCATCCTATTGTAACAAAAGTTATGATGAATTTAATGAAATTCTTTTGAGTCGATTTGAGTCGATTGTACCAAAAAAAAAATTGTATCATCCACTTTGCTACGTATATAAGGTTGCAAGGCCAGTTTGTAAAGTTGTGTATGAATATGATTGTTACCAATCTCTACTTTTTGCTCTTTTACACTTGAACTAATTTGTCAACACTGCTTCAAAACGTAAAGTGTTATTTCAAGTGGTACATTTGTATTTTGCAAAAATCAAGTGTATAAAAAATCAAGCTTTAAAAGAGAAAAAAATGCTTTCAGTGCATTTCAGAAAATTATAGAAAATCTTTAGTGTTAAACTTCAACTTTGCAAATATTAGAGGTAAGAACATGATTTATACACCGATGCAAAGAGCTATTTCTCGCACACAAGCTCCTGAGAGAGAAAGTGTCAAGCTTTAAAGTGATTTATTATCAAAATTACGTTACTTTTCAAAGTATGTATTTTGGCTTCTATAACGGCAAAAAAGCGAACTTTTTTTAAGAATTTATAGAACACATAGAACATATATAGAGAAATATCTTGTATGTCTCAATATTCACACTTTGAAGTAATTATTTTGCCTATGATATAGCTTCAAAGGGTGAAATTTTCATTCTATATAAAAAAGTTGATTGAAATGGTTATCATACCAGACTTAAACCAAAGTGTTTAAGTATTTTAAGTTAAGTGTTTGAATATTTAATTTAATTATTCTCCAAAGTCAAAATAAAGTTCTTCCATATTGATTTCAAAAATATTCAACCTTAATATTATAATTTATTTATGTATACTGGTTTATTGATATTATAGATTCAAGCTTCAATAAATATAATATAATAAATATATCCCCGGCAGACGTTTTCCTACCACAGACCGCATTACTGTTATATACGAAAATGCCAAAAAACACAAATATCCCAGTAGCGGATGGAATATATTCCGAATATATGAAGCATCAATTACCTTGTAATGACCACTACTTCCGACTATATTACCTCACTATGCATAAAAGGCCTTACATTTAACATTGAATGAGACAGGAGGTAAGTGATCGCCTCCCTTCAGCATTACCTAGAAGTTATGGAGTAACATACTACTTGTATTAAGTTATAAAATCACTGCATTACTTTTTCTTGTATGCTACATTACAGGTAATGAGGTATGAATTAATTACTTCTGCTATATGCAGACGCATTACTTTTTGAAAAAGTAATGTTTTAGTCTAATACGTCCCAAAATGTTTTAAAGAAACCATTTTCATTGGTTTTAGGGCGATAAAAGTGGGCGTGGAAACCAATTTTTAGCACAGTTGATGACAGTAACCATACAAACTAGGCCAAAATTTTAGCTCAATCGGCCCAGAAGTAAATTTGAATGATTTTTAAAAAAATGGACGTGGCTATAGTGCAACCACGCCCATTTTTATTACCGTTTCCGAAAGTAACCATACAAACTAAATTACCAAATTTTAGTTTTATACGACCAAAACCGCCTGAAATATAGCATTTTCATTGATTTGTGGGCGGAAAAAGGGGGCTTGAAGACCAATTTTTAGTAAAGTTGCCGACAGTAACTATACAAACTTAATTACCAAATTTAAGTCTTATACGACCGAAACCGTCTGAAATAAAGCAATTTTATTGATTAAGGGGCGGTAAAAGGGAATGTGGCAAAATTTTTTAAAGACCGAATATCATTGTTCACATTTTAAATTGCGATACATGGTTTGGTTACTTTTCAACTGACAATAAATAAATCCATGTATGGAAATGGCAGCCATTTTTTTGATATTTGTATGGGAGTATATGGGAAAATTTTTAAAAAGCAATATCTCTGGAACTATTGGGCCGATTTTGTGAAAACTTCACATAAACCATCTATACGTGTTCTTTTGGTTGAAATCGGTCGACCCATTTTTGCACTTCGTGGTGATATCAAAATGTGCACTTCTTTTTATATATATAGACTAGTTGAAACCCGGCGCGTTGATGACATGACCACTTGTAAAACACCCATAAAATGTTATCAGTGAAATGGCACGTGTAAATTGTGATCGAATACCAAATTCAAAACTCCAAAGCTATTCGATATCACATATTGCTATTGTATGGGAGGTGGCACGCCCCCTTTCCCAAAGTCCATGTTATATTTAAGTGTTATAAGTGAAAATGTTATAAGAGAAACGTCATGTGAGAATTGTGTTCGAATACCGAATTCCGAAGCAGTGCAAACTATAATTCCAAGGCCATCCGATATTAATTATCTCGGCTGTATGGGAGGTTCCACGCCCTTGTTTTCAATGTTAAAACCTTCCTTGATGTGTGCTTAATAACTTCTTGAAGTGTTATATATTTGCAATTTGGTAATTGCATACCTTTGTGGTAAGTAACATTATTGGTTTAAATGTCTTTTATTAGAAAAATTTCGCAGATAGCAAGTTGCTTAAAATTTCCAAGAAATTGACACCACATAAACTTTCGTACCTGAAACACACAAAAATTTTTTAGCACTAATTTTATTTTTTAGTGAAATAGCAAAAAAAAAATCAATTAAAAATGCAAATGCTGGCTTTGAAAGTGAATAGCTCCGTCATGTTGCAAAGTATTGCTTTAATTTTTTTTTAAAATTTTGATTAATTGTCCGTCCAATCATATTTCATTATTTTTCATCTTCGTTTTCTTGTAATTTTTTATAATCTTCCAAAAAAAAACCTTAATGTATTTCTTTATTTCGCAAAAAACTTTGGTACAAATATTTGCTATTGAAAAAATATTCTAAACCAAAAATGGCTTTTTTAATGTTCTTTCATATGGTATGCATAAATATAGGTTGATCTAAAGTTTCTATCGTAAAAATTTAAAAGCGTTATATACAATCGAAAAATCAAGCCTAACTTCATAAAGATTTAAGGTTTTTGTTTGTATTATTTTTATTAATTTTGTAATATTTTTGCATAAAAAGTGTTGTGAAAAAATCATGACAATTTCCTAATTAGTTTCTGAGTAAAACTCTCAAATACTCCTTTAAACACTGTGACAAATACAACAGTGCCACCTACCGTGTCAAACTTTGAAGTAAAACCAACTACATACCCAGCCGCACACACACCCCAATTTTATCAAAATCAGTCCAGCCATTTAGAAGGAGTTCAGACACAAATCCATGTACAGAATTTTTTTCTATATAAAGATACGTATAAAAAAATTTTTAGTTTTTTTGTGCGATGGTGATCGTTGGGGTACCTTTTTTCCCACGTGACGTTTGATAGCGTATTGGCACTTCATATTACACTTTTATGCTCTCCAGAAAAATTTAA
Source organism: Dichetophora obliterata (assembly GCA_963920525.1). NCBI lineage: Eukaryota > Metazoa > Arthropoda > Insecta > Diptera > Sciomyzidae > Dichetophora > Dichetophora obliterata. Next base: position 189,283,475 of record OY986438.1, read on the forward strand.
AGAAAATAATTGAATTTTTAGGTCGAGTTTCATAAGAACATGCCCTTAGTTTCTTTCTAATATTTTCTAACTAATACAGAAATAATTTCATTTTAATTTTAACTATTACATTAGTATTACATATTTCGTAAAATATTTTTGAATCTATGTTTTCCCATGGTGGCTCAAAATTTAAAGGATCTTAAAACTTATGTTATAAACGATCTACTTAAACGTGTTTATTTTTTGTCTGAATGGCAATAATTAAAATTCTAATGAAAGCTCATATTTCGATTATATCAAGAGACAACCAATTTTTTTGCAACAAACATAAACATAAACATAAACATAAACATAAACATAAACATAAACATAAACATAAACATAAACATAAACATAAACATAAACATAAACATAAACATAAACATAAACATAAACATAAACATAAACATAAACATAAACATAAACATAAACATAAACATAAACATAAACATAAACATAAACATAAACATAAACATAAACATAAACATAAACATAAACATAAACATAAACATAAACATAAACATAAACATAAACATAAACATAAACATAAACATAAACATAAACATAAACATAAACATAAACATAAACATAAACATAAACATAAACATAAACATAAACATAAACATAAACATAAACATAAACATAAACATAAACATAAACATAAACATAAACATAAACATAAACATAAACATAAACATAAACATAAACATAAACATAAACATAAACATAAACATAAACATAAACATAAACATAAACATAAACATAAACATAAACATAAACATAAACATAAACATATACATAAACATAAACATAAACATAAACATAAACATAAACATAAACATAAACATAAACATAAACATAAACATAAACATAAACATAAACATAAACATAAACATAAACATAAACATAAACATAAACATAAACATAAACATAAACATAAACATAAACATAAACATAAACATAAACATAAACATAAACATAAACATAAACATAAACATAAACATAAACATAAACATAAACATAAACATAAACATAAACATAAACATAAACATAAACATAAACATAAACATAAACATAAACATAAACATAAACATAAACATAAACATAAACATAAACATAAACATAAACATAAACATAAACATAAACATAAACATAAACATAAACATAAACATAAACATAAACATAAACATAAACATAAACATAAACATAAACATAAACATAAACATAAACATAAACATAAACATAAACATAAACATAAACATAAACATAAACATAAACATAAACATAAACATAAACATAAAGGTTTAATAAATACTTACAAAACAATACAGCGGTAACTTTCATAACTACGCGAACATTATAACGAGCGCTCTATACGCTTTTTTGAACGCATAAATTACATTAAATTTACAAAAAAATAGTACATATAAAATTTCAAGCTTTCAGATTACATATTCTGTAGGCATTTCAATTATAAAATACATGTTTTACCCATTATAATATCAAAAGTCATGAGGAGGTACTCATACTTTAAACTTGAACGAGGGCCTGACAGACCCATTTTGAGTTAAAAAGGGTTAAAAAGCCATAACAAATTTTCTTATTTTTTTACATATGTATATCCTGATATATACTTTAACATGTCCCCATTCATAGAAGTGCTGTACTCAAATGTCTCATTAAAAGCTCGTTCAAGAACACTGTGCTCTAAATTTTTGTGATTTTCTTTCAACGTGTTTTTGGTTTTGTTTTGTGTTGTTTCTTTTCTGTCCGCCAAACGCAACACATTTAATTATAAATTTGAAATTTTAGCATACTAAAGGTTGTTTCCATCTCTTTCTTTTTTTCTTTCTTGCTTTTACACTGCTACTGTCGTTGTGCTCTGCTGATGTTCTTACTTTTTTTGGGCAGCAGCTGAACAATATGGCTTCAACGTTAATGGACTGGATCTGCAGGGACCGATATT